>JAOWBC010001868.1:6420910-6444224 GCA_028566105.1 Hypoplectrus providencianus | reverse complement strand
AACCCCGCTACCCCCCCCCCCCCCCCCAACCAACCAGACGGGCGTGCCAGCCCACTCAGCCGAATCCCGAACGGCACCAAATACATGTTTCTGTCACAAGCTTCGTGTCAGCTTTTTTACATGAGCAGGAGAAATGGGGAAGGAACGGGTCATTCTGACAGTCGGAATCACTCTGTGTGGATCTTAAATGTTTTACGGCCTTAATGGGCCTCCAGAAATAGATGCAGTGCTAATGTCCTCTGACTCTAGGAAAAAAAAAGGGGGAAGAATGTGTCTCTGCTAAGTGTGTGTATTTGTGTGCCTGGGAATTTGTGCGCATGTGCATTTGTGTCTGTGGCTGCTCGTGTGTGCGATTCAAATGGGCTTAAGTGAGGGATTCACGCATGCAAATGAAGCCACTTAAATCTGGGTCCTTTTCCCTCCTCTATCTCAAAGGACACCCTATTCTCTATTTAGAGCACCACTTTGACATCAGCCCTATGGAAGCAAGGCCCTATGGGGCTTTGCCCTTAAGTGGTGCACTATAGACTATAAAGAATCATCCAGATTTGACTTATATAATCTCTCATCCTTAAACATATCCACAACAAATCTTCAACAAGCCCCCTGCTTGATGCTGACGCTCAACACAACCCATCACCCAGCTTGAGCATTTAGCATCAGCTTTTGAAGAAGTGTTCAATATTGTGGGATTCCTGGCATTCGGTACTTCCAGACAGCATTTGCTGCTTTAGAACAGTTAACCATCTCCCAGCATGGTTCCTCTTCTCCAGACAGACTCTGACTTAGAATATTGATCTCACTGCTAGCTGTATCCTTACCCCTCAGACAATCCATACTAAATGTATTAGCTGTGGAGAGAGCTACAATGTCCTCTGCAGCTAATCATATTTAGCCGCAGAGAGAGGTATCTTTAAAGAAGCAGCCTATTTTCAGGACCAGAGTGAATTGTTCAGACCAGAGGATGGTGCTGCGGTGTGCAACATCAAAAGATGGGCTTCAGAGACCGGCGTATTAGGAGACCATTTGGGTTCATCTCGAAACATTAGGGACCTAAAGTGCACGTGTGGCTTTTACACAAGCAAATGCACATATGTTCGTGCATGTGCAGGAGTCATTTTGATGAGTGTGATTTTGATGATTTTTTCCTCTCTCTTCCACCACGCGCACACATGCACAAATACATGAGAGCAGCACTGATTGTCGAGTGGGGCAATCAAAGGCTTTGATGCTAATCAGAGCTCTCTGTCCTGCCAGTTTGGAATCATGGTAGAAATATACAATAGGAAAAAAAAAGGCTTTATAGTGGATGCCCAGTGCCTGGCCGATGTGATTGCTCTCTACCTCGCTCCCTGGATAGCAGGGGATAGAAATCAGCCATGAGCTAGGGGATGGACTTGTATACTGGCTTCCGTGAGCCCCTAATGCAGTGCCACATGTAATGAGCTTTGGATTTGGGCCCCCATCATGCATAGAGTTTTCCGCCTAATCTGCTAAATACTTTGTGAACCATTCATTACATTTGTTTGGGTTGATTTCCACGCTGCTACTTCTGTGGAGATGACAGTCGTACTTTGTTTGACGGGATCTCCTGCAAACCGCTCTGATAACACCTGTGCTTCTTGATGCAGCGAGCGTATTCCTGGCGCTCATCTCCTCTCTTGGTAGGGGGGCTGTCGGTGATGTGTGTTTTTCTAACCGTTGATTTCTCCGAATGTGCTCTGAGCGCTTCTGTGTTCATCTCCACCTGTCTCAGCTCTTGCCAGAACCTTTTTGGACATATGTGCTTTTGTTTGTGGATTTGTGTGTCTGTGTGTGTGTGTGTGTGTTTGGAAGAGAGAGGCAGAGAGAGCTAGGGAGAGTTTTTGACAATCCGTCTCCATTGTGTTTTTGTTTTTTTTTTTTCGTTTTTTTTACTGTGTGTATGTTTTGTGAGTGTGTATGTGTGTATGTTACACTGCTTGTTGGTTGACAGGCTGTTGTTCGGCCTTCTGACAGACAGTTCCATTAAATCATGCTGCAGTGGTAACCCACAGTGACAGGACGCCATTGCCTCCCTGGGTTTCCTCCATCAGGGTCTCTCATGCGCTTAACGAGGAAGTAAACATGCTAAATTGTCTGTTGGAGATGAAGTGAAGAGGCTGTCTCGATGCTGCGTGTCACAGGTGATGTCCACACATCCTAGATTCTGAACCTGAAGCAATAAACATAATGCAGTGATGGACTCTGGATGTATAAGAGGCAGGGGCAAATAATTAAAGAAGGGCACCAGCTGCATACCGCATGACACCAATGTGCATGAAGATGAAGCTTGAAGGCTAGCCTACATGGCGCCGTATTGAATCCTAATTTTAAAGCCACTCTAGGGGTTGCTGCATCACATTGTCTACATTTAAGACCACCCTAGTGGGCAATTTATCATGTTTTCTCTTTTTAAAAGCACCCAAGAGGGCACTTCACCACATTTTCTCTACTGGAAAGAGAACCCTCGAGGGAACTTTGCCATGTTTTATCTACCATGGGGGCATCCAAGGGGTTGCTTTTGTTGTTTGTTTATTTTTCTCTTGAAATAAACAAAAAACGTGCACCTGTCTTTTTTCCCCCTTAAACAAAGAAATGGTGCCTTACTGTAGCATCCGATTATGAGAATTTCCAACATTAATGTTAATGTGGTATGCTGCTATTACCAAGCTGTTTACACCATGCCTAATGGTACTTCTGCAAACACACAAAGAATGCTCGGTTGTGGTTGGAATGAAAGATAGCCTGTTTTAAAAGCATGGAACAATACTAACCACCTAACAGGCTAAAGTGGAAGGACTCATGTATGTGCAGTCATCCTTTATCCATTGGACTTTTAACATTGAGCTTTTAAAATATCTGCCTGTGTTTTTAAACCACAGCCACACGACAGTTTTCCCAGAACCCTTTTTTGTGGTTATGCACAAAGTTCTGCAGACAATTATTCCCAAGGACAGAGCGGCGGTGCTGCTATTGTTGTAGGGAGACCATGCAATAACAGCTGCAGCTCCTTTGACGACTCCTCTAATAAACGAGCGCTACATTTGAAGACGCTGTTGCAAATCTTCCTGCAGATTGAGGCAGAGTCTGCCTGGGAGCTGCCTGGTGAGAAAACACTGAGTGGATTTTGAAGAGGTGTTGAGTGCAGGGGATGATGGCTCTGCTTGTTCCTTTTAAGGTTATTTTAAGCTGCAGACCTGCAGGGTGTGTGCGGTGTGTGAGTGTGCGGTGTGCGTGTCAGGGTTGTGTTTTAATTAGAGAGACAGGAGTGTGTCCTTGGGCTGCCGCAGAGGGTCAGGAGAACCTGGTAGTCTGGGGGAGCAGTGGCTGGGACAAGTCTGGCAGGCCTGCTAAACACCCATTACCCAGACGTGTAGATGCACTCAAGAGTGCACGCTCACGCCCACAACCGCACACACCCATGCACACACCCATGCACACACAAGCGCACATACGCATCCTGGTCTTGGCGCCATTCCTGTTGGCTAGTGATACCATGGTAACTGAGCAGCCTGCATCTCCATGTGTTCCATGGCCTTCCCTCGTCTCTGAAAGCAAAATTACCGCTGGCACTACTCTTGGGAGATGGAGAGAGGCAAGAGAGAGGTGGGCAGATTGAGAAGGGCAGCAGGAGGTGGAGTGGAAGGAGCAGGGGGATCTTGAGAGGGAGGTGAGGGGAATTGAAAGAAGAAAAGGTTGAGAGGGTAGAGGGAGGAAGCATCTGACATTTATGTTCCTGGCCAACAGAAAATGCCACTTCAAGCTGGCATCTCTCTTTCATTCTCTGCTGCTCGCTCCAGCCTCCCTCTGACCTCGTGGCTCGCTTCCCACGCATAATTCCATGCATCCCGCGCCATTCCCGCCACCTTCCATCGGTCACCTCTCCCCTCATTTCCCTGCATCCACCTCTTCCTGTTTTCATATGTCTACCATATGACCTCTGGCTTTCATCCAGCCATTTCTTCATCTCCCTGTAGTCATTTCCATATCACAGGCCCTCAGCTATGCCACATCACGTCCATCTTTCGTCAGCTTTTCCTCTTTGATTCTCCACTCCTGAGTCTTCTTTTTCCCTCCCATACCTGTATTTGCATCTCTTCCTTCTCTCTCTCTCTCTCTCTCTCTCTCTCTCTCTCTCTCTCTACTGCTAATCTCCTCCTCACCCCCTCTCCACACACCTCTGGTGTGCCTAGCCTGGGTCCCAGCCGATGATGGGACTCATAAAGCCTCCCAGATGAGGCGATAGCTAATGGCTGTTGAATAATGCATGGCAGGCAGGATTTAGAGAGCCCAGTCTATTAGCCTGACCAAATACTCTGGGCTTTTATTAAAGACCAACACTTACAATTACAAACTACATTAAGGCCGGGGTCCTGTCTCAGCTCCCCCTCTCTCGCCATTCGTCGCTGTCTCCACGGTCATAGCTAAGGCGGAATATTATCTTTTGCTTTTTAAGATTTTATAGCCTGGAGAAACTGACCCTCTTAGAGGAGGTCATTGACAGTCTTTTCTGGTTGTTGTATCTTTTTTCATGTTATTGTGTCAGAGGTTAGTGGCCCTTTTAGTCACCGTTGTATAAAGAAAAAGAGATTGGTGAGCTGGAGTTCAGTGGTGTCACATTTTCACTGCTGGTGGCCGCTGTGAAAATGGAGGATTGATGCATGTATGGAAGCTTTTTATGTCCCTCCCTGCAGTGGATTGTTGTTTTTTTGTGTATTTTTATTATTTTCTTTATAGGCGCATGAATGTGTGTGCATTTTGTACACACCTGTATCGCCCCCTTCTGCAGCACTACTGCACAATTGTCATCATCTTCTAGATGGATTTTCATTTTCTCTCTGCTTACTGTCGCTGCTGCAGATGAGGCTCCCTCGCACATTATTCCACATGATTATACACAAATGTTAATGGCTGCTAATAGCTATAAGTGTCTGGAAGTGTGTGTCCTGTAAGTGGCTCCTGAATAGTCATAAAGTGTTGTTAGCTAATGGCTATCTAAACATCCTTCCACCTAGCTATGTTTAAGTGCACACTTAGCTGTCTGTCTGTAATAGCGTATTGACCCCTCTCCTAATTTTGAGATTGCTATGCAAGGTTTCATCTTGCATTTGATTATTGCACTGCAGCACGTCTGCATATTCTTGACAAATTTGCAGAGGTAGGTATTTGTGCGCTACACTGTCCATTTAGATATTTAAGAATGAGGACGTGGTCATGGGTGTAGTGGTCCGCAGGCCGCCTGTCCAAGGGCGAAGTATTCACTTATTGTTAGGGGGGAACAAAGCGTGGAGTGGGCCTAACTCCTGGAATACAACGGTTCAACAAGACCATGGTTTGGTTTGTATTGCAGCTTCTGAGTCACCTTTTCATTTGGTTTGTTTCGAGCATTTGGGTAATGTGCTTTCACAATAATTGACCCTGATGGTTCCTGTGACCATTTTGCTACATAGAAATATACAATATATGGTAATATTGACCAAATTATAAAAACAGCACCAATACCATCCGATAAACGGCTGTAGCTCACTGAGGAAAGGCCACATTTACACCAACATATTACATGTAACTCCAGAATACCTGAATGCTGCTTTGGACTTAAACCAAAATACAATGGTTAATAATGGAGTTAATCAAATGGTTTATTTATTCTTATATGTCAAATGTATTGTCTGTATTGTCCCACAAAGGATTTACATGATGGTGCCTTTATACTGCACCAAAAAGAAAGGATATGTTCCCCTGAATCATTTGATGTATAACACTTGGTACTGACTAAAAGAAAAGGCTCAGAGTTGGCGAAAAATATCAAACTTTTTACAGGCCTTTTCCTTTTTGCTAATCCTAACCCTTAACCCTTTTGGCGCAATTTGTAAAAATTATTTTTATCGATTTTCACCTAACCCTTTTATGTGATCTAAATGCTTACATCATTGTTGTGAATTTGGTGCTTGTAATGTCACTGTTAACAACCTTCCTGTTCAGGAAACCCCAGTCCAGTGAAGAGACACCTCAGGACAACAGCTCGTGAGACTACTCACCAAGTTCTACAAACTTGTTTTCTTGTTTTTTTCGCCTTGGTAAAACTCTGAAATAATAGATTTCAATACAACGCATGAAGTGCTTACAGCAACATTCTCAAGTGTTGTTTGAGTTTTTCAATGTCTTCTTGCTCACCTTGAACCTGCATCTTATCAGTCTGCTTTCTGTCTGCCTATTGTGGCTCCATTCTGTGGGTGTACGTACACACACAAACGTGTACCGTATTCTTTGTATCCTTTTCTTTTGTGTCTTTTGTCCTTCTCCACTACACTTAACACGGCGAATGCTGCTTTCACATCCCTGGATGTCTGAAATTAAACAGAAAGGATGAGTTTGAACCTGTATCAGCCGATGGCCAATTTTTAGGTATCGTGTTTCGTACACTGAAGGGGGGGACATGCCTCTTGGTCCCCCTGTGGCGATTACTAGCCTGTCAGCCCAAGGGTCCAGTTTTATACGCTGACAGATCTTTAATCATGTTATTCAGGAAACCACGGGATATCCAGGCCACGTCAGATAGAGAGTAGACACCATAAGGGATGATAGATTGATGGCAGTCAGATCAACACAGAAAGTGTCAACTCTAAACCCTTGATCCATCTCCATATCCTCAGTTTCGGTCCCCCCTCTGAGTGTGTCTGGAGAGCTAAGTGATTACATGTCTGATCCACCAACGATCAGATGAAAAGCTGCAGCTTAATTTGTGGCCAAAAACATCAACCTCATGAGCTGCCATCTCCTGTTTAGATATATGTCTGTGAGTTGGTGTGTGTGTTGCTGATGTTTATTCAGTCTGATCTCCTGGCTGACCCTGCAGCGAGCCAGTGTTTCTCAATAGACTGCTCTCTATATATAGTTTTCCCTAAATGTCACTGACTTTTAAGGCATGCTTTCCTTCCTCTAGTATCCAGTCTCGCTCTTACGAGGCTGTATTTATATTAAAATGTGATCCAAACAGCTGCTTATCAATATTAACGATCTGTCTTTCCTAATAGTAAGTGTAACAGATCTGGATCTGATTAGGAAACTGTGGGAAACAAAAGCCAGTTGACAGCATTTAAAGGAAAAATCCATCATTCTTTGGACTTGGTAAAAGTTACAGTGTATCACTCTGCATCATTATTATCTTAGTGTAGCTCTGGACATATTTTATCACTCTTGCAATAAAAATGAGGTGGAAAATAAAGTTGTTTCTTTTTAATTAGATTCACAAAATGATTTTTCTTTTAATTGTACAGTGTGCAACTGACCTCCAACACTTTCATAAATGTCTCATGATAAGTTTGACCATAACACTGGCAGCAGTTCTCATTCAGAAAGCTTACATCGTTGCTCATAACATACATTACATAAATGATGAATTGTTTTGCATAAATCAGTATTTCATTACAGAATAGGAATAACACCTTTTCAATGACGCTAGAAGAATGATTCAGAAATGTAGCAATTTCCTTCCATATCCTGTTTTGGGTTTTTTAATTTACTCGTTAGAAATAAAAAGCTGATATAATAATAATTAAAAAAAAAAAAAAACATAATAAGTACCAAAAACAATCACTATGAAGCTGCCTCCTTTTGTCTGTTATAAAACTGACAGCTGAAATTGCAATCAGCTGTGTTTGGAATGATTATTATTTCATTTTATCATAAATATTCTGCCAACATTTTCAATATACTACAATATATGCTTACAGCAGAAATTCATGAAATTTGTCATTTTGAGTGTTTTTTTTAACGGTTCAACAAACAGTGTGGTAGCTTTAAAAGATGGTTATCTTGTTTTGCAGCTGCTGGAGTGCATTTTGTATGAAAGCAATTAAAAATGACTCAGTTTGGTCCACTTAGACTTCTGCTTTTGACCAGCGAATTTAAACGACAACAAAAAAAGGCTATGACAGCCTGAATCTGAGCCAAATCAAAAATAAATCACTGCAGACTCAATCATCCTGGATAAAGTTTGCTTTGCAGTGTTTCAACATAACTTGTAGGAGCTGGGCGATAAATATCATCAAAGCAATATACAAATATCTAAACCATATATTTTTCTTTATAGTTTCTATTGCAATGTCAGAAAACACCAACCAAATTGCATTACACCAAACTGACTTCATTTTGATGATGTTTCATGGTCTGATCCTTCCACATGGGAGTAAAGCTGGACCGTCCACATCATTTGGTCCAATCCAGTTTATCATCTCCATCCATAAATTATGCCTTAACAGTGATAATAATGTCAGTTTTTCATTGGCAGTACCAATGAGTTATTGATATAACTATCTTAATTTTGGAGGTTGCAGTATGCAGTGTACAACTAAATTAACTATATTAATAGATTAATTAACCATAAATAACATCAAGTGGCATTTTTACCTTTTTACCAGTGTATTTCTGTATTTAATACATTGTTTATCTATTTTATAAACATGCTGCGAATGTGTTGGTCGTACCACCCTGCCCTATTTATCTGTATCATTCTCGTATCTGGTACAGGAGTGAGATACACGCCCGTACCTTAAGATAAAACTGAGCCTTTTGTTCTCTGTCTCACTTCAATGTCTGAGTACAAGAGGGTCACTAAATGTCTTGTTTTCCTCTTCACCTATCAAAGAAGCTACTTGAGTTCAGTAAGTGAGGAGAGGTCTGTGGCAGCGTGGATGAAGGGAAGTCATGTCCCCCTGAAGAAAGAATAAAGAACAAGTGTTTCTGCAGAAAGAGGGAGGGAGAGGGGATTTTGGGGTGAGGGGGAGCACATGCAGTGCTGTGGCTATCAGGCAGATGTTCCGATTGCATCTATACGGCTTTATACCGATATGGACATTAACAAATGGCTCAAAATTGTGTGTGCGTGCGTGTGTTGAGACAGCAGAGGTCTTATCTTCGTTAACGGTATTCCTCTGTCTCTCTGGAGGCACGCAGGGAGCGGAGGGCAACTGCAGTCTGATGTGGGGCATCTGTTCCCACATTTGTTAAGCTTCTCCTGGTGTGTGTGCATGATTTTAAGGTGGAGAGAGAAAAAAAGCGAGACAGACGGAGAGCGCTGGAAGAGTCCGGAAGCGTGCGTGTGCGCTGTGATCGGTGTGATAGGTGCGGTCGGTGGAGTGGAACGGCAAGGTGTTGTTGCAATAGAGGGCAAGTGCCGACTTGTCATTGGTCTGTGTTAATGCTGACCCGGGGGCGGTGGCTGAACTCACCTCATTGACCGTAAGATGGCCGCCAGTCGAGTCTGCAGGTGGTGCTGAAGACACATCTCTTTCCTCTTATTCTCTCGCTCTCTCTTCCGCACTCTCTTTGTACCTCTATCTCCCTCCACCATCTATTATACGTTCCTGTCGGAATACCAAGCAGCCCCTCATCCTCCCTGCTTTTCGCCTCCGTCTTCCCATATTCGCTGTCCTCCAGTGCGTATATATATATGTACGCCTCTCTGAAATGCTTCGCCTTCCATACTGTAATCTCAATGGGGACATTACATGCATAATCTAGTTTATAATAAGGCTGTAGTTGGCCCCGGATGCCTGGTTAAGATAGGATGGGAGATGTGTTAATTAGACTCATTTACAGCACCAGCTAGTAAAGAGCAGGACCCCTTCACAGACGACCTGCTTCTCCTTGAGAGAGAACTGATCGGAGTTTCACATGGTAAACCACTGGGGGATGTGGAGGTGAGGGCAGGTAGTACCCGTGGACTTCTTTAAGTAGGAGCAGCGCTGGTAGATGTAGTGGGAATAGGAATTATTGACTGGAGCAGCGTGGTATGGAAATAGTGTCTCTGGTGTGCCATCATCGAGACGGAAAGCTTATAGTACCCTGATTTATGACTGCTGGGGAGAATTGAGTGCTTCATAAAGATTTGCCGCTGGCTGAGATGGAGTAATCAGTGAAGTGATCTGACTTTGGTGGATTACACTTCCAACGAGTTGTAAAGTCAGTTACAATGCGTTGACTTTGTCTGTCGGACAATGCGTGCAGAAGGAGTTAGAGTCTAACTCTGGCCCTCTGTCAAGGTCATATGGATTAGAAATGATTGGGTTTCCAATACTCTACTGGGGAGTTCTGCATGATGAATCATCACTCCATTCCAAATCGACACCAATTAAGAAGGGTTTGTTTATTCCGCTGTGGGACAGGCTGTGCATGTTCGCTTGGAACAAGCATTTTCACCCCCTTTCTCTTTTCACAAGCAACACTGTGGCATTTGCAGGGATTAGGATAATGTGAGTGTGTGTTTGTGTCTGCTTCCTCGTGCACTGTGGGGTTCGCATTCGTTTCAAGCCTTCGGATTCGCATTTTATTTGCACACTTGTATGTGTGTGTGGACATGTTGGCACGTGGGTGTCCACAGCCATGTCGTTCAGTGTTTACTGTGTGGCCCGGCTCTGTTTGTGTCAGTAGCTCCATGTCTGTAAGGCATGCTATATGAAAAGTGAGGTTGAGGAGCCCAGTGCCGGAGCCAGTGAATTCATTTGCATTCATTCCACTGCCTGTCTCTCCTCAGAGCCCATTCTAATTACCAGCAGCTCAGGTCTGCTACAACACTGCGCATACTCTCTCTTTCCCTCAGTGAAAAAAATGGGCTGCTGGTGGTGCATTCCTGTAGCTTTGATACTACTCTCTCTTTAGCCTGCCAGGAATCTCTTCATGTTGGTTTGTTTGCTGTCAAGCCTAGGCACTTTCTCCTGTTTTATTGTCGGGAGTCAGAGGAAATATAGTGTATGCATGTGTGTGCAAGCGAAACTCCTCCATACTCTGTGTGTGCTTGTTGTGATTGTTTTGGGGTTGAGGGAGATGCAGTGTGTGTTCGTATATACGAGAGAGAGCGAGCAAGAAGGAGGGGAAAGAATCATGAGGCTTGTAAAAGATGAATGTGCGCACTAATCACCGTAATGGCCATTGTGGCGTTTCACCTCCTGAGTCTCAAACACCTTGTCACGCCCTCTTCCTGGTAATGCAAATTCCTTCCAAGGCTAATAACTCACATGACATCATGCAGACACAAGTGGGCATGCTCCCCAGCTCTGCCATGCGCTCATGTGCATACTTATGCATGCATTCATGCACAAATGCAGACGTGTGACATGCACCAATACACACAGACACACACAAACACCTGCAAGGCATCATGGCAGGTGGCAATGACCGGGCACCCTGCAGCAGTGACAAGGTCAGGAAGGATCAGGACACTGCTGTGCTCTCAGGAGAGATGAGCTGAGCTCAGCTAGCTGCTATTCCACTACAGCAGAGGGTTTTCAAAATGGGGCTCCCAACAGTTTCAGTTTCAAACAGGGAGACTCAGTGAGTGGAAGTATAAACCAGTTATCAAAAAAAAAGATCACAAAGTGTAGAAATGTGAGGGATGTGCTTAAAGAAATAGTTCAGAGCTACAGTAGTTTGGGGGATTTTGCTTTTTTTTTTTTGCTACTTTGCCAGAATCAGTAATGAATAAATGCCTTTCACCAAAACCCAACGAGTGGAGGCAACATGCAGCTCTCCACTCTTACTGCACTTTTCCGTGCCGGTGGCTGTGTTCATGTGTTTGAGGTGGAAAATATTATTTTGAACATAGGTCACAGGGGTCACAGGACTGTGTACTGATTGGCTGCAGGTTTTCTTTGGATGCAATTGCTCAAAGTTGTAACTCTAAAACTATTCCCAACTTTTCGTTTTGGCCACACTTCCCCGCAGAGTCAAACGGCTGCAGCTTTCCATAGACATTACATGGCTGCTGCTTTGTGTATTCCGTGCTAGGACACTGGCCTTCATGTATTCAGCCGGAAGTTACGTCAGAAAGCAATATCTTGGCTCAATTGTTGAATGTCTGTGAGATAACAGATTAAACATAATCATGTTCCTCTAGGCATCAGGGAATGAAACTAAGCAGGTAAATCCAAGCTTTGCCCCAGTCACAGACTTTGAAAACTCAAGACTGCTCTACAGACTGCATCCATGTCAAACCTGCACTGGCCTCCACTGAACAGCAGCCAAAATTAATTAAGATCAAAAAAGTTTGGTTGCGTAGCTCATGTCTGCGAAACATCCGCTTATTAATTACAGGTTTTAAACAGGTCGTTTAACCAGCGCAGGACCGAAGGAGCTTGCTCTTCTGAAAATGTAATGTGAGCGCGGGCCCCTGCAGTGAAGTGTTTGAGTGATGGTAAGCCTCTCGCTGTCGAGCCGAGGAGCTAGACTCAGGAGGCTTCACGTCCTCTCCAGGGAAATGCTACTTTCAGAATCACCTGCAGCCTAAACATGATTGTGGAGTTGCTCCGGAGTTGTTTTTGAAGATGAGGATACAAACAAGCAATTACACAAAATATGCACATGGATATACACCTTTAGTAGACACATGCGCCCGCGTAGCAATACACACGCACAGCTGCGCGCACGCCGGGTGAGTCCTCCGGTATGAAGAAGCCGGATGATGCATGGCTGCTAATTATCAGGCTCTGTATGAAAATCGACTGGGTTCCGTGCGAGAGGGAAAAGCTCTTAGAGGCCTCAGTTTCTTCATTTGTATTTTCTTGCTTTAATTGGACAACATGATTGTGTCACTTTGTTAAATGGAGATCCCACCGTTTATCCCTGTGTCTGCAGAGATGAATCAATGGCAGTTTTTATTCTAATTGCAGTCTCAGAGCCCACTGCCATCATCGTAATTATCAGTGTTTCTGCTGCCATCACTGCTTTTTTCATCATCATTGTTACCACTGTTATTACCGATGCTATCGTCATTATCTTTGTTATTTTCATCACCACCGGCGCTGTTATCAGTAACATTATTTTCATGTCATCATAGGGGCGATGATCATTAGCAATATTAGTCCCAGTTATCTTACATTCAGCATTGTTATTATCGATATTACCATCCTTCACCGCAACTTCATCATCAGCCAGCCAATGAAAGGAGTCATACTGGAACTTTTAATGTCTGATGAAGATAATGTGTTATCGCACGGCCAGGAACTCTGTTAAGACAAAGACAAATTATTACAGAGAGTCAGATGGTCAGATAGGGCAGGATCCCATCTCATTAACGCTAAAAAAGAAGAACAAAAACCAGTGAGTTCTAATTTCAGTTGTCTGACCTTTTTATGGGGTTAATTATTTATTTCATCGAAGCACAGCAGTGGAATAAACTTTGTGGCAATTTAATGCAAGTCAATTAAGAAGCGAGATGGATGAAAAGCTATCCTGGGGGAAATTATTAAGCTTTTATTTTTAGAGTGGGGTGGATGATGTGGTTTTCGCTGGGTTTGGTCCAACAATAGTGTTAAATGTTCTCTAAAACGATCGCATTCCTCTGTTAGACAGGCAGGTTTGATATTGTTGAGGTCAAGCTCTATGGATTTTATACGGCTTCCCTGTAATAAGAAATTAACTCTGCGCTAGAACGCCGGGCACAATAATGAAGAGGGAGAAAGGGGGTGTTAGCAAACAAAGAGAGTGAAGAAGAGGAGGAAACCTGGTTAAATATTAGCCTTTAATATTATTGTGACTCATGTTTTTATGGTCTGCTTCACAGCAAACTCAATCGTCTCTTCTTGTTAAAGAAGCTATATGTTCTGTTGTCGCAGCTTCCACACTTTAGGGACTGTGCATAAATGATTAGGGTGGGCAGGAGGCATAAGTCTTATATTTTATTCTATTAAAAAGTAGGACTGAAAATGTATTCAGAATTTTATAGATGCTGCAATAGGGACAAGTGCAGCTTGCAAATCACACATCACACATCTCGGTATTTGTTAAAAGCAAAATATGTGTAAAAACACCATTCTGTGTTATTAATTTTGGTACTGCAGAGATCTTTTTTTTTTCTTTGGTACATATCCCTGCCAAAATCACACCATGATCATTTTAATTATATTTTTTTAATGAAAAGAAGAGTAATGATGCAAAAATAATCATTTCCTCCAACATCAAATCATGTCGCAATTGCAATATTAGTCTTAATGAATGCAATTAGATATTTCGTGCAAATCATTCAGCTCTATAAAAAAAAGCAAAACCTTTTTCAGCCATATTAATATTTATGTCGGAGAAAATTACCACCTGCAACTAAATACCTCGAGAACAATTTGCAACCTATTTCAAAAAATAACAAAATTGTGAAAATGCAGCCACTCTCGCTGCAGAAAGTCAGTGATGACAGCCACTAAATGATTGAAAAGAGGAACAAGCTGCTGATTTTGATGAGAAAAATAAAGCCCCAAGGGAGAGACTGGCGTTGTTGTTGTTCTCTTCAAGTGGCCAAAAAACACCTTTATTACCAGCCGCAGATAAAAGCTGTCTTTTTTATGTAAGCAGTCGATTTTTCAGAAAAATAAACAGATAGAAAGGTTAAAATCTGACTAAAATGGAAGAAGTCTCCTTCTGTCTGTCGATTTTCTTGACAACTGTTTATTTGATCGACTCCACACTTGGCTAGCTAGCTGTTACTGAGTGAAGCTGATGCTGCAGCATGGCTAGGGGACTCAACGATGTCATGCCAGGTCATGATTTCGGCCCAAGGAGTGCGGTGGCATGTGTGCAGTTGTTTGGATGGATGGGCTCTCAAAATAGCTGGAAACCGAAACACCATCAGGCCAACTGGGACCAACACTAGAAACCAAAAAAAATCCAAGGGAAGAAAAAAGACTAACCTTCAAAAATTAGACTACCCATCCATCAGTAAGGAAAAAATGGCATAATCTCTCCCCCTTTTCTGACCCTTACCTACTAATGATTTTCACACGATCCCTTATTGTTCATGGCTATTAAAATTTAATTTCTCACCGTAGCTTATTTAATGTTCTCTGCCCAATTAGAAGAACAACATGTAGAGGAACTGCTGAACATCTGGCGGGCACACCCAGGCTGAAAGTAGAACATTTTAATGATGAGCAGGACAAGCTTTCATGAACATTATTTTGCACACGTGAATCATTTTTTATTCAGCGTTATACCTGCTTGTTAATATCCCCTCTTTGGAGAATTGCACTGTCATGGCAGCTAACTCATTACACACACAACTGTTATTCTGTCTGTGTGTGTGTGTGTGTGTGTGTGTGTGTGTGTGTGTGTAGCCTGGGTCATTTTTTACTCTGCTCTCCTCTCATTGCATTCCTATGACTTAGTTTTAAATGCCTAAATTGTCATAAATGCTTGATGCCTGTGCTATTTTAGGTCTATCTCACCACAGTGATGAATTTTTAATACCTGGCCCAAATACCTGTTACCTGTTACATTTCCAAGTAAATCCCCCCCAGATCTCCCTTCTGCTGGCTATGAAATGATTTCCCTCATATCGAGCTTATGTAACCAAAAGCTGATGATTCCAGGAAAAACATCTCAGAAGCGACTTTCCAAATGTGTCTCTTCTAGAGGGCTAAGTCCCAGTGGAACCCCAGGGACGTTCTACTCTGTCACGACTGGCGTCTGGAGCTGTAACGGCCCCTCCTCTGGCCTCTATCTGCTCCCCACAGAGTTGATTTTTGAACTCCTGGCTTGGCTACCAAATATTACACGGCCCTTGCCCTACATTGCCAGGTCTATTTAGGTTGCATCGACTATTTAACACAAAATCACAGCTTGCGTGTTTGATGTGACTTTTGTGTGGAAGAGGAAGTCAGCAAGCATTTCTTTTCTCTGCCATTTGTTCGTTTGTGTGAGGAGAGAGGAACTGAGTCAGTTTGTGGATCTTTGGGAGCGGAGACCCAAAGCTGCCTTAGCTAAGCCTTCTAAAGCACCATCTGGCAGCCCGGGCCCCTGTGTCACCCTACTCACCAAGATTACATTCTCCCCTGGCCCTCTATCCCTGTCCTTTCTCCACCCCTCCTGTCCACTTTACGCTCGTCCCCTGTTCCAGCGCCAGCAAACGTTGCAAAGTGAAGTTGTGCTGTCCCCAGAGCGCTTGCAACTCAGGTTTTCTAAAAAGCCTAAATTAATTATGAGCCAGAAGTCATTTGAGACGTGAGAGGCAGAAATAATTTGGATTCATTATTTTGGTTTCAAAACAATTGCAAGCCATCTGGGTTGAAAAGCATGTCTAATTTTTCTCAACTCCTTGCCATTGTAGAATTGGGGAAATTTGCCTCATTTTTAAGGACCAAGAGGCAGCTTCCAAGCATAAATAGAAAAGATAAAGTACCTTAAACTCTTTCCAAGAGCCAGCAAGGGGCAACTCCACTGGACACAAATGTAGGTGAAATTGTAAAGAAAATGATTTATTTTCCTAATGAGTTTATGGTCTCAATCACAAGCTTCAAGTTTTCGTAACTGCAGCATGAAGGTGATTTTATAAATGGGAGTCATATTTAGAGTAAAACGCCAAAAAGCAGGGCATGGTTTGTAATAGAGTGGGGCTATATTTTTATTGACCAGTCATTAACCCTGACAGTCAAGATAGAGCTTTAGAAATGCATATCAATAGCAATGGGTTCAATTAAGTAGCTATGAACTTGTTTTTGGGGGGGTTGTCTGTTTTTGTTGAGGAACATTGACTTTTTCACTTTTTTTTGATTCATTGAAGGTAATTGTAACATTTTGGGTGTCTAAAACTGTCTTGTCCATAAGAAATATGGCTGTTTATTCTTACCCATAAATTAATTTTGTTTTAAGGCTGTTTTTTGCTAACCAAATTGGCATCCCAATCAATTTCAGCATTAACATGGATTACAAATACACTTTGCTAGCCAGGCTACCGTTAGCTTAAGTCCTCAAAACAATCATGTTTGCTGTGGCTTCTTCTCTTATACAGTCTATGATATAGAGAGTGAGATATTTCTTTCACTGTGGTAGCCTTCAGCTAATTTAATGTAAGGCTGTGAGTACATCTTCCACCTGTGCCAGTGGCCTTTAGGGCTAGCATTAGCATTTGTTTCCTCCAACTCCATACTGTTGATATGTTTTGCTTCACACCCGGGGCTGACGGGTTCACATTGTGATGTGTCAGACATTTTGTCAGCAGCGTGGAAATTTAAACTTTGCTTTGACAGAAATGTCCACACTGGCTTTACAGTTTCTGAATAACTGAGTCAGAGTCAAGTTTGAGGTCAACAAAGTTATGTTCAAGACAAGTCTAAAGTTGATTTAATGCCTCCAGCGCAGCAACTCTCTGCTCTGGGAATGCACTACATGTGATTTTTTTGGAAATAGATGAAAAAGTACATGTTTTTTGTAACAAGTGCTAAAACCCTCTACCTGCCGAGTCTCGAAAAAATAAAAGCCTGTAAGCAAGGGATTTCTGGCTGCACTCAAAGGACTCGTAGTTACTGATGAATCAGATAGACTGCTAAAAACTGAAGCACCACTTTAAAGCTCCTGGTGCATTACAATGACACACGATGCAGGAGTGCTCTAAAAATGTGCTGTCAGTTTTCCCTAAGCATGTAATCTTTAATTCTCAGAGGTGGTTCAGACAAAAATAACTTCAATTTTCAACATCCATTAGTTTAGACTAAACAGCACCTCCAGGTGATGACACAAATACATTTCCCGTCATTTTACCAGGTCTCATATGGAGTCAGCCACAGCACCGTCTGATTAGCTGCAGAAAGCGTTTGATGCACTGTGCAGCTGCGTTCCTGTATAATACAATGCAGTATGTTATATATATTTCTCAGGAGAAAATCAGTTATTAAGGTTCATGCAGGCCATTGTGTAGCGCAGACAGTAAATATGATAAATATGCATAAATATGACACATCCACTTGTTCTGTTCACAAACTACATGTTTCAGTTGCTGTTGTTCAACAGAAGCCTGTTAAAACATGCTAAAAATAACGTATCCTATGTGTGAGTGTGAAATGTGCATCATCGCAGATGGCCCAGAGCAATAATCAACAATGGAGGGAGGACAACACTGAGTTAATAAAACCCCCTGCATGTTTCTGCAAATGGTAAAGTAAATATGTGAATAATGGCTTGTCATGAGTAAGAAAGAGATCATTTCATTGTGCGAGGAGCGGAGACAAATATTTTATCACATGCTTTGGAGATGTGACAAAGACAATGCAGCCATGTTGGAAGATCAGTAACCAGCAATGTGTTTTTTGGAAGATGAAAAAAGTTGTCATTTGCTCAAAGGGCCATTTGACAGGCATTTCGGAAGTAATACTGTCAAATATGCAGATAAATACACACAGACACAAGCAAAAGAAACACAATAACTGCTACTTTAACATTGTTCAGAATGCCGTTTCATCTGGACAGATGGCATCGTGGAAATATTGCTGTGGAAATGTTTATAGGCCTATTTACAGAACTGTTCCTGTCCTGCCATAGCATTCTCACAACACTGCTACAGTATACATCTTGTGAATGTGAATTTCCAACAACTGAGGGTCATAAAACCTGATGCAGTACGTCAGTGAACATTGGCGGATGTGACACGGTTTGTTGGCTTACATGTCGGGGCAAAAGGCGACATCATTTAGTGTGAAGAGATCACAGCAATATGATTTTTTACATTCCATAAAATGTCATTGCAAGTGCACAGATTTAGTATTATGGAAATGTTGATGATAACACGTTCCGTAAGTGTTTCCACCGCAGTATTTTGGAAAATGTGTTGCCTCAATTTTAGACATAATGGCAGCTGAAGTGCAGTCACGTGCAGGTGTTTATGCCGGCAATATAAACTGCAGAGGGCTAAAACAAGATTATTTAATTCTTTCTCAGTTTTCATCCGGTGAGACTCATAAAACGTGTTCTCGGGTGTTTGCTGTGTGATACTTGACTTGAATAAGGGAGACGGGGGTAATCTCCCAGGTGGGTTACATTTCTAGATACTAAATTATTGCTGACGTTTTGGCAGCCGATAGAGTTGTGGGCCAATAATGTCTGCCTCCCAGATTGTGGACTCCTTTACAAAGGGTTCCAGGCTAACGTTACATTCATTGTCAATACAGCTGGACAGAGACGGTCTTTTGGGACGAGGGATTTGCCGTGCTCGTGGAACCGTGCTGCAGCCATATGGCTTCAGCTGTCCCCCTAAACACTGATAACTAATGTCCCAGGATGCTTGATATACACTCATGAATACATACTGACACACGCACCCACAGGTGCACATGCACACATGGAAATAAATGCAAACCAGCTGCATCTGCAATCACAAAGAGAGGCATTAAACAAACATATGCATGCACATTTTCATTTGGCAAAACTGTAATTAGTCTGTGGCTGCTTTTAGAAGACATACTGAAAAATAGAGCGAAAGCAGCAGGGAGGAAGAGCCGGGGAGAGGCAGAGTTATAGGGAAAGGGAATGATAAATGATGGATTGAGAGAGCTCCAGCTAGACCCCGAGGTTACCAGTGTGAGGGAGTTACAGCTGGCTAGCTCATTCCGTCGAGCTACAGATCTCATAATAAACATCACATGGGTAGTTTGGGCTGGCGGCTGCAGATTAAGCCAGAGCTGTTAGCTCTTTAAAGACTGCTCAATGTTGCAGCCAGCCAAGAACCTATTTATAGGGCGGCTGGAAGTGTATCAAAGCAGGTAGGAAGGGAAGGCACCGGACAGGCACAGTTTTCAAGCTGATTTATGTCCCTCAATCAGTGTAATAACAATAAACTGTCAACTAACACGCCACTTTTATTTGTAATTTATGGTACTGCGCTCCTAATAAAGCTATGTTTATTTCTCCCCTGTCCCTCCCTCCACCTCCTCCGCTGCCTCTCTCTGTCTGTCTCGGCGCAGAGCTGCCCAGCAGTCCAGGTGGTCAGTTCACGTTCCGCCCGCTGCCTCCGCCTCCCCCGCCGCCCCACGCCTGCACTTGTGCCCGCCCGGCACCCTACACTCAAGTCAGCCTGCAGAGGAAGACCATGCCAACGCGGTGCCAGGCCAGTCAGGGCGGCCAGGGGGCAGACACCAGCTCGAGCACAGACCAGGCACAGCTTCACAACAGCTGGGTGCTCAACAGCAACATTCCCCTAGAGACCAGGTAAGAGAATGCAACACATGTCCCCTAAAGGTTATTTTTCTCAAACAAGTGAAGCAACAGAGTTTAGATGATTTTAGGAGTTTGGAACAAATGAAGGGCTTCATTCCAAACTGCTTTCAATCCAACACGGTGGATATGTCATTTTTGCAACAAAAAACCCTTCAAATGAAAATATCTTCAAGGCAAACCGCCCTACTTCAACATAATGTCACTTGATTAAAGACACTTCTTTAATCTCACAAATGAGGCTCATTAGATTAAAGGAAATTATTTCGTCAGGAGTGCGAGTTAGTTGGCACACTTTCACAATTTTACTCAGAGAAATCAGAGTGGAATGATTAAGAATGAATGTTGGACTAAAGGATTTGTTCGGATGGACATGTTTTGCACATGTACAGAGCAGTAAGTGGAACACCGCGCAGGCCTCTGGGGTATTATTATTACAGGACTTCGCACGTCATCAAAGTCATAACGAATCTCGCAGGTTTTTCTTTTGGATTCCTTTTCATTTTCTTACCCCCCACTGTCCACACATTTACCAGGGGACCGGTATCTGAGTATACGACAGTATTGAGTGCAAAATCCTCTCTTCAGTTACACACTGTGATCCCACTTCCAATTGTAATACCTGAGATTTTTATTTCACCAAATTCTTGGAGACAAGCTGCTGGAATTTCGTCCCATCAAACAGAATTAAGCATTTGCTTGCTGCATAAGTAATAATTGATCAGAGAATTATTTAGAAGATCCTCATTTGTGAGCTCGCTCCTTGAGAAGAAGCAGCAAGGTGCAAAAGAATATGTTTGCATGTTTAATGAGAGCTCGGTGCTGCAGCTGAAATCTGGTATTATGAGTGAGGATGAGATTGGCAGGCTGCCACACCAGAAGAAGAGGATTTTAATAAGTTATGCATTAGGCCATAATTAGATCTTACCTCATTTAAAGGAAGGGAAGAATAAAATTAGATTCAGTGACAATTTAAATTAATCATTGGCCAGACATGACTATCAATGTAAAAGACTTGACAGAAGTACATTGTAATTACAGTACTTATCTGTGTGTGTTTTTGCTTTAAATGAAAATCCACCGTAAATAAAATTCACGCCTTTTTTTGCGTGTCAAATCGTTCAAACGATATTTGCTGAACATAAAGAAGTCTCTCCCGAAGTGAGATGTGATTATAAAAACACAATTTCCGCAGTGGCTCACTTTATTGGATGGTGGCTTTTTGTAGTAATACATTTTTGCATTTGGGACTTTATAGTCAAATAAGTTTAATTTGATAGTGCGCTATTAGTTCTGAACCATAAAATGTAATCATATTCATAGTCAATAGAATAGTGTCCCTTCATAACGTAATTCAGATATTATTGGCTCTTTTTTTATCTGGCTTTTGGTGGTGGGGGAGGACAAGAAACAATGACGAAGTCTTCTTTTCCTAACCGTTGGGTTGGATTTAATATTCCAGCACCCTTGTGTGTCACATTCCCATATACTCTACTAATCTAATGATTTCATATTCTCGCTCTCAGCCCCATGCTGCCGCTATCAGCTCAATCTCAGCCGTGAGATTAAAGATTTATCAAGTGTTTACAAAGTTGACATGGAGTTTCATGCCAATAGAATTATAAGTGACCTTAAAAAATGTTACTACGTCTCTTGTTGTCAAGTACGCTTCCATTTTCCTCAAAGCGTATTTGATGAATCTGTATTGAAACGTATTGACGTTACGTCAGCGGAGATTAAGATTGTTTGAAGTGTGCATAGATTTCCTTTTCAGCTGCATATCCGTTATGATTCTGCAGAGGCTGGCTTGTGTAAGAGGAGGGATGCAGATATTGATATTCAATATATCTGACCGGGTTTCACACTGGGTGTGTTAAGAGGCATAACAAATGTTGGGACTGTAATAAATTGACTGGTGTCCTGCCTTCTCTTCTCTTCCACTTATTGCCAAAAAATGAGACTACTTGTATCATCATGTACACTGTGCATGTGCTGCTTCACGCTGAAAAGTACTTTGATGCACTTGTATGGTATATCTGCATGCACCTCATCCCGTGCACACAGGCCTCCACCCACCCACACACACACACACATTCATCCTCACACATCCAGGTAGAGACAGCCCTTGGGCCGCAGACTCAGACCTCCTGAAGAGAGGGAACTCTCATTTTCTTCCTGTCTCGGGGGAAATCTGCCCTCTGATATGAATTCAGAGCTTCCTGGGCGTCGCCCCTGGATATTGTCTGAGAAGATCAAAGGCAGGCAGTCAGGAAGAACAGTGAAGCATTTTTTAAAAGCCCCGCACAAGAAGAATGGAGTTCCACACGCGTTGACAAATGCAATTTCTTCAGCTGGATTCTGATCCCTTTTGCTCTGATCCACCTTCAGCAGAGCAATAAAAGCACCACAGCGGACTCGACCTGTGTACTGGCCTCAAAAATGTGAAAATGCTCACCCGTATTTGACATCTTTTTGTGTATGCCTGCCTTGTGTGGGCCTCTCCAAGCCGAGTTATGTTTCTCTATATGTGTGTTCTTGTGTTTGTCCTAAGTTTATCTCTGGCCTTTCAGAGTTGAACTACCATTGACCCTTAGGTGTGTGGTTGCTCCATGTGCAGCCTGCTGTGTTCCCCATCTGACTCACAGCTTTCAGCACGCGCTGGATGGGTGGATGGAGAGAGGAGGGAGGGCAGACAGTGAAGGATGGATGTCATCTCAGTCTCGTGTTCAGCCCAGCCATAGGGACACATTAAAGACGGACGGATAAAGAGGAAAACACAGAGAGAAAGAGGAGGAGGATGACTGGCAGAATGGAGAAAGAGAGGATTTCAGTTAACAAGGAAATTAAAATATATATCATACTCCAAATTAGGTCCATTATTGAGTCAGGAAAGAAGACAGATTTGAATTTGAAATTTTTAAAGCATGAAGCAGCCCCCATTGTCCTTTTTGTCTCTTTTTATTGTATTTTACTCTTCTTTAATGAGTTTTCTTTCTTTTTTGTTCTCAGATATTGCTCTAATGCATTATCTGCCTGATGGTAAAATAGAGCCTCGCAAAACAACAACTCAGTGATTACAGATAAAGCTGCTGACATAGATGTTAGACATATTTTATTGTACACTTATTTTGCACTAAAATGATTTTGCAAGGACACATTTACTACTTTCTTATATAAATAACTTGATTAAGGAATAGTTACCAATATTTTCCATTATACATACATTGCAAAACATTGTCAACCGATTGTAATGTTACTCATTTAAATTAATAGGTAAATAAACAGTATGTTTAGTATCAGTAAATGCTGATCATTTAAATTATATATA
>JAOWBC010001868.1:6397336-6420810 GCA_028566105.1 Hypoplectrus providencianus | reverse complement strand
TATATATATAAACAAATAACTCTACAAACATCTAAACAGGTAATAAGATAGTATGTTTCACTGTATTAATGAACATTCAAATTAATTAATAAGTTTTATCAAATTGTTAAATGGATATCAGCAATATGTTTACTATCAGTCAGTTGCAAGCAATAAGATTCTATTTCTGCATGATATGTTCTGAAAAAAAGTTATTTTATTGAGCAACTTTAAATTTTATTCAGCTACTATTATTTGCCTTATCACTTATCTGCTTTATCCTCTCATGAGACAAAAACTCATTCCTCCAACATTCTTGACACTCTAACCCCACAGGCACAATTTCACTCTTGTGTTTTAAGCAAAATCCATCTTCAAGGCTGAATATGAGACAAAATGACATGAGAAGATGGATGTGTTTTTGTCGTGTATGAGGGCAAATGGATGAGGTACAGGGCGGATGCAGTCTGGTGTCCAGCGACGGTGTCAGTCTGCTGTCTGGCCCCACTTTAATGGCCTGTCCTCTGAGGGCCCTTCAGAGACCGCGGTGCTACCAGCAGCCTGTGACCTCACACCTCTCCCTGCATGGATAGAATAACACTTTGGCAAGCTGCGTGTCTGCCACGACATATCGCTCTCACAGCCGGTATTAACCCTCGGAGAGCACACGGTAACCCGCAGCAATCATTGCTTGTCTGAGAATTCCAGGAGCTCCGGGATATTTTTTTTATGGAAAATTTACACACTGATACACCAAGGAAAAAAACAATGACTCATACCTGTTTTTCTGCCTCTGAATTTTTCTCCAATATATCCTCTTTGTTTCCCCGCAGTAGCTGTCTTTGTTCCCGTTTTGATGGAAGCCAGTGTAGCCAGAACAAGCTGAAACTGCTTATAATTGCCTGCCCAGATCCACTTTCCCAAATTGCATAATTTCCTAACCCCCATATTTCTGCTTCCACATCTGACACCCCCCAACCCTCACCCTCTATTATCCAAACACAATATAGATGAAATGCTACCTAGATTAATTGCCCTTCAGCTTACTTTCCTATCATCATCTGCCATCTAACACGCTCTTTTTCATAATGAAAATGAACCTCATATTCGCTTAACTAATACAGCCGTATAACTTAAGTAGTTGCTTTGATGAGTCAAAAAAGGGCTAGGTAAGTCATTGATCCTTGGCTGCCAGGGCTTTTTCATTCTCTTTCATTTCGGCGCTGCTCTGCATTACAGTCGCGGCTCAGGATGGTGCAACCTTCTGATGAGGGACGTGGATAAGAGCTTATCATTTCATATTCTATGGCTTATACATTATCTATAATGTGCTTTGGGTGTATCACATAGCAGTTTGTACTTCCCTATTGTTTAACTGGTCCTAGTGCAATAACTGTGAATAATATCCATGTTTTACATTTGTCACATATTATTGCTCACCTCCAAGAAGAATTTATGGTGGAACATAATATAAATTGCGAGCGGAGTCGCAGCACCTAGGGACTTTCTTCGGCTACTTTTATTCCTTGATTTTAGCTTTCTGGATTAATCTTTGATGATGCATTACTTGCAAGTTTAAGAGACCACTTAAATTAAAAGCACACAAATGCAGCCAAACATGTGGGATATTAAGGGCTTAACTGAATTACACAGTTCTAGACAGTACTGAGAGCTTTTTTTCAACAGGTGAAGCTTGAGAGGAATGTATCCTCATGCAGAGGTAAAGGGAAACAGTCTGTCCTATGTGTCATATTTGAATCCTGAGCCAGCCTTTATGCGTCATTTAGAAAATAGCAGGAGAGGGGTCTCCTCTAAAATCTCCCAGCTTGGGGGCCGGTTAAATGAGTTTCAGTGAGGCGTACTTCAGAGTGAGGCAGAATTCCACTGAGTGCAGATTATTATAAATAGAATCAGAATAAGATACTAGATACCTCAGAAAAAGATGATGTCCATGCTGTGCTAAGCTAATTGGCGAAGGATTGAACTACTGTCCTAGATTGGTTCCAAATTCACTGCATAATCTACTTAACAAGACAAAAAACAGGGGTCCCAAGGGTGGCAGGTAGTTTGTGGGTCACACAATGCAGAACTGCTTCCTCCTCATAAGATTAGGACTGCAATTAATTGTCCTTTCCCCCAAATAGAGATTGCCCAATTACAGCTTAGTAACCGTTAACTTTGGATTTCTCAGCATGTCAAAGTGCACGAGGCTGAAGAAAGAGTGATACTCAGCATTTAAAGAGTTTAGAGTAATGAGTTTTTTCAGAAACCTTAAACAAAGGAGACAAAGTGTGAGGAATTGATTAAACAGTGTGTTTATCTGCTCTAATGTCAGAGGTAATCGTTAGAATTTCCAGCCAACTAGCTTCTTAGCCACAGTAGTAACAGTGCTACTCCCAGAGATTATACAAGAAGCTCACTAAGATAACTGAATTAGGTTATGTAGTTACAGTTTATGTTTAAGAACAAAACGCTGTATTGCAGATCTACGAGCAAGCCCTGCCAACACCCCCAGAAAGTGTTACGTTCATCATCTGAGTCTCATCTTGTAATGGTAAAGTGAGAGCATAGTTTTTCATGAAGCAAATTTACACACATTACAAATCAAATAAATAAATGATCCTTTTATTCATAATACTGTCAGTAGAAAGAAGCAAGCAGAGGTACTCTGCATAAGATGTTTATGGCATGGTCATAATTGCATACTCTGTAAATGAAGAATATGATTTCATGGATTACTTTGATTTCTCATAAGTTAGTCCAAGTTTTCTTCATTTATTTTATTTTTTCATCACAAAATTACTGGGGGTTTATGGAAAGGTTTAGGGTGGGCTCCGCTTTTTCAATTGGTACCTTTTTTTACATTATGTTCTGGTTGATGAAAATAATAAGATGAAAAAATATAGATTCACAATGGCTTTTGCTTTTAGTTTGAGTAGAATGAGAAGGCAAATTGTATAGAAAATCAGATCTTGTTCACTTTAATACATTTTATAATGAGAATAATGCACTAATGACCATTTGGTCATATAGCCATTGCTTTATCAGTCAAATTAATCAATAAGATTTTTTTCCCCCCACTTATGCAGTCCTCCTGTCAATTTTAAAAAAAATTGGCCTCCGGGCAAAGCAACTTGACTCTCCCAGCTTTGGACCCTTGTTACAGGCTTCACCCTTTAAATGAGTCAGCTGTAAACACTCCTGGAGCTAGTGTTAGCTTAATGAGCTAGCTAGCTACAGTTATTTACACCTGACAGTGACAGTCGTCAGTTCAGTGGTTGCTGGCTATGAAAGAGATTTCTGCTTTTGTCTGTCTAAAGTCAATAACACAGTGTAGACAAAGTGCACTGCTGAATTTCTATGGCTCATTCAGATGATTTCCATGAAGAGTAACAATACGGGGTGGGCGGGGCTTAGTCAAGTGTCAATAGAGAGGAAACGATTGACCCGATTAATAATGGCTTTAATAATGTTTGATGTTTTTTATGCTTCTGTAAGGTGACCTTGGGTGACTTGAAGGTGCCATGGAATAACAATTTTAATGTCGTACAACAAAATGCAAACATCTCTTCAGCTTGTGTCAACCACAGATCTTAATTTAGCCATTGAACCAAAAACCCATTCAAAATTCTCATTAAGTCTGAGAAACTCATTCCTGTTTAGCTCTAATGCAGATTAAACTAAAACTTATTTTTCGTGTTTCTCCCTCAGACACTTCCTGTTCAAGCAGGGCTCTGGTTCATCCGCTCTACTGTCAGGGGCGGGGCAGGGTTACCCCCTGACGTCCGGGAATGTGTATTCCCCTCCGCCCCGGCCTCTCCCTCGCAGCAGCGTGACCAGACCACTGTTTACCTTCAACAAGCCTCATCGCTGCTGCAACTGGAAGTGTACGGCGCTGTCCGCTTCGCTGCTCACGCTCACTCTGGCCCTGCTGCTCACATACGTCATCGGTGAGTTACAGCACACACCAAGCATGCGCCATAGCAAGTTTGTCGTCATGCAAAGCTGCACAGGAAGATTTGCCTTTTGTTTGTTCGGATTTCATTTCAACATTTTCAAACAGATTGCTAGAGGGGCCAGGAAATTGGGAGGCTTGTCAAGACACTGCCTAATTAATTCGAAAAAGAATCAATAAAAAAAATACAAAAACAAAGTCAAGCAGCCATTTTAACACAAACACACAATATTGCAGGCTTCAAACGGTATAAAAATGCAGGAACAGAAAAGAAAATAAAGATCGATTGGGATCAAAGCAGACCTGCAGAAAATGTTGCGCTCTTACTTTGAAGGAGGAGGCTTTAAAAACAGCAAGTAATTTATTCCAGATATGACACTCTGTAGGATAGTCTAAATTGTAAATTAGCTTTCCAGGACTATTGCACACAAAACTGGTAATTTTTCTGTGATGAATACACACATCATATAAGTACTAACTTATTCATTGTTTTTCTGTCTCACTCATACACACGCAGACACACAAACGCACACCTTATGACTTTTCAGCCTTATTTGTAGCAAATTAACATACCCTGGTTTGTCCCAACTTATTACCTTATTGCTTGTGCTTTTTATTAAGTGTTTATTTTTATTAGTTTATTTCATATTAAAAGTTGTGTAATTTGTTTTGAGGTGCTCTCATATTCCAAAAAATCTCTATTTAATGTCATTCTTAGCTGTATTTTTATTTTAAATGGAAGGATCTGAAATGATTTAAGGCCTGATACTAATTTCAATATTAACTTTGATCGTTAAAATTGAGAAAGTTTCTCAAGACTCGTTCGACAGTTCAGATGATCAGCCAAGCGTGTCAAAGTCAAATTCCAAATTTATGCATCGATTCCCTCCGATTGCACCAACTCCCTGTTCATCCTCAACCTTGGCCAGGCCCTCCACCTCTGCACAACGTCTTCCCTCCCATGCCCCAAGTGCACATATCCCAACCCTCCACCCAGCCGGTTCATTTCCCTCCTGTGGTGGTGTTCAAGGTCACGGCGGAGCAGGCGGGGGTTGGCATTAATCACACACACACACACACACACACACACACACATACACATCACAGACAGACATCACACGCACTCTGGCGAATCCATGCAGATTAATCCCCAGGCTGAACCATGCTATTCCATTAATGTCCCGGCCCCGGTAATTAGTGCATTAGTGAGGAGTGTGAGTGATGACTTGGAGACGACATCACCTTTTAATTGGTGTCATGCTCCACTCCTGCTTGGCAATGATCGATCTCCATGTTGACATCACCATGGCAACCGCGTCAAGACGTATGGGAAGTGAGCGCCGATGATATGTTAGCCTGTAAATCAAAGATATTCAAATAGCGAGATTAAAGTGGTCATGGACTTAATGTCTTTGTCTAGGGGGAGAGGTTGAGACACAGGCCACCAGATGATTAGGTTCCCTCATTACATAATGATTCAGTAATTTTAACGAATTAATTAGCAGCCACTCACAAGAACAAAAAAAAAAGATCTCCCCCAGAAGTTTTGTGCTTTTTCATCTTCATCAAATAATAGCCATGCAGATATTTATTGATTTTGAGTCTGTCCCTCATTAAATCGGGGCCTTATTGAATATTAATTCTTATTATCATAGGCATTATAATAAGAAACAGAATTCTTTTTCATATTTAATAAACACAGTTTAAAATATGGTAATGAATGATCCTTTATTCCAAATATAATCAGCTCCTGCAGGGTTTTCTACTGTACTTAGCTAGGCAGATGTTATACATATTTATTAATATTAACTCTATACAGGACGTGTTTTTGCTAAAATAATACCACAAAATTGTCAAAAATAACAACAACGATGTATACTACTACTACTACTACTACTACTACTACTACTACTACTAATAATAATAATAATAATAATAATTATTATTATTATTATTATTATTAATGATATTAAACAGAAGGTGTTTCTCGTAAAACAACAATGGATTTGTTTTTTAATCTTTTTATTATTATTTTTTTATGTGCTGTAGCTAGCTTGCTTGTCAAGCATTTGAAATTGGCATTTTACCACATACACATAGTACAGTTCATATAGTCTGTATGTATAAATATAGAATTACAAAATAAATCTAACCCCATTTCCTTGTCAGCAGAAAATTTCATTCTCTTCATTCCAGCCTCAGTTATGAGGACTTATTTTTACCAGATTTTTTTTCATGGACAGAAAAGCAGTATGACTGCATTAACATGGGACCAAGTGGTTTTAGCGCCTAACCCTAACCACAGTGTTTGTGATTAGAACAGCAATCATCACATGTGAAAGACAGCAGTGGTCACATTTTTACAATATGCTGTGGTCATCATTTGTCACTGGATGAAGCGGGTGAGAAATATTCATATTCAGCACATTGGTGGTTAAAATCTGTAGAGATTAATATATATGTGGTTTCTGGAAAGGTGCAATGCCAATATTTAATCTGATGACGGGGTTGTTCTTACGTTTTAAAGACCAAATGATTAATGGGTAAATCATGCAACTTATAGATACATAGATAATAAAGCATGTAACATTACAACTTGTATTATGTATATTACATATAAGCATTTACACAACACAACAACAACAACAACAACAACAACAACAGCATGTATTGGTGTGCATTGTTTTTCAGCATGACACTGTAGATACTTTTCAGTAAATGAAGACATTTGTAACATATAAAAAGAGAAGACATATTCCTGTAGTGGTGCCAAGCTGGCACTCAGCATTTCAAAATGCTGGAGTTGCTTCTCGTCCTTGGTGAAAATCATCTTAACGCAGCTGTTACATTTGGCTGAATCTTCCTATCTTCTCATGATGCTCAGCCAAACTTTACACTTCTTGCCACAGTCGTCTGTGGTTCAGCACATAACAGAGCTGGTAACTGATCCCACATGCTAAGTGGAGGCGCGGTGTGACCAGTAGCGTAACAGTGAGGTGCTTCTAGCAGATCCTCAACACCTTATCTGGGCCTTAATAATTCAACAGCAACATCTGACACTGATGATGTACTGCAAATCCTTTTTTTTAAAAAAACAAAAAACAAAACAGTTTTGGAACCACTTTTTAATACCCACCTTAAACCATTGCCAGTCCTTTAAGCTCTTTGAGCAAGTTATGTGACTTGTTAATTAATTTGGGAAAAAAGTAACCCAGCAAATAATGAGGCAATAATATTATGTCTCAAATTAAGGTTTCCAATTAGCACAACAATAGGAGGATGCATGATTGCAGAGATAATGCTGTGCCTAAGTGATTGCAGCGTACTGTATGCCCCCTGTTGTGATTAGCTAAGGCAGTCCTCCTCTCTTTCTTTACTGCCCTCTTTCCTCTCCTCCCATACCCCCTGGTGTTGCAGGGGCTGTGAATAGCTTTGTTAATTTGTTTATCTCCCAACGTACCCCTCCCTCCCGCAGTCGTAGCTTGTTATTAAGCACAACACGGCCATCAGATATGAGCAGCGCGCATTATGATAGCGAACGGGGCATTTAAGGAGAGATAGAGGACAGATTAGGATTGCATCTGTAATCTTGAGGAATATTGCTACTGACAACACTACTCATTTAGCTACTCAGTAACTCATTTTCTATTCCAAGCCTCATTTGAGTTCTGCCTCCGTAAGAAAAAAAAATCTACCTACGATTGCTCTATCATGCTGTCAAAAAAAAAGCTAATTAGAGTGTTTTCTGCATTAATGAATGTCTTGCTTTTTTAAACAGTTACAATCCATGGTTGTTGAATCAAATATGAGGAGAGGGCGGGATGTGTCAGTTATGAAAGATAATCGTCTCTATGGTAACAGGGAGAAGCTCCTGACGCAATTGAAATGAGCAAGACAGAAGCACCATGCAATCAAATAATCACCTCCACAATCACATTTCAGTCACTTGCACACAGACAGTGTACACTTTAAGCTAAGATCTGCTTTATTGTTGTGTTGTGCAATATGTGCTGCTTCAGGGGTCCTGGTGGTTCCATAAAGAACCAAATGAGTCGTTAGTGGCTTTAAGTTCATTACTTTCACGCTATTTCCTTTCGGTAAATCTGCTTTCACAGTTTGATGCAAGGCAATTCAAAGCATCTGCCTTAAAAGTCAGCCATTATTCACAGGGGTCAAACTCAGTACAGTCTCTGATTGAACTCACAAGAAGAAAGACAGTGTGTCTGTGTGTTTACTCGAGCTACAACTAATGATGATCAATAAATCTGCAGATTATTTTCTTGATTCAGTTTCCCGGAGCCTCAGGGTCGGCCTTCAAATGTCTGTTTCCCTTTCAAGAAACAGTCAAAATAAAAGGATATTCAGCTAACAAGAATCTAACACAAAACAGCACATCTTTTCAGTGGCTGCAGCCAGTAGTTATCTTTTTTGTTAGAAAAATCAAACAAATGATGAATTGTCCATAAAAATAATTGTATTCATTTTCTGTCAACCCACTGATTGATTTTTTTTGGCTAATTGTTCCAAGTAATGTGTTGCCTATAATGATGCTGAAATTATTTTGTAAATTAATGAGTTGACAAAAATTCAATCAACAGAATTGATTGACGAAGTAACAGTGAACATTTTTGATTGACTTATCATGTGAGTAATTCATAAAATATTTTGTGCTCCAAGATTTTTAAATGTGATATTCATATTATTATAAATTTTCTACATCTTGTGCTTGGGTTCGGTTTATTTAATCAATTAATCAACAATTGAAATGATTTCTTTAATTGCATAACAATACGTGCTTGGTCGCAAGGACTGAATGAGAGCACTTAAATCGCTCCCTCTTGATCTGGATTTCTCCTCCAAACGTCCTAGCCAGCCTGGTCCGTCTCAAAGCACCAGGCTGATTATAGCTTATCATGAATTAAGTGCTTGTTCTTTTCTGTGGTGTTGACCACCCTGGTTAACATGTTGAGGAATTAAAACTGCAAGCTCAAGAGCACATTATGCCAACCATACATTACAGGTAGGAGACATACAGGCATTTACTCTGAGGCACGCTCACATTTAACAACAATATGTATGACAGGCATCTGAAGACCTTGGAGCACAAATATAAGACAGAATTCTTCTTTTTTCATATATAACTCCTCATTCCCTGTCATAAACTCAAAAAACAGTATTACTGAAGACCCACAGCATAAGGACTTGATTTCTTGATTTCTGGGCTTATCAACAAAAAGCCACAACATGCAGACAGAAATGTAACAACAACAAACGACAAAGCTAACTTGCTTCGCCAACTGATTTTGTAATTATACAAGATAAGAAACTTGCAGTTGTAGTTATATTTTTGTGATAGTCAAAAAATTATGACAACAGATGCCAACGATGTAACACGATGGTAAACCTAATATTTTTTTGGGTTATAGTGTAAACAGTGATGTTTTTATGTTTGCTACAATCTGCTGTCACTATTCCTGTGTTTATGTAAGAAACAGAGTACTTTTGGGTATTGACAGTGATGAATTAAGATAATCTTGATGATCATTAACCACGTTGTAAGATGGACAAATGATTTATGGCAATATTTAGCAAGTTTGATGTGAAAAGGGCTATTAAATAATGTCTTACAACTTGGAAAAAGATGAGAGATGCAACATGATTTTACACGTAATTTTCAATATGTATTATCTCAAGTGCATTGGCACAAAAAAGTTGTATAGAACAATAATGGAACTGTACAAAAGTTGCAGGTAGCCCTCAAAAGACCTTTGCTATGATAGCTTAGTTTGCCCTACAGTTGCAAGTAAATAATGTAGTACTTAAATTAACATCAGCTGAAAAATTCAACAAGAGAGAGGCCAAAATTGGAGCCAAGAAAAGAAAATGGGGCCACCCTTTGCCTGCTGTTACCCCCCCGTGATAGGATGCTAATGGATTATTCCGCACCTGCTGTTACGTTTGATTTGACCGTCATTAAAATGCGTATTGTAGCAAGCGCTAACGGCATGAATGTCACATTACAGTTATCCCAAAATAAAGGCTTCTAATTAGCAGGAAACCATGAAGGAAAACACAGAAGTAGAAAGCAAAGGAAGGGAATGTTTTTCTGTTATTGAAGAGGTGACTTACAATCCAAACTTTATCATATTTTGATATGCTTTAAGCTAGCACGGCTACCTCTGAGTGTGTCCGTGTTGTTGTCAGGGGAAACCTGTGGAGATTTGGTCTATTTTTGAGATCCAGAGAGAAAACCCAAGAAGCTTTGCATTTTGAAAAGCGTAAAAGAGCCAATTAGCTTTTAATTACCTCTAAATATAGCTAAGAAAGTGCTTCATTTTTAGTATGTGGGGTAATGGAGGGAAACAATTGTGACTAGTGATTGGTGGTTCATCACAGTGCCTCGCACAGATGCAGTTCATTTATGTTTCAGACATACTGCCTGGGCGGTTGACTGAACTTGGCTCTCAACTTGCATAACTAGCAGCTGCTATGTGAACTGGAGAGCTGTAACTGATGAAAGTACCTGAGGAGAGAAACGGATGCTTGCTCAAAGAGTTGCTAGATTTGTTGCATAGTCTTGTTTTGTTTTGTTTTTTTATTACAGGGCTTAAGGGCTCTGGAAAGTTTTGAAACTAGTGACTAAGTTGCAAACACGGGAGAAGAGCAGAGGAGTGTAGAAATGTGGGCAGATGGAGAGTACATTTTTTTAGCTGAATATAGGTTTACAAAAAGTGATAATGTCATCAGATGGTGTGTCCATTTCAGAATAAGTGTCTAATGTAAGAAAGTTTGATACATTACCAGAGAGAGGGCAGCAGCAGCTCCCTTTTTAACAAGTTTTTAACAAGTCTGGTAAAGACATAAGGCGAGTTGAGCTCATGAAGGAAACAGAACAGTGGATCCTAAAGGTTAAAGAAAATGTGAGACTGTTTTGACAAGGTAGTTGACCTTTTATGAACGAATACCATAAGTCTACAGTACGTCCTGTCTCAGATATAGATGAGATATTGTCAAAAGAAGACTTTAACAATAGATTTAGACTCATTACAGAATCCAAATCACTCAGTAGAATCATTCAGTAACCCCAATAATGTGAGAACTGACACATTTCTCAGGAGATTTTTTGACACAGTAGGAAAAGCACAGCGCATCATAATAACATTTTATTTAACTGCTTTAGTATCCCCTCTACTTCTCTACCATGACAAGTCAAGAAAAATGACCTGCAATGAAAAAGGCCTTCAAAGCTTTTTTCTCATATGAGCTCCATATAATGTCCAGATATCCAGGTCAGGAGTTGCCTTTTCATACATGAAAAGAGGTCATCTGTGTCCAACACATTCTCACCTATTAGAAAAATGTCTTTGTTACTGTTGGTAGGTAGCCAGTGGTTCATTTTATCGCCTAGTCATTTGAGTCTTTGCTTGTATTGTCTATTTTGCCTTTTGAGGAAGAGAAGAATATAATTTTAAGTGGAGGCCGTAGCCCTGAATAAGTTATCACAAAAACAACAAAGAATTTTGCCCTTGTGTGCTTTTCTATCTAACCTAAAGTTGATGTAGTTTTTATTAATAAATAAATACCCCAAATTTAGGAGCTCGCAGAGAGTTAAGACCTGTGCATGACCAGGGTAAATAGTCACCGCTCGCCACTGTTGTAAATTAATCTTTCATCTGCACCCTGATTTTGTGCTTGGTGCATAATTCCCATTTGCCTGCTGGCAGCATAAAGTCTGTTTAATGTTACCTCCAACCGATTTACTGCATCATTGGATAACTTATCAGATCAAGCTGTTTTGTCCTAAAATGTAAAAAGTGACCACAGATTCTGGGTACTGATCAACCTGCATCCTTAATCAGAAAATTAAAGACATTTTTCCTTGCCATACTGCATCCCAATAAATTGTGCTTATGCTTACAGTATTTGGGCTGCGGAGACAATATATTATTGTCTCACAGTATATCTTTTAATATTGCTCACTCTTCCTTTTTCACATAAGGGTGGAGGTGATCCAGCACTGCTTCTTACCTGCCATATAGCTGGCTAGCTCCTATCTTTAGCACCAGTGCCCCTGGCTCTCTTTTATAGTGCTTTACTTAATACACATACACCACAATAAAACAGCCATCCCAATGGAGAGAGAAAAGCATGAATATTAGTGCTTTTGGCAAGGGACAGCTTTACCTTTTTTCCCCTAAGCTTAAGGCACCAACAGCCAAGAAATACTGCTGGTGGCTTATGAACATTGCAATTACAGAATAACTTTGTAGGAAATAAGCATCAGAAATAGTGCAGTATCATGTTGTATATTTAATCAAACAGTTTTGTTCATAATTCATTTTCAAAATCAGCCTTTGTGTGCAATGCAATTAAGAAAATATCCCAACAGAAAGGCAGGACATAAACCTCTGCTTGCGTGCTGATGGAAAGTACAAAGAAGCCAAGACTTTGAACAAATCCATGTGGAAGAAAAGACATGCCTAAAATAAAAAGGATAGTCCAAGTCTAAATTGGAAAAGCTCAAATGTGCTGATTCACTCTGCTGAAGATCTGCTACTTTTATTCAGCCTGAGCTGTGCCCCAATCAGACAGCACAATCTGCAGGCCATCACACGCACTGTACTGCACACTGTGATGGCTGCACTGCGTAGGTAAAAAGCTTGACAAAATGTTTTAGCATTTGGTGATATTAGTTCCTGAAGCTATACGTAGGTGGTATAGGGCATAATATGATGAATGTGAAATTGTGAAAACTAACAGGCTGAGATAATTATAACCTCAGCGGAGTGAACAGTAACAGTGGGGATTGCAGTCTGTTGTGATAGCAGGTGGCGGGCAGAAGGCCATAGATTGTGTGCAGGGGTAAAATCGGAGGGGCAGCTGAATCAGGTGATGGCTGTCGGAATGAAGCTGTTGAGGTGTTGAGTCAGGCTGGTCCTAATGAAATGTTACCTTGTCCCAAAGGACGGCTTTTGAACAGGTGGTCGCCTGTTTGTCGGGGATCAGCGGCGATCCTCTTCGTTGTGCAGCTCTGTCAAGGAGGGCAACCAGCAACCAATTATCTACTCAGCAATGCTGAGTGGGAAAGATTGGCTGCTACAACTTGTTTCCAGTAGGGCCTGGAAACTAGAACCCCTTCTATTAGGAGTGTACTGGCTCAGCGGAGTGCAGTTGGACACAAAATGCTGTAACACACAGTGACTCAATCAGAGTACAGCAATGCTGCCGTGTTCTGCACTGCGTATTGGCTTTATTCTCTTTGTCTAAACAGATGTTTTCAATCTGTTGTGTAATTATAGCTCACACTGAAAGGGCTTTCACTTTTTGTCACTGCATTGTTTCTGCATTGGCTGCTACTTGTTTATTTTAAAGTACTATGGCTGAATCCAGCAATTATTTTCAGATTCTTTACTTCATTCATTGATTGCTCTTTTGGTCTATGAAATGAAAGAAAATAGTGAATAATGGCCATCCCACTCAGTCCAACATGATCTTTAAATGTTTCTACAATGCAGAACCCCGAGCTTATCATTACAACGGAAGTGTGTGTATATGCTATTTATTAAGGGCATATTATTTCCATTTTGTAGTTTTCAGAAAATATAGAAAATGTATTATTGATTACTGTTTATTTTGATAGCTACTGTTTTTTTTGTTGTTGTTTATTTTTTTGTAGATTTATATCTGGGCATTTAGCCCTTCAAAAACAATAAGTATTATAATTTTATTATTTTTAAGCAAACAGTGTCATGAAATAAATACAGTTCTGTTTCTTTTTACACATTTACTTCACGAGGAATAGTCCATTAAGATTCAGAATCTCTTTAACAAGACAGTACGAGCCAAGATGGCATCATAAGACATGTCTCATGACAGAACAAGCAACAGAGTTACAACAACACAGCAAAAATGTTAAACAATGTAAAATATGAAAAAATGCCATTTGATGGCAGAAATTCATAGTTTAGTTCGAAATGTAATGTAAAAAAAACAGAACAAAGAAAAGACATTTGGTGCAGCTTGAGTTTCTTCCACATTTTTCCTTTCACTTTCTATTCATGGAAGGATTTTCTGTTCTTGTTGACTGTGAACTGTGATGTTGTTCGGTTTTCCTAGAGCGAAAAAAAAAAATCTATTTTGGTGCATGCAGACAGAAATGCAAGGTGTAAGTTGGTTTAAACTGTTTACAAAATTTAGGCGGAAATCTGCAAAGACCAAACAACAACCAGTGAGCTTCACATATGTATGTGTGTATCCAAGTAAAAATGTATTATGTGTGTGTGTGCATGTGTGTGTGAGCATGCATGTGAAGGTGCATGTGTGATTGGGATTGTGTGTACTTAATGTGTGTGTGTGTGTGTGCTTGCTCCTTACCCCCAGCTTCTTTCAGCCAGCTGCTTCATGGCTCATTGGGGTCTGTATTGATTGGTCCAGTTTCTCTTTGTTTTCAGTCCTCTATTTTGGTCGTCTGATGCAGCTCTAAGAAACCCGCTGGCCTTTGCTAAAACTGCCCTAACAGCTACTGGAGCCTTTGGTAAAATTGCTTTAAATGGCTAGACAGACTGTGGTCAGAAAGCTCTGAATGGCGAGCGAGCCCTTTGGTAAAATGTCTCCAGAAGGTCAGAGAGGCTGCAGTGAAATAGCCTCAATAGCTCCAATAGTTCACCAAGCAAGTACATACTGACACACACACGCACACGGGCGTGCACGGCAACTCACACTCACACTTTCTTTTATTTTTTTTATTCTTTCTCATCTTCTCTATGACACTCACGCACACAAATGCAATCACATACCCATGCACGATCACACGGGGACGGAGCTGTGTGTGTGACTGAGCGGCAGTTGCGAGCCGCCGTTTGTCTGCAGTGTTGCAGCTCTCAGTGGTGGTTGATGGTGACTGCCGGAGGGGAATCTAACATGGCGCCGAGCCCCTGCTCATTTAACACTATTCTGTCTGTTGTAACATGACTCAGCTTTCAGAAAAGGACTAGATCAGTAAGACAGGGAGTGGGAGACAGACAGGGAGAGTGGGGGACTGTGACAGAAAGGGAGAGGGGGCGTGATTAGAAATGAAAGAACAACAGAGAACTGCGTGAAGCAAGAAGCTCTGATCTGTTGGACTTGGTGTACTGTCGCTACCGTGACTAACTAGATGGCAGTGACAGCGAGTTTTACTGGTAAATAAACACCGGGGTATACGGCAAATCTCATCATTCAAGATGTAAGAAGTGTGTCAACACCTCCACTCTTCCTTAATCCTTCTTTCCGTCATTTTATCCCCTTTATCCAAACAGGGCTTCCTATCCGGGTTTTACAAGGTCACGCTGATGACGATCCTGAGGTTTCTAGATAACAGTTGTGGAGTGAGGCTCTGCTGCAGCTCACTCACACTCATCACACACGCAAGTGTCAGCAGACACTCATGCACACAAACATGCACACTTAAACAGTCATGACAGTGGCATTAGTAGCTTTCAAGGGGGTTGGTGGAGGGGCGTAAGAAAAACACTTCACCACCTCTTGACTGTCAAAGTGGAGCGAGGGCCGACAGACAAAAAGGCGGGAGGGCAGGCGGACCCCCAGGCTCTCAGTCTCTACTCTAACGTTGACTTAGACACAGATTTGTTTTATTGGCTCTGAAGTCCCTCTCCTTCACTCTCCTTCACACTTGTTTTCCCCATTTGTCTCTCTCCTCCTTTCTTACTCCCCTCTCTCCGTCTTCCCGTGTCTTTTATCTGCCTCCTCCCCTCTTTCCCTCTCTGCCTTTCTTTCTCCCATCCCTCAGAAGTTGTGGCTTAGCTAGAGGCTGACACAGCCATGCAGAACTTGGATGAGAAATTGCTTTTACTGTACATGCTAAACTACACACTAAATCGAATGACTGATGCTCTTGAAAGTGTTTGCTGCCGGGCAAAGCCAGCTGTAGTCTTTGGTTGTCAGATGGAATATAGTCGGCGGTTTGCTATGTGTATGAGCGAAAAAGAGCTTGGCAATCAAGCCTGGGTGTGTTTCCGCTTGTGCGAGAGTATTGATAAATCATTTTTAACTGACTGCAGTGCTACCTTGGCTGTAATGGTTATCGATAAGACACTATATTCACAGTCAATCTCACCCATTGTGTCCTGCAGCCCAGTCCAGCACTGTAACAAACACCAGATAACTGAATGTAGTGTGACACAGGCATTAAACAGGAATGCACAAATGCACACACACACACACACACACACACAATTTTCTTTCTCTATCTCTTACTCCTTCTCCCACCACGAGTGTGAAATCTAATCATCACTGGAGCCCACAATCATTTCTATCTAATCTGGAGACACACACATGCCTGACAACAACAATAGCAACAACTGCAGCAGCAACTGCAAGCTAGCATTATCTCTGCTTCTACAAGCTCAAAATAGTCAGCCATTAAAGTCTGCCTTTCTGGGAAGAATGGTGGAGAGAATTTAGTGGTTCAGGGTGACTATTTATTCCAATCTCAATAAAGATATGCCATCTATACGTCTCTGCATTCCAGCTGGTCCTGTACAAAAGTCGTAATGGAGAGGTTGTTATCTCAGCTGCTAACTTTATCCACAAATTTCCACCCGCTTGGGTACTTTTGTTCCCTTATTTCTCTCCGTGGTGGTTTAAAGAAGCCAGAGAAAGCCACATCAAGCGGCCCTTTCTCTTAACACTTAACTGCTTCAGACTCTCCGCACACCCTGCGCCGCTCTCCTCAGCCTGCCACATCTTCCACGCACATCTCTGCGGGGTAGCCGACAGCGAGGGTACAGTATAGAACCCCCTCACAGCTGTGCCGTCCTATTACCTCTGGCAGTCATCTCACTGTCACACTGATCAATGATTCATGTGTGCGAGGGCCTCGGCCTGTTAGCTCGCTGCACTGCTGCTCGCTGTCTCCACTGCGCTGCCGCCGCTCCCATTATAATGACTGGACTCACTCGGAGTCTCTCGCTAACGTGGGATGGTTATGTGCATTTCTGCAAGAGCACAGGAGAGAAAGATGGACACTGAGAGAGAGATAGATCGACAGACAAGGGGAAAAGAGAGTGAGAGTGAAGGTTCACGCTGAGCACATGCTGCTCACATAACTGACTGCCTGCTGTGTCGGAGTGTGTGTCTGTGTGAGAGTGTACGTATTTTATGTGCCCACACGAAGGATCAAAAATGCATCAAATCCTATAAGTAATAGTGTTAAGAGGTGAGTGGATCCGCTGTTTCTGGAGGTGTTTCTCACTACGGTAAAACTTCTCATTTTAGATTTTTCTTTTAATGATGCTCAGAATGTCCCGAAACATTAGAAACTCGGGCAGCTGGTGGCCGAGTGGTGAAGACACAAGCCACATAACTGCAGCATACCCAGTTTGATTTCATCTGGGGACTTGTTAGTGATCCCCTTTTCGTCCTCTAGTTTTCTGTGTATTTCTATAAAAAATCAGCTGACCGATAAATATTTTAGGCCAAGAGCAGACAACAAAAGAAAACACAGAAACACCAGAGTTTCCTGGATAATTTAACAATGCCCTGTTTCTAAGGCTGTAACTACAGCCGGGACCACCAGAGACCCCACAATACAATATTACTACAACACTTAAGGCATGATATGATATTTTTGTGATTTCTTAAACAGTTTGTTGAGTATTGCAACAACATATAATGTTATGTATTGCAATTTATTACCTTTTTTTCCCACTGTGTACTATGTCTTCAAAAGAAACCTTTTACACTCTTATTATTTTCAGTGCAGTCAAATGGGAGTTCAAGAATAAAGGCTGACTAGTCGTTAATGTTGCATGTACATACAGTAAAATCTCTAGGTCTCTAGTTTGTGATCGGCTTTCTGGGGCTGTGATCATCCTAGAGGTCTCAATGTGTCATTTTTTACAGTGAGGACAGAAAATTTGAAAAGATGTACAACAGTAAAATACTACTATAAGGACTAACATCATCAAAAATGAATACACCTTGCTCATTACATCCACAGGAGTTCCCATCATACCCAATGTATGCAATTCGGAGGCAAAATTTAATATAAAATATAAAAAACTAACAACAGATTTATCATAGGGCAAGGCTGATTTGGGATTTTTTAGAGCAGTTTTAGAAGAAAAAAAGTCGCCATCGGTTGACATTATGAATTTTTGTGCTGTAATGAAAATAGCCATCTCTCAGTTCATTATAACGATGCAATTCATCATGTGTACAGCCATCAACTACATCACTATGTAGTCCCACTCCTTATCACTTTCTATTCACTTTTCAGGCATCTGTAGGTGACGGGAAAACAATTTATTTGCTCAGCGCACTGCTGGACTGCTATATGAAAATGACACTGTTTCCAAATTACCACAAGCAGCATTTCGTGCTATGTTTTATAAAAACACAAAAATCATGGAGTGGACAACATGTACAGCATTTCTGATACTGTCAAGCAAAACTTTTTAAAAGTCAATCAAAACAAAAAGATTTGCGAGAGAATAAAATGAACTCAAGCAAATTTAATAACTCTAAGTCTTTTATTTTGTTAAAGGATGTAGTTTTGTTCACGCTTCCCTCTCGTCTCTCTTCTGACACAAACCAATCACGTGGCCGAGCTCTTTCAGGGGCACGTTCCTAATGGCTGTTGAGTTTTTGAGCAACTTTTGATTGACTTTTAAAATGTTTAGCTTGAAACCTTTGAAACAAATTTAATCCATCCATATTCATCATCTATAACAGGAAAAAATCAGCCAAACTTAGCCTAACTTTATATAGCGCCGTCAGTATCTTCACTGTGGCATTTAAAACCTGCCACAGCATTTTAAAGACAATAATGTTGGCCAGGATCCCACGGGTCTCAGAGGGTTAACTGTGTCCTCAGATTTAAGCCCTAGTTCTGTCCTTGTCTGCAGCTTTATAATGCTCAGAATTAACTTGGTCAAATGAAGAACAACAAACATGTCAGCACTTTTCTTAATACTGCTGCGAGGACGACAGGTCCTCGAAAGTACAAGAGCATACACACAAACTTGCACTTTCCACCATCGTCCTCTCATCACGTTCCCAGGTCCTTATCCTTACTCGCCTCAGTGTGTGTGTGTGTGCACTCCGTGGCCCTAGATGCTAAGTGTTCTAGCAAAAGGTCAACAGCTATAAAACAAGAGAGTTAGAGAGACGGAGAGAGGGAGACAGGCTGATGAGCAGGAGCAGGACAAGTAGGGTCTGAGGGGCTTTTGAGGAGGGATGGAGTGGCGAGGAGGAGAAGATAGGAGAGCTAGTGAGGACTGTCGCTGCAGAGTCATTACTGGAGTGGGTAACACTTGGCTAAGGGAGGTGTGTGTGTATGTGTGTGTGTGTTGGGTATTGGGGGAGGGGGGCAGAGAAAGAAAAGCAATCCAAACGAGAAGAAGTGAGGAGAGAATGGAGCATGAGAGATTGAATGGTGGAAATGCTAAATGTATCAGTTTGGGAATAACTTGTCATCCCTCACTGAGCACTCTTACAGACTAATTTATGAAACTATGATAGGTTGTTCCACTCCACTGCGTAATATAATGCAGTACAAACAGTGGTGATGCATACAAACCTACATTTGTAGGTGCAACTCTATATTTCATGTTTAATTCCAATAGAAGAGAGTTGATAATGGGCTGTAGTTTAAAGTAGATCTCTGCGGGATTGTCTCTCCATCTATCATTGTTAAATAAAATGTGATTCAGACGATCATCAGCATGCTTTTCTGTGCGTTTCTCTCCACCTGCCTGTTTTTTTTTCTCCCACCTGCCTGCTAAAGATAGAGTACTTACAGTACGAGACAACCAGAAGGGATTTCGTTGGAGAGTAAACCCATGAAATTGAATGTACAAGACGGATCACTTGGGTTACTGTTTGTCATATTTTTTTTTTCTCCCCATCATCAGAATGAGTCATCACAACTAATTCCACAGCGATGTGTTAATGAGAAAATCCCCCACGCTGCATCTTGCTTTTTTTTTTCAACATGAAAATAAGAAAACTACAGTGAAGGAGGAGAAAAAAATTCAAATGAGCGACTCATTCTCACACTGATGTGGAGAATCTGTGCATGTCCATGTCTGGTCTCGTCACAGGCTGACAGTTCAATTAGTCTGAACTAAATGATGCATGACATCTCCCTCATGGCCCTAGTAATCGTCAGTGTTCTGCTTAGAAGAGCTCATATTGTGCATGAGTAGATAGCTAAACCAACAGTGGCTTGGGCTGGTCTGAAGTTGAAATGTATGATTTGCTGATCCCCATAGATGCCAGAGTGGAGCATGGGACCAAATTGGCTTCAACTCTCAGAGCTCATCATAGATTTACTTTGCACGGAAAATACTTCTTTCTTTTTTTCTTCCTGTGCTTCCGCAACATAAAGTGACTGCAAATGGCTTTGAACTATCTGGAGTTTTAATTAGGTGTTCCTCATCAGCTCGGGATCAAGTGTAGGCAGGCGAGCGGTTAGGTGTGAGCATGCATGTGTGCATACATGAAACCAGCAGGTACAGCACACGCCTGCACTTGTATGAGCATTCTGTACCTGTGTGATTGTGTTGGTCATGCCGCATAATTGTGGATTTGTTTTTCTAAGCAGCCATTTTGTGCAAGCGCGTGTCAAGTGCTTTTTCTGGGTGTCGGCAATCAGCAGACAGAAGACAGACACCGAAGATGTTTGAAGTCGTTAGAAGTTCTTTTACCTTGATCTGCATTCAGCAGCCATCCTCTGACTGCCACCAGCGCATAGTAACTTTGTGATTTGAGTCTTTGCTTTTGTTTGATGTTCCGAATGTGTCAAAGGAGAAAAAACCTGCAATGATTTATTAAATTTGCTTTGTTCTTCACATCAGCAAGGGGACATTACCTTTTTAGATTCTTTAAAGTAAGAAACTAAAGCAATGTTGGAGTACAATCTGACATGAATGGGACCTCATGATTGGTCAGAGGAAGGTGAATGTTTTACTGAACGTTTTATTGACAGCCTTGCAAGACGCTAATTAATTTCCTTAATGGCCAGGTGTTAGTTGTTTTTATTTAACAGCATGCAGGATTGTTGTCCTAGTAAACAGTTTTATGAGTGGGAGGGGGAATCCAGTATCCTCCCATCCTCCCATACCCTTTGTTGTTTAAAAGGCCCATATGGATTGTGAATCGGCAGCAGCTTTCAAAGCATCATTAGTCATGCATAAAAGACTGTGTTAGCGCTTTAATACCAGCCCTGGGCTCAGGCTCTGAAGATCTGCCTTAATTGCCCACCTCTGCCACATTCCGTGTTCATGTGCGCATGTGTACGTGCACAGACTGGACGTGTGCGCGGGTTAGCGTTTATATGTGCGTGTGTTCCTTTGTGTATTTGCTAATTGTCCACTGGCTTGCCGGGCACTAATAAGCACATAAACTGAGTGAGGACTCTAAGATGGGCATTAAAGGAGATTCAGACACACCCCTCTGCATGCCTTGAATAATGATCTATTCTATCTGCTTTTTCCTCTCCCTTTTGCTGTCACTGTGTGTGTGTGTGTGTGTGTAGCGGTCCACCTGTTAGGTCTGACCTGGCATCTGCGGCACGGTGAGAGCCAGCTGTATGAGAACGGCCTGAGCTCAGCGGACCATCAACAGGAGGACCGCAGCAAAACCAGACCTACCAGCTCTGTCCACCTGCTGGACACGCTCAACCCTGAAAACACACATGCCGGTGACAGAGGTGAGCTGATACACCTACAGTACACATGATCATAACAGATGTTCTGCTGTCAACTGATAGGATTTGTCTGTCAGTAGCATAAAAGCAAATGTAATACAGTAATTTACAGTTGTTCAAATATAAAATGTATTGAATAGTTACACACGTTAACTGGGGTTGGCTGCTTTTATTTTGTATTTATGAGACATTTTAAAGCAGCAAATGTTCAGTTTTACCAGTGGGGTGATTTAGAAAGCGAGACCTTCATTAAAAATAGGTTTATTTCTGTAATTCGGTCTTATTTTAAGAAAATTAAGGTTGTTTGATTAAGTCCAACCTATGTCTTGGTAGAAACACATCTCTCTTCACCAGCCTGGTCCTGGTCAGGCTAGTTTTAGCCTTAACTTCACATCTGGTATTTTGACCTAGACTGCCTTTTCTACCTAACTTAAATCTGAAGATGTTGCTTTGTTAGTCTTAAAGGGTAATTCCACTGCTTCAACACATCAAAAGTCTTTGGGAGAGCCCCTGCATATGTGAAAAAAGTTGAACAGTATAAAGTCTGTTGGCTGTACAGAGTCTGTTAAATCGCCTAAAGTGATGTGAAAGATGAAAACAAGTTTAAGATTGAAAGTGTTTTGTGGAGAATATAAACAAGTGAGCTCACTTGACCTCTGCAGCCATTCCTCAGCTCTGATTGAGGCAAGTGGCTCAAGGCTACATTAGCTGCTACCAGCATATTCTAACAAGTAAATCTCAAAATGAACAATTGTGAAACTGCCAGGGTTGGACATAGGGGAAGGGGTCTACTGTAACTATTTTTTCTTACCGTCCACTCAATGCAAGGCCATAACTCACAAGTTTTGCATTTTTTTTACTTTTTCAAATCTCTCAGTAAGTAATATCTACTTAAAGGGAGCTGAACTCCAGATACTTAAAGTCTGGGTAAAGTAAAATCAGAAATTTCTAAGAAAACATCCTTCACAAGGTGCAAAATAAAATATGTAAAAATATCTTGTTGGAGTGAGACTATTTAACAGTTTAACAGTTTTTCTCCATTTATATGTTCAGGATATTTTGGGCGTGTCTGCAATTAGGGCTTTATGACACACTGGAGCTTCCTTATTATAACTCCGCCCCCTCCGCTATATAAGTGTCTTTAGTAAAAGTGGCTAACTTAAATTTTTCCTATAAAGCTTGCAGAGTTATTAAAACTGGTTTCAGTGGTCATAGCCATGATAGTTTTAAAAGTCTGAACCTATGTGCTTATTCTGGAGCTTTTTATGAACCTGAAAAGAAACCATTGTTTTCTCCTTGTCTACTGGACCTCTGTGCCTAAAATGACATGAAAGCAAAATTCTGCACTGCAGAACACCCAAACAGAAACACAACATTTATCCTGTGTAGTTTGTTTGGCATGGATATTTGAGAGAGACAGTGTAACAGAGGCAGAAAGACAGCAGAGAAGTTGAATATCAGATATCAGGTTTAAAGTGATTTCGGTGGACATGTCTCCGGTGTTTCAGAGCAGAGAATACTGCTCATTTTTCACAATTTCAAAACCAAACTTCTCTGGGTCTTTAATAACACTTTTTTTTTCTCTTGTGCGGAAAAATTTGCATATATTTTTGTTTTAACCAGACATTGAAACGAGTTTTAGGGGTTACCCAGAGCTTCACTGTATAGAAGCTAGCCTGCTAGTAGTTAGCATGCTAACTTAAGTAGTTATCTCTGTTTCACAACATGTAGGTGTCTTTGACATAATAACATAACTAGTGCTGTCAAGAGATTAAAAAAATTGTGCGATTAATTAATTATGATCTGTAATTAATTAATCTAATTAATCTC
>JAOWBC010001868.1:6382687-6395449 GCA_028566105.1 Hypoplectrus providencianus | reverse complement strand
CGATTAAAAAACATAACGCGTTAATTATGACTGTAATTAATTAATCGCAATTAACGCGATAATGTGACACCCCTAAACATAACAGCTTCTTCACATTGTGTTGACAGTGTCACTTAATTCCTATTTGATATGCCAGTGTTGTAAAATGGTTTGTTGTATCTTACATATCTACACAAAATGTTCAGCAGTTTTCATGAGTGAAATGTGACTTAAACATAAAATACTTTTTTCGCAAAACACTGCAAGAGCTTGTGCTAACAAATTTTAGCAGTAGCACCATCTTTGGATGTGTGAGGGCACCGTTGTTTGACAATATGCTGCCAAAAGTTCTCTTGTGCTTTGCTGTAACATGTGCCTCAGTAATATATGCCTGTGAACTGCTGTGATCAGAACGTCTGCACTCCAGATTTATGAAATAAACCTGACGTGTCTTCGTCTGCTCAGAGTAGCAATAAGTAGGCTATATAAAACAGGTTTCTCACAATTCACTGCTTTTCCAAACCTACTCTATTAAACAGCTCTTTGCCCACACACGCTGAGAAAGGTCAGCTTTTGTACATCATTTAAGTGCAGACAAGCCACATGCTATTCTGAATTCTTTACCTTTCCATGAACATTAATCTAATTGTACTTATGTTTTTCATTGTCTGCACTCTAAATTAAATAGAAATCCTCCAAGGACACTCAAACATTTTGAAACAGGACTGGAAGCACAATTATTGGAATAGAAGGAAGACCACAACATCCTCTTGAAAATATAAATACAAGCATTTAACCATTATGACTGGAACATGTTGAGACTGACTTTATTTCCATTGGCATGAATTCCAAGTAGACCCTATTGCATTAGCACCCTGGCTTGCATGCATAACACACTTGGCACAATGAATGTTCCAATACGATAGAGAGACATCAGTCCAGAGATCAGCCTCGAACTGATTACTCATTTATTAGAAAGGCAAGGTAATTGGTTAATCATGTTCCCTCTTAGCCGGTACGTGACTGGAATAGGCTTTCTCCACTCGGCCTCCTCTCAACTAGCCAGAGGAATTACTAACACCAATTTAACCCCATGACATGGGACATTAATTGTGAGTGTTCCAGGTCATGAAGTCAGGCAGGACACAGCAACCTTCACGCTTAGACTGACTCTGATGGATATTACATTGGATGCTGTCGGAGCCCATGTTCAGCACTTATACAGAGAGTCTGCGAGCCAAACTGCAACCCGCTGCAATTTAGGCAACCTGGGACATCCCTAAAGCAACTATTCTTGATGAATCCTCACATTCTGAGGATTAACGCTCTCATCAGTAGCTAAATCCTCCGATAGAGCGCGCAGGGGTCATGGAATTCACTTCCGAGTGTTGCGTCACAACAATCTATTGTTTCAACTCCTATTGCTTTATATGCTTGATGGAAGCTGGGAAATCAAAATGGGCAAAGCTAAGCCGTTGATGCAGGGGGCTCAGATTAATAAAATTGGCACGGTGGAGGTGGTCCCTGGGCAGAGGAGGGCCAGAGAGATTAGAGATTAGGCTGTAATCCAGTGTGGCAGATTATCACGCTCATCCTGCTGTACCCATCACCTCTCACACCAAGAGACCACACAATCCCCTAGATTACACAGCGAAGGATGGCGAGGGAAGGCTGCGGGGAATGGAAATGACAAAAACAGGACACGGTAGGGGGAGAGAAGAGTGAGAGTGATGGGAGGAGAGAAGAATGATTGATGGATACCAATCTGCATGAAGGATGTGTGAGATATCCATCATAAAAGTGGCACAAGCTAAATAATTGCTCACATTAAAATCTAATTTTCATGAAACAACTTATTAGCCATTTTCTTGACTCTGCCGACAAAACAAAGAAACCCAGCAGCAAAATGTTCCTTTTTTTTTTATTCTGGAATAAATGATTTTTATTCTTGATGCGCTGCTATAAACACAAGTAACAACATAACAGTGGGAGCATAAAGATAGCTGAGGAGACTGATTGGAGGATAGTTATCAGTTTCTGCTTGTTTTGATATAAACTGATGACACAGTAGGGAGAGATGAAACAAGCTCAGCGGAATGATTGGAAGGTAGTAATCTGCTTGTATTCCTGTTCATGTATTTTTAGTGTTGTTGTTTTTATGTCAACTTCAATGCCATAAAGATAGGCTCTCTGTTTGATTTGTTGGCTCGACGCCCAAATCAGGAATCGGGAGCAGCAGAATTGTAATCTACCTTCCGAGGCAGCTTGCAGCCCGGCGCTAGATACTAATTGACATGTTGTGTCATCTGCGTATGGCTAGTGTCTTGTCAAGCCGCGCGTGCTGTGTTTTATGTTCTTCTCCTATCTCTCCTGCAGTCTCAGAGATCACCAGGAGCTCTTCTTAGTCCTCCACACATAAAAGCCCCTCTAATTAGTGCTACATTAATTGCCACTCACCCCATGATAATCAACCTCGGGCTGACGCGCACGCGCCGACGTGCGCGCACCCACACACCCATCTTCTACCCGTTTCTAAATCTGACATGAGTGCATGCGAGCACGCGGACATGCCCACACACACGCCTAGAAATTCCTCTGGTGCAGATGAAAGCAGAAGTGCCAAGAGAAGAAATTTTCTGTCAGTGGATTCCCTGCCTTAATGAAGTACATTGAAGTTTGAGAATAATATTTCAGTCAACGTGGAATGCTGGATGTATTAATGATATGAAATGATACAAACTGACATACAGTAGAGCGGCATATTGCCTCATTATAATGTGCAGATGATGAAATGTGGAGCCTGTGGAACGCCATCTGAGCCTATGCGATGAGTGTTTAAACTGTGCGTATGAAAGGAGAGTTAGCGCTGAATTGTTTTCACTCTGTGCGATGGTGTGGTTGGAAATGGTGTGTAGATGGATGGAATGTGACACAGACAGAGAGGAGGGCTCTTAAAGAGCACATCAATATTCTAGACTGTGCGTATAGAGAGAGTGGAGGGCGAGAGAGGCCGAGCAGTGTGTATGTGTTCAGAAGAGCGTGCATATTGAGCGCATGCATGTGGGAGAAGGAGGTGTGTCTGCGGGAGAGAGGAGTGTGTGTGCGCGCTTGTGCATGTGTGCAAATCGTGATGGACTGGTCCCTGTTACACCAGTCTCATTGATTTTCTCACGCTGGGATACAGTCTCGGGATGTAACACACACAGGCGCATACACACAGACACACACGCAGAGAAAGTATAGATCATTTAGTGAACCCCCCTGCGTGAGCGCCTCAAGTTGAGAAAGCCTAACAGCAGCAACATTTCTGTCTGTTACTCAGCCTGCATTCAAAACACCTCTTCCAAATATAGCTGGCGAAATTAAACATCATTTTCAAGCCGCAGTCAGTATTTACAGTGTCGATGACACATTTTATGGCGAGCTGAGGGGTTTGTAGTGCTCACTCTTGACATTTGAGAGTCGTAGATTGATGTGCCAGACTCTGACATCAAAGGCCAAAAAAAATCAAAGTAAATTTTTATCTCCTTGGTAAACATGCTACTACTTCCTTTTGGATGAAAACATATTTACTGCTAGACTTTAGCCACAGTGTGGTCAAAACGGGCCAAATAAGGTTTGGGGATATTTGCACTTTGCTTGAAGATTTTCATTTTACGCTATTACATGCTGACACAATGTATTTTTTACTTCCACACTGATACATCACTATTAATAACTAATGACATGGAATACAATAATACATCACTCACAGGGCCCATTTTCTGCAGAAATTACTACTTGAAAACAGAAGACACAGTTGACGACAAGTTTAGCTTCTGATCTGTGACTGTATTCCTGCATTGACCAGTTAAATTGAATATTTGAGGGCTGTACAGTTACAGAAAAAAAGTAAATCAGATTCCTCACATGTAATTAGGCTCCTAGATCTGGGTGTGCTTACAGGTTAGCCTGATTCTGTGCTACAGAGCACTACCCACACACAGGTGAACAAGAGAGATACGAAGGAATTAGTGCCAAAAGAGCATGTCTTTAAATATGACCGGGGTGGATAGCTAGTCACCCAAAGTCTCTTTTCATTGGATGAAATTTTGTAAGCACCCTTGAGTGCAGGATGAGTCATCAAACATTAAACAAGCATTTTTAGAAAGAGAAAAGAGAGGGATGGAAAACCACACATACTGATATTTTGAGATATGTTTGGCATACATCAAGAGATAAATGAACACTTAGCACAGAGGACATGAACACCATATTTCTTATTTCACTTCTGTACTCTGGCCAGATTTGTAGGCATGACTTCAACCCAAGTTGTATTCATTTTGTGATCGCTCACAAGAAGATAAAACAAATTGAAGGAGGAAAACACAAGACCTTTCTATAATTTTTATTCAAAGAGGGAGTGTTTTTTTGTGAAATACTGAGAGCTCTTGGCTTAAAATCCTTAGACTGAAACAGTCCAAGAAGAAAAATTGACTCAATGATACAAATGCTCACAAGTCATGAGCAGAATGAGGCTATAAATAAGGAAAAATAAATAAATAAATGAAAAAGGAAGAAAAAATCTGTATTTTTTTTCAAAATGAGAAATGGGATGACAAAAGAATGCACACTTTTTAAGGCCCTTAAGTGAAGGAGTAGCAAAGAGAAGTAATGGAGAAGCCTTGTGAATTTGGCTTTCTGTTAAAAAAAAAAAAAAAAGTAGCATGGATATCCAGTGAACTCTGGTTGCCTCCAAGCCTCTGCCTGACTAGATTAGTACGATCTTAGCAGAGGGCGATAAAAAAACCATAAGTGCTTTCTCCACGTGTCATTTTATACACATAGTACAGGTGTAACAATGTAAGTGCACTCAGAGTGTCATGAAAGGACGGAGTTTGTGAACAGGCAGACTTGTCTGTCACAGACATAGCCTGAGGCCTGATGGTAGAAGGTGAGGATGACAGAGTAATGGAAGGCCCTAAGGCCAAGAGCATTATCTTCTCCTGACTCTGACTGACACTCATTAGGCTGCGCAGTGGAGAGAGGAGGCTGAAAGCTTATTAAACCAACTGCTCAAAAGGCCCTTAATTGAATCCAAGTAATTATAGAGACCTTGCCCATTGTGATATTTTTATTCATCCTGCGGCAAACTCAATCTCTCTTGCATTTGGAACACTATTAATGTTGTCTGCACCAATGTGTGTGAGATTCACACACAGGCCTACGCTACAGTGCCGACTCGCGCACACACATGCAGTTCCGGTCCCCCCAGACATGTCCCGTCACCAAGACCCCGGCCGCACTTTTAGTCTGTTCTCGCTTCATTAGAATCTGAGGGATAATAACATTAATTGCAAAGACAGTTTAGTTCCTTTGAAAATAGATTACAGGTGTAATTGTTTTACCTGAATAACCCGTAGGCAAGAGAAATTAATTAGACCTTGTGTCCCAAGTCCTAATGTAGCTCATCTCGTTGGCTGGCCCAGTGCGCGCGCACACACACACACACACACACACAAGAGACACACAGAACAGTCCGAGACAGACAACAGATGGATGAGCAAACTCACACTGACATTTCAAATCACACACTTTAGAAAAAAGATGACAATATAGAGTTGTTAGCTAGTCATTAGAACGGGGGAAGTCAAGACTTTGAATCTCAAACCATCTTAATCCAGATGTCCTGCAGCACTGGAACCTTTCAACAGCTCATTTAGGAGAAAATTTTGCGTAGATGTGCAATATGTGTTGCATACTGTGGGCCAATAGTGTCATTGAGGGCATTAGTTGTGTTATGTGCACGTTATGTCACACTCCCATTTTAATTGGCTGAGGCAGCATCATTATTATACTGAACAGTATGTTGGTTCTAAGCAGACCTGCCCACTAACCCTCTATCATTTCCATCAAGGGCACGTTGCGCTTGATGGCAGACATGAATAACGCTTTCATCGGCCCTTTAAACAAGCTCAACATTTTTGAAATAAACCTTAATACAGTTTTTGCTTACAACTGGCTTCTGCTGCCAACTAATGATGAAAAGCCCAAGAGGAGATTTATGCGATGCCATTTATTTTTATTTTTATTATGAGTAACCGATAGCAAGTGTGAATTTCAAGCTGCTTTTCGCTTATTAAAGCCACAAGATAGCAAGGTGTGAAGGAATTTTTACCTCTCGGCTCACATATTGGCTTGTTTAAGCTTGTATTTCTTCTGCCTGCCAAGTCGGAATAAAAAGTGATTTTCTGTTTTGAAAGATATTTCCAAAGAATGGTCTCAGGTTTTGTGCTGAGATACACGGGGCTACGGTGCTGGTGGAACACATTGATTGACAGCAGTAATCTGAGCAGCTGGGGAGGCCTAGAGGAGCCCTAGTCACCATGCAATCTGTCTGCTTTCTGCGGGACTCCCAAAATGCCCCGATCCTCCCCTCTTTTCACTGGAGCTGCAGTATTATACTCTACTGCTGAGACAGAAGGAGAGAGATGCAAAGAGGGTTTTTCTTCTTTCTTGCATCAGCAGCTGTAACTTGACACCGCTACCTCCTCTTTGGACATGGTCCTTTCGTCTCTTCTCTTCTCCCTCCTCTTCTCCTTCTTCAGCTCCCCAATCCCTCCCCGCCTCCCGCATCCCACCACATCCTCGCGGCTGACCTGAGCGCCGCTTTCTGTCCCTGTGTTGCATCACACTGGGAGAGGCGCTATACAGTAATTAGCATCAGAAGGACCTGCCTGCTCATCTGCCCGCCAGCCTGCCAGTCAGCCTGCTCGCTGGCCTGCCTGCGCGCCTGTCTGCCTGCCAGTGTTCTGCGAACTGCCATGCCCTATTCATGTCCCATTCATCTTTTGTTGAATAAAAGGCTGCTTTCCTCGGGACATCCATCCCTCCACTGGCCTTTATTTTTTTTGTGGCGAGGCACAGGAGTGAGGATTAGCATTAAAAGGAATAGACTGCTGAGGTAGACTCGGCAGGAATGCATGAATGCATACCTTAGTTCTGCCAAGCTGCTTTTATTCTGTTTGGTCGTGATTTTAGTACAGGGACAATTTATGCTTCACACAGGACACCTGTCTCCTGTTTCTCTTTCATTACAAACCTTTTTGAACTCTCTTTTTGTTCTCGCCCCCCTCTCATGTCTCTCTCCCTTTGTGTTTTTTCCCCCTTCCCCTATCTGGCTCTCTTGTCCCCGCTCAGTCGAGTTCAATCAATTAACCAATTAATCAATTTACCTTTTTCTCTATCCCGTAGTCTAAAGGGAAGGAACATAAAGGAGACGGAAGATTTAAAAAAAAAAAAAAAAAGTCCAATGCTTTGACATTTATTAGCAGGATATTTGACATTTTGTGAGAGTTTGGTCTTAAAGGTGAGACTGTTGCTTAGAGAAAAACAAGTCCACAGCCATGCCAGCAGCCCTGTGAGATTGGAGTTATGCTCCAACTGTATATGAGCTCAAGATAACAAGGTCTGGAGCCCAATGTTGTCCTCACAGTGATAGTGCTGACATGCTGCTGTTTTGCAGGTCAATATTCATGTCTTAAGTTAGTATCCTAGCATACTTCACATGCTAATTAGCAATAAATATAAATTCAACTTAAACTGGCGGAATTATAAAGTGAAGTATTAAAAAATAGATTTGTTATTTGTCACTAGATGAAAAGATAAATGCTGAATGAGAGGAGTTTATTTATTGCATTTGGAAAACACGGCATTCAAAGTTGCCCCCATTCAAAGTATAGGCAGTTGGGAGGGTGTCTGCACACATGGACTCAACCACACACTCTTAGTGAGCAAAGTGATGATGGAAAGGGATCTTTTGTAAGTACAAAGCAATTGAAGAAAAAAAAAGATTTGGTTGGTAATTTGGTAAATTTTAAGTACAATTGTAGTCTACTTCCACTACAGTTGTACAATTGTATATATGATCTAGAGAGATCATATGAACATGATACAGTTATCATAATTAGACATTTACTATTCAGTATATTTAGAGGTTAGAATGAACCCTACCGTAGGAAAATTAAAACAATTAATAAATAACAGTAATCCAATAATATATATGCATTTTATATAACTTTCTGTGTGGAGTCATTCTGCATAACAAGTACTATTACTCTTGACATGTACATTTTAATGATGGCCCTTTTGTACTTTAACTTAAGTTGGTTTTGAATGCAAAACTTTTACTCATAGTGAAGTACTTTCACATTATGGTAGTACTTTTTCTGAAGTAAGAGATCTGAATATTTTTCCCTCATGGTATTTACACTTCTCTCTCTCTCTCTCTTTTTAGGAAAATCCTACAAATTTTTAATGGGTCTTTTAATTTAATGTCTACCAGATTTTATTAAATTCCTCTGAGACATTTTTACACTGAACCACAGCCTCATGCCTCTGCCTTTAGGATTCATCCTCTAGACACAAAAGTCCACCAAATAGTTCCTGAGAAATCTTAGTCTGAGATAAAGTGTTGCACTGACCGACAGCACTCCACCAATGCCACCCCTAGAGCCACACCTCCAGCCTGTCTAAAAAGGAACAGCGTCAGTAGAAACAGGAGCTACTCACAGACCTGCTCTCTCCCTATCTGCCTGACAGTACATGTGATATACGCCGGCTAGCCTGTGGGTGGGCATGGTGTCGCCATAATGGAGTGGTAAAGCCGCAGGCATTATAGATTGAGAGCGAGCGGCCTCGTCCATGAATCTGCCCCTAACTGTTCTTCTGCCTTTGTGGCCGTAACGATCGGCTGGCTCCCCTCTGTCACCATATTTTCTCCATCTTAGTTTAGAAGCAGAGATATATCTCTCCATAAAGGCCGACACAAAGAGGGCTGGAGAGCCTCGCCCGCTCCCCCACACAAAAGACTCGGTTCTGGTGGTTGATAAAGGCTTATGGAGAGGAGAGGAGCTGATGGCCAGGGGACTGTTGGAAAGACCTATTCTCTTCACACACAAAGACATGCTCTCACTCAAGACACTATCTGTGCCGTGACGCTGTTTGTGAATGCGAGCGTGCCCCTGCCCTCCTCACTTTCTCTCATCCACCTCTGTTTCTCTCCTTTCACACACATGTGAATACGCACACACACACGCGCACCCTTTCTTTGTTGTTAGAAGATGCTAATATAGCACATGACAAAGCCCCCGTAGACAAAACACTTCCTCTCTATAGCAGTTCATCTTAATGCAGTGCCCATCCAGAGGATTGTAAAAGCAAAGTCTGTTGAAAAGCAGGATTTTCACCAACCTTCAGTCACTGCTGGTGTCTATTCAATCCCGCTTCATTAGCAGGGCAGCTGATCACACTCATGTCTGAGGACATCAGGTTGGTTATTAATTGCTCCCTGTGATACTGAACAGAACTCCCTGTCTACCTTGACAAATCTGCATCATGTCACATAACAATATCGCCCGCTGTGGTTTTTACCTGCAGAGAAATGGGTGCGAGGCCGAGCCATCGACCGCGGCGAGGTCGACATTGGAACCCAGCAGAGCCAGGCGATCCCACCGGGACTTTTTTGGAGGTTTCATATGACTGTGCACCACCCGACCTACATCAAGTTCAACCTGTCCCTTTCACACAACGCACTGCTGGGGGTCTACGGACGCAGGAACATACCGCCTACACACACTCAGGTAAAGGAGGCTCCTGTTGGAGCATGCTGTTCACCCAGATGGGCTTGTTTGTTGAAGTACCACAAACCTCATCCACACTAATGCACATTTTCCCCTGGTCTTTCATTCACACTCAGGCTGTTTTTGAATGAGCTGACTTCACAAAAATCTAGTAACTGGCCTTGTATTGAGAGCTTCTTCAATGACAATTATGTACATTATATTATATTTGCATTTTAATAGGAGGGAAAATTGGGCAGAAATAAAAGATATTTTTTGCTTAAAAAATGTATCGTTAGCTGTCATCCACACACAGCATCTCTCTATCCCTCTTCCTGTCTGAGCACTCTCAACCTTGTCTGCATTCTCACTCAACCTCACTACATATTATGGTGTGCCACAATTTCAGCCAATGTGATGATTGAAGTGGGTCGTTTTCGATTTCTCCCCAGTTGAATTACCTGTAGGATTATCTGTCATTGTGCATGTGAAACTTTCAAATAACTTTGCCAAACAGTTTTTTTTTTTTCTATTCAGTTAAACGACTTGGTTTCAGTTCAAAAGTATGAGTTAAATGATCGTTTTAGAGGTATATGTTGGGCAAGCTTGCATGAGGCAGTCATCAGTGAATTACCTACAGTGCATATTGTGTTCTTCTGGTTGGAAGGGGTGACAACATTTCCATCCTAAAGTGAAAATCAACTGAAATGAGCTTTCAGCTGTCTGCAATCTGATCAAATACCCTTAGTAAGGTTTGTCTCCTCATAAAATGTCTATTACATTTGACTTTACACCATGTAGTTTATTCTTTTTTTTTAAGAATTTAAAATTGTGAATGACTGCTGTGAGATTTTTACAAATCAAAACCTGACAGTCTAACAATGACAATTTGCTGAATAAATATTGTAGTTGATATCAAAACTAAGTCAAATCTTGGCCTTATATCACAAGCCTAATTGAATCATGGGTGAGGAGAATCCTAACATCTCTAACAGTAGGTAATACACTGATCATGGATAGGTACCTCATACATTCCCACTTTGAAGAATCTGAACTATCCCTTTAAGCTAAGCAATGACAACATAAGTAAGCGTATACCAGTACATCCAGCTAAATAAACACATCGCCATTCATACATCATGACCTTCAGTGATTCTCAGCATCCTCCGCAGGTTCGGTATGTTGCTAGTCGAAGCACTGTGTTCATTGGTTAATACTGCAGCTGAGCAGCCCTTGGTAGATATTTAGATTGTTCTGTGGTTACTGCACTTCTTTCTCTAAGCTTTAAACCAAAGAGAAGCTAAATGGTTCAAAACTGTGGTTCCAATGCTTGAATACTAAAAGCTGGATTCGGTCATTAACAATAGTAGATTAGGTGTCATAAGTTCAGTTTGAGGAAATGATGGTAAAGATTTGTGCTCACATGTTCTGCACGCCCGTAGCTTCTGAGAGAATTGCAAACAGCACAAAACAGACACAGATCTCTCAGTACTCTCCTGGTGCAGTCGTCACCCAGTCTACAAATTTAATTCCACAGACGTATGCCTGCTCAGGCAGGTCAGGGGTTGTGCAGCAGTAAGAAGGGAGGAAGACAACTTCCTGTCGCCTCTCACCTCGTCTGTGATCACTCATTTTAAATTCTAGTAAAGCCAGTTCTATGACACGGGTCTCAATAAACTGAATTTATGCTTGTTTTGCCTGACAAGTTTGTGAGCGCAAAATAACGATTTGATCAACATCTCAGTGCAGCAGACCAGAAATTGGTGTCTGCCTGTTTTAACAGGTAGCATTTATGAGCCATAAACAAATCATTTTTTTATGCTTGGTCTGACAACAGACACAGAAATATGTAAACATGAACAATCAAACTGTGAGTCTGGCTATTAAAAGCCAGTTTAAAAGATGACAGAAAAAGAGAATAAAATGCAAAATGTGTTGGTTGTCAACTAAAGAAAGGAGGAGGAAGAATATATTTTGCCTTTCTTTCTAATGTGGACCGAGACAAAACAAAAGCAGTTCAAGAAGTGTGAATTCATGTCTTTCTTCCAAAGGAACAGAGATTTCTGATTTAGTCAGCTCTGTGAAGATAGTATGTCTAAGACCCGCTTCCAGAAACAACACACAGACAAACATTGTACACCATGTAGAACAGCATTGTGCCATGCAAGGAGCACGTATACAGACGAAAATACAACACACACTGAGTCATCTGCTTTTTAACATCAGTGCGCCCCTGCTCTCGCCGGCATGAAGAGGTCTAATTAGCTGTTTTTGACACTCGTGTGACACACAGGCCTCAGGGGGAATAAGACTCAGCGAGCGCTTGCTAGTTCAAGGAGGTTTTGGGATGGAGAGGAGGAGGAGGGAGAGGCGAGGGTGGTGGGGAAAGCTAAAGAGGGTGAGAGAGACGCACAGAAAGGTTTAGACAAATGAAATAATAGTCTGTTCCATTTGAAAACCTGGGTGGTAGAGTCTGCCTGTGCTATTAGCAGCACGTCAAGATGTTGAACCAACTGCTGTGGAAGATGTCTGATAGAGGACTGAGCTGCCGTGGATGATGAGTTCCCTCCCTTTTTTTATTCCTGCTTTGGCAATTCGCATCTGACATCCACATCTAATGCTATCCCCCAGCTTCTTGTATGCAGCCAGTTTTCCGATAGAATTCAATTGGCAGTTTCACAAAGCCCACCCCACAACAGCCTCACACCGCTGCACAAGGTTTGGCTTGCAAATGTGCTGTTACATTCATGCAGGTTTGTTGAGTTGCCCTCTGTCATGCCAGCTGGGTGATAATGTTGTCTGATTATGTCACCGGATATGTTTTGTCCAGTTCGACTTTGTGAAACTGCTGGACGGGAAGGCGCTGCCCAGGTCCTTGACTGATCCCGTCTCGACTGCCAAAGCCCCCAAAGGCCTGCTGCTGAGCGGCCTCCAAGAAACAGGCTTCATTGAGTACATGGACCCCGGGACCTGGCACCTCGCGCTCTACAACGACGGGCGCAACCTGGAGCAAGTGCTTCTCCACAGCACCCCCATAGGTGAGGAGGATAATTACAGATTCACTGACATTTCCTTTTAACAGTTAGGGAAACTCTTTATTTACATAGCACCTGTTATACCATCAAATGCAGCTGAAAGTCTTGGTAAAGCAAAAATATATATCTGATCTGAGTTGTACATACAA
>JAOWBC010001868.1:6356520-6367499 GCA_028566105.1 Hypoplectrus providencianus | reverse complement strand
AGTGCTCAAAGTGCCATATAGTTTCATTAAATTCAAGTGAAAGCAGACATCTCTCCAGCCAACAACATCTCCAACACTCAGACCCACACCAATGCCAACATCTGTACCGATAATAGAACTACAGGTAAGAGAAAAGTGTTTTGGACAAACCGAAGCGAGAACATGAGCTCCTCGGTAGACGTAACACAAGATAATAAGACTGTGGAGTTTAAGATCAATACAATCAATTGATTTGCTTATCCAATATAAGGAGCGGTAAGTTCCTGGAGTCGTGTCATCCCTGTAAGGTTCCAGGAAGTCACTGTGCCTGGCCAAGAAGTAGTCATATAACCCCCCCATAAAACCACAGATTGCTGTTGTGGTTTTTGTATGGATGAAACAAATGAGTTTTTTAATCAGTGAGCTTTAGAGGTCCTTGTAGGCAGATTTTATTACCTTTTGAAGAGAGCCAGTCTAGCTGTTTCCCTCTGATGAAGTGTTTATGCTAAGCTAAGCTAACTGGCTGCTGGCTGTAAATTAAACGAACAGATATGAGAGCAGTATCAATCCCATCATACTCTCTTCAGGAAAATGATCATTATTCCCACCATGCCTTCTTAAGCTGGGTCTAAGAAAAATGGAAAGGTGCTATATGCATTATAGTAAGTGTAGGATCCTGGGTTTATGCAGCCTGAGCCATGCTACTTACATATGTTAATATTTAATATAGAGCACTTTCTTATATATCTCTCATGAATCCCTGTCAAAGTGCAGTGCTAAATTGCTAGAATCCCCCTTCTATGCATATGTGTTGACTTAATTTAATATCACATTTTCTGAGTTGGAAAGTAGAAGTGGTGAGTGGGAGAAGGAGGGGACAGGTCTCTCTCTCTCACTCTCTCTACTGCAGCAAAAATGCAAAAAGCAATGTACACACTGTACGGCATTATGTGCTATCATAAAGCCATGTGAATATTGATGTAGTGTCTGCTCTTTGTGTATCAAACTGTTCAGGTTAGTTCTGATTATGCTGGAGAAAGACTCGCTAACAAAGCCTCATGGAGACCACTTACGCTTCTCTTATCTTTCCATCCTTCCACCTCTCTGCACAGCTTTTGAGATACCATAATTTTCTACCACACAATTCAGCCATCTCCCTTAATTGGCAGATATACCGTAGGCTCTCATAGCCTTCTCTCACAGCAATCTTTTTGTCTCTGAAGATAGGCAGAGATGGAAAGATGCTATCACAAGTAATCAGAGAATAAAAAGGAACTTTGAAGAGAGGGTTTCAATTATTCCGCCGGAATGGGAGAGAAAAGCGCACGTATTGTTCTTCCTTTTGAAAAAACAAGATTTTTTTTTTTTTTTTTTTTTTTTGCAGCAGGCTGGAAAATCATACATATTTATATAAATTACATATGTTCCAAAATCTACATTTTTACTGTGCTTCTTTGTGCATGATGGTTAACAACCATGTCTGCATAATAAGCTACAAACGTGCGTTTCCTTTTAATGCAGATGATTTTAGAATTTCAATTAATAGTTCGCTTTCAAGTTGAAGTAGTGAATCTTATGGAAATCAACCATTGTACTATGCTACCTTTGTAGGATGGGGTTATAATAGAATATTGTTGGCCTTTCGCTCTCTGCTCTGTGGTCAGATGCATTTAAATGTCAGCACTGCTTCCTGCCTTTTCAGAAACAGGCTTGAAATAGGAAACACAAATGCCAGCCGGGCTCCTATTACCTGCCGACTCGGTTTGTATCTGCGACTCATTGTTTACTCTGGACTTTTATGGATCACATTCAAATAATGCTAGTGATTCAGGTCTGATTTATAACAATAGGTGCTATAATTGTACACTGATGGCCCCTAATGAATCTCATTTGATTGATACTCGGGATAATGATGATGCATGTGCAGTTCATTGTTGTAGATTAGATTACTCTGGTAGAGTTTCTCACTGGCCAGCGCTGGGAAAATTATTTCTTGGCACTTGTGAGGTTTAATGGCATCTTCTTCATGTCTTTCCACTGCAGATATATACAGTATCTTGGCCTTTAGAATAGAAATGTGTTCTCAGCACCTTTTAGTCACTTACATCTATTAAAGTCTTTATTAACTATCCACAATAAAGATTTTAATGCCTTACCCATATTAACTGTGTAAATTCAAGTACTGCCTAAACAACTAACTCCTCACATTAATGCTGATTGTGTGCATTGTAAGTATGTTATTTTATTAATGTTAAACTCCCTGTCCATTTCAGATGGCCTCATGGACTGTGTGGACCCAGACTGCTGCGAGCAGCTTAGCTGCGGCTCCGACCCGCTGTGCCACGGCTCGGCCGACCCCTTGGCCCTGTTGCAGCAGAGCCCGCTGGCCCCCACCACACCCCCCTCGCCCACCAGCACACACACTCACAGCTTCTACCGCCGCATACGCTTCCTCCTCGGCAAAGCGGCCACACACACTCTCCCTGGAGACGTGCCCTTTGATACCAGGTATGCGCTCGTATACTCTTTGTTTGCCTGGATCTGCATGCCAATACCTTCATTTGTTTTGTGCGTCTGTGTCCTTGAATTGTCCTCCTATATAACATGTAAAAGACACGACTAGAAGATAATGAAGTAAATACATCCGTAGCAATGCATTGAATCATCCATTGCCCATTATTTGTTTAATGAGTGTGTGTGTTTGCATGTAAATGAGGCTTTTCATGTGCTCACATGCCTGCGCACACATTTTAGTGATCTGTGTTCCCATGGAGATTAGCAGTCACACGGCAGTGAGTCGTCCTCGGGTATCAGTGTCAGGCTACAAACAGTGGTTGAGTATTTGTTTGTTACATATTAATGTGTCATTCAGTTACACCAGTCATAAAGGTGTCCCCATTAATTTTTCAGTGGCCTCTCACTGCCATCTAAGAGAGGAAATACATCTCACCGGCAAGATGATGACCTAGAAAGTTCGGATCGGAAAACAAGAAGTGATGCCTCTCTGAAAAATGGCAAAGTGCATTTTTTTTCTCCCCGCCGTGGTTCACTTGTCGAATAAACAAATAAATTAATTATATGGCAGTTTTTTCAGAGGGGAAATCGATGGCAGCTTTCAGGACAAAAGTAACAAACGGGCCAGTGCAGCCACCCGGAGAAACCCCACAATCATTCATTTATCCCTCTTCTGGAGGAACAGATCGGCTCCATCAATGAGCGTGTGTGTGTGTGTCTCTGTGTGTGTACACGTGTCTGTCCCAATCTGTCTTCATTTGACCAGTTCAGCGATTATTCCAAATTTAAGCAGTGTATTTCACACTTTACCTGCAAAATCAAGATGAATATTTCAAAATAGTGTGGAAGTGACTGATAGTTTAGGGTCTATTTAAAGAACAACACAGCCCTTTCTGCTGCAGGTACCACTGTCACTGTAATATAAACATGATGTGGAAGTTTTGTTTTTTATATGACAGGGTGTTGAAAGGTTTTACTGTGGGTGAAGCTATATTTATGGTCCTTGTATCCTGGCAATCTCTGGCAGATTTCTCTGTGCTAAAGGAGGGAATTGTACTGAGCAGAATAAATGCAGTTGCTTTTTCTTCACGCACAAGGTCGTTCGGCACAATGTGCCTCTCTCTTCAAACAGTCATTATGCTCTCCATCATTGTAAACCTGTCATCTCTTCCTTTCTTTGTGTGTCTGTCGTTCTCCCTCTGCTTCCTGTCTTTGTTTTTCCAGTCGCGTCGCTGTGGTGCGAGGTAGCGTTGTGCTGCCGGATGGCTCTCCACTGGTTGGAGTCAACATCACCTTCCCACAGCATCCAGAGTATGGCTACACTATCAGCAGACAGGATGGAAGGTAGAAACACACAAGCAAAACACAAAATCTATGCTTTCGTTGAATTCCCTCGTGCTCAGATCTCATTGTCTCACTGTGATTTATTTCTAGTTTTGACCTGGTGACCTTGGGCGCAATGTCTATGACCCTGATGTTCCAGCGCCCACCCTTCCTGCCGCAGACACGCACCATCTGGACACCAAATAACAACTTCCTGGTCCTGGATCAGGTGACCATGTCCAGGGAGGAGCCTCAGCCTCCTAAATGTGACATCAGGAGTGTTTTGAGCCCCTACCCGCTGGTCCTGCCGTACCCGCTTCCCAGATACACAGGAGCATGTGCAGATAAGGGGCCAGCAGTACCAGAACTACAGGTACAAAACCACTCAGCCCTTGTTCCTTACTGGGGACATGTTTGCCTTTTCATTTGCAATTTTGGCTGAGTTAATACAAACACACAGACTAAAGGACAAATGTGTTGCCGCTGTAAGCCATTAAAACTATGATTTTTTATCCTATGGCCATTAAAATATAAGATAATGGATTCTATTACATCAAACTGTACTTTTTATTATTTTTCCATCATATTTACCCATTTTTGTAATGTTTGCCCTATAGGGCAAATGCATTTCATTTCCTGCTTTCCATTTGGGTTATTGCTGTTATATTAAAGAGCCCTGCAGTGTTTGATGGGATGTATTCAAATCATTGTTGCTAATTATTGACACGTCCCCCTCAAATATCACAATTTTTGTGGGTTTTTCATAAAAGAACAGGCATTTCGTACAAGACAAATGTACGTTATGGAAAATTTAGGAAGGGGTCATTTTGGATATGTAAAGAAACATAATTTAAAAGGTTAAAATTCTCAAAATTATTTTTTGTTCTGGACTGATGTATGTTAAACTATGAAAGGAAAGATGATATTCATATATATTTTAATGACAGTTAATGAAACAGACATTTTTCTCCTCTGAGGACATAAAAGCAACTTAAAAAAAAAAAAAGAGGCACATTGGTTTAATACAATCAGAAAGTCTCTAGTATAAAATGTAACCATGCACTGCTCCATGTGTGCAGATGACAGGCAGTAAGAGCTCAATTTGTTACAGCACAGCAACGAACCAACCTGGTCCCACAGGATTTAGCAATTTTAGCTCGATTCGTATTTGCATCATGCAAATAAGGAATGAGCAAAATGCAAATTTGTACTCCATCCATATACTTCCACACCACAGAAGCAAATTAGGTGGCTGAAAGTCAGGTGTGGAGGTCAGACTGGTGATTATATATTTACCCTCTGACGTGACTCCAAAGATTTTTTTTGTACAGTGACCGAAAACCTCACCCTGACCTCATTTCTGTTCCAACTAAAACTCCCAGTACACAGAAACTTGTTTTCTTGTTATCAGGACATATGATGGACTGCAGAAAAATGTCATATCCAATATGTGCCACAGTCACACAGTCCTTTTGTGGCAGAGGAAACTGATGCTTTTTTATTGTTCATATCCACAACACATATTCTGCTCAAGTTCAAGCTCATTTTTACCAAATCTGATGAGATGGGGACTGAACACATTGTCAGAGTGAAGGAACATTTTATCCTCATGACAAATAACACCTCAGGACAAACAGACAGCCAGCACATGAAAAGAAGGAACAGAACATGTTGTTCTCAGTGGGCTTAACAACACCCTCTGTGTTCACCTGTGTTAAGAAATGGAATCAAAGCCTTTAGATTTTTATGAAAATGTGTCAGAGATAGACATCTTAAGGCTCTTACACACATAGTTTCAGAAGAAACGACTGGGATAACCTTTCAGGCTCTGCTAGTAATTTTCAGTATTCACACATACACTTCGCTCTGGAACATTTCCGTCTGGCGCCTTTGTCACACATGTCATAGCAATGCTGCAATAGATGGGGGACAGGACGGTCCAGCAGATGGCCCTAACGCAAAACGTATGGATGCCAAAAGCCATAAAACTCAACAGAAGAAGAAGAGAATGAAGCAAGGCCAGATGTACTTGTATGTGGCGGAAGATGTCTTGTATTATTTTCAGGAACATGCCCTGAAAGAAGCTGTTTCATTTGGTGTTGGCATTATGAAGTTTATATTCAACAAGTTTGTGAGTCAAACTTTTCATGATTCTGAACACTGGTCCATAAAAAAATTTGAGTCAAATATGTTTAATTAAACTGATTTGTTTATTTAACCGGGCCCATGCAAGAACAACTATTGAGCCAGAGTAAGACATAAAACTCATCCAGGCAGGACTGACAATGTGGCACGATACAAAAAATGCATGATCATCGTCACCGTCAGGGTCTCGTGGTTGGATTGCTCGCTCCATGTGAAAGCGCCTTTTGTCAAACAGACACAATCCTTAACATACTTGTCCCTGCATTGTAACTGCATTCATCCACAACACAGACCCAGGCTTCTTCCTTGAAAGGTGACTTGGTCGATACTGGAAAAAAATGGCCACACAGATTTCTATGAAAATCGATTCTTGCTCTGATTCACACATGACCCCATGCAGGAAATGTCCCTGAACATTTCAGGAATAGACCGCTCTTGTGAAAGGAGTTTTAGAAATCATTTCATTTGAGGTTATCAAACAGCATCTGGTTTTTGCCATGAGAAATACAATGGATGAATGAATGACTATGTCCTGCAGCTGCTTCTGTTTGTTAGAGATGAGCTTTTAATTTGCTAGACACTACATTTTCTTTTATAAAACATTGTGGCAGAGACCGCTTAATTTCACGGAAAAGTATTCTCTTTGAAAGAAACATTATGTTCTTTTTGTTACATGGTTAACACACATTTGGTACATTCACTGCAAATTAATGTGGGAGCTGTTTCCTTGTGTACCTGCCAATAGCCCTAATTATGTCTGCTTATTATCCAAATACAAAGAAATGATAAAAAAAAATCTTTCTTTCTTATACTATTCTCACACTTCCATCACACTCCTTCCATCACCTGTATCACTCTGCTCTCTATCTTGTTCTCCCTAGGCGGTGCAGGAAGAAGTTTCAATCCCTGGAGCCTTTTTGAAGCTGAACTATTTGAGCACCCGTGCTGCAGGCTACCTCTCTCTGCTGAGGATCCTCCTCACACCCCCCTCCCCGTTGTCCCCCATCTCCCCACTGGGTGGTCTGTCCAAGGTGCATGTCCGTGCTTCAGTCCAGGGAAGACTGTACCAGCGCTGGTATCCTGCTGGGCCTGGCCTGGTCCACAGGCTGGTCTGGAACAAGACGGATGTTTATGGCCAAGAAGTCTGGGGCCTCACTCATGCAACTGGTAGGTAGAAGAGACATTCTATCTGTGCAAAGTTTTATCATTGAGATGTGTTTCCCATTCCCCTGCTTAAGGGGGAAATGTCTGTGCATTTCACTGCAACGTGAGATTTAAAGATAAGATAGATAGATTAGATATGTCAAATCTGCTAAAGCCAATCAAAAGCTGTAAAAGAACCCTGATGCCTCCAGTGCAAAGTGGACCTGTCAGTACAGAGAGTGTAAAATGCAGATATTGTGTTCACGTTGTGTCAGCTGCTTCCAGTTACAAGCTAGTAAACAACTTAAAGACGCTAAAAGTCACCCATGTGTCTGCTATTACCTGATTTTTTTTCATAGTATCTTTACATGCTTTATGTAAAATGTATACGGTATTGTACTTTGAGCTGTGCACAATTACCCCTGCTACTCCAATCACTGAGAGCTACTGCATACTTCATGCACAGATATGATTTGTTGGATTGGAACAGAATAGACAGACAGTGAAAAGTCTTCCCTTCATATTGAATGCAAACAGAGGAAAAAGAGAGCTATCACTTTTTAACCGTTTGAAATAATATGTTTTGATTAACTGTGTCAAACTCTCAAATCCAACAATACCAGAGCAGAGAGTGTATCATCCTCACTATTAACTCGAAGGTCTTTGAGCGGCTGTTTCAGTACCGTGGTTTGCACTAAAGCCTGATTGAAAGGGGTCTTGTAAATGATTGTCCATTCAGTAGGTAATTAATCAATTCTTAATGTCTCTCAGTGGGAAATGAGTAATTGGAGATTGTCTGATTATAAATAATTATTGCAATAGCCAGGTTTGGATTCTGTAACAGCATCTTACTACAGGGTTAGTGTCAAGTGTCATTATCATCATTTGTCATGAAATTCCAAAACATAGACTGAACAGTCGGAACATAACCACCATTAGGTCACCCATTAGTTTTTCGCCTCCAGTTTTAATGAGTTTCCTGTTGACTTTCACCCAATCGGACTTCTTTTCTCCCCCTCTTGGCCATTAGAAAGAACGCAGATCTCAGGCATTTCTGCGCTAGCTTCACTTTTTCATGTCCAGAGGTTGCCATGTGAAAATCACTGACAACACCCAAACAAGTAAATGGATATTTAAATGTACACAGTGCCATGTATACATGCCCTGCCATATTTCTGTCCTGATGGACAGGTTGCTGTGGTTGGGGCTTGTCAATCACAACACTGCCATGTCATGAAAACTAGTTATGGGGACCATAAACTCGTTTAAAAAAATGTTAACTGAGGCGATAAATCAGACTTAGGTTCATTTGCTCATAGACTTCTATGTAATCGGATTTCTGAGGCAACCAGTGGAGGCTCCCCCTGCTGGACATTAGCAGGAGTGTTGGTTTAAGTCACATGTGGCTTCCATGTTTGGACCTGGAGGCTACGTCCATTTCTTCATACATTCTATGTTCAAATCATGTAATAAAAGCATTGGTGAGTAGATCAAGTGAAAAGTTGACCAGCAATCAGTTTAGGCTCTGCACCACCTTCACACGGCAGAGAAAACCGGAGCTACATAGAGAAGAGAGAACAGAAAGGTGGATGGCTCAACAAATATACTGTAGAGTAGCTGGCAGTAAAGATATCATCTGCAGTGGCAGGGAGATAGCCCTCTTGACAGTTTGACAGAACCGGCTCTATGGAGAAAAATGTGTGCATGTGCAAAATACAAATCTGTGCATGGAAAGTTTTCATAAAAGTGGCCCATTGTCTTTTTCCCCCCAATGTCCTCTCTCACCTATTCAAGAAAAGACGTTCAGAATGTATAACTGTTGGTGTTACAGCACTCGGGGTTCATTATAGCAAAACAGCCTTTTCAAAGATGCAATGGGGGCCTCAGCTTTTGAACTTTCTATGGGTAATTTGAGCGATAATGTTCCTGCTCTCTGTGTTCACCACTTTTTTTTTTCCAGCGGAAGGTTGTAGACAAACAGCAGAGCTGCGAGAGAGAGCTTTCCATAAGCACAGAGATATCGCGCGTATACCAGAAGCTTTGTCCACTCGAGTGTATGGTCTCATACAAAGATTGCATCTCTCCATCCCGAGGCTTTCTCTCTCCTCCTGATCCATCCCCTCCTCCTCTCCTTATCTGTTAGAGCTGCATTTCATCTGCTCTCGCTCGCTCCTGATCTTTCACCTTTTCTCAACTCGTATGATCCTGTTTCTTTTTTTATTTTTATTTACCCTGCTTTGCTGAACCAACTCCCGCCCTGCTCTTCTTACCCCCTTCCCTTCCCTCGCCTCCCGTCTTCCTCTACCCTGGCTGTGTTTCCTGTGTTTCTGTCCTCCCCTGAACTCTTTTCTTCTCTTCCCTGCTTGTTATTTCCTCCATTCTCTCTGATCTCCCCTGTTGCTTCTGTCCTGTCTTCCCCTGCCCTCCCTTGTTCTCTCTTCTCAATCCATGTTTCCCCCTGATCCTTCCTTCTCTATAGTTCTTGGTGTGTCATATTTTCAGCGGGGGGAGCTGCCCTGGATACGTGCATTCGCCTAGCAGCTTATGTGCATATTAATGTTTAGAGGAAACAACTGAGAGATGTTGTCGATTCTCTATAATAAGTCTGGACTTTACATAGAAATAATCATATGGTAGTAGCAATTCTGGATCTTGTTTTGATGGTGGGTTTGCTGTTTCTCTGCGCACACAAGCAGGGTTTTTTTAATGGACCCTGCAGTGCCCAGATCACAGTCAAGTTCCCACTTCCAGTCGTGAGCATGCCAAATGCACTTCTGGTAATTTTGTGGCCAGGCTCCTTCGGCACACCTGTGGTGCACTTGGGCATGGGTGGGATCAGAAAGAACGCATTATCATACATTATGGGTGGGCATGTTAGAGGCCGTGGCCAATCAATTCACCACTTTCATCCCCGTTAAACACAGAGCTCTCCCAGTCACAGACACTGACAGTTTGAGAATCCTGTGGAGAGTTTTCCTCAGAGGGAAATTATCTGGGATCTGCAGAGCTCCAAATATGAATACAGCAGCTCTGATATGCTGCCAAGAGCATCTGACTTTTGTGGACATGTTAATATTATGTCCTCCACCATGTTTTCCGTGCAGAATGGTGCACAGTTTTGTTTGTCCCAACAAAATGTGCTGGTAGATACCGCAGCAGTTCCTTAAACAAAAAGAAAATAGAATTTAGTATGTTAAATCTTTTTTTTGTTTCCATTTTTTGCATGTTTTTTCCTGTAATTATTTGTAAGTTTAATGGTTTGCAAAAATAATTGCTAGGAAGGGAGTTGTTACCTCTTTAATCTTCACATTTCCACATCAACGTGATCATGGTAATGATCCACAAATAAATAAGGATTTTAAAAACTAGCTTTTTGTTTCTGGGAACACCGCTTTGAAACATTCTCTATCATATCATGTTGCTCATCACGGCCTCATGTTTGCCTGTATTATAATTAAAAACACATTCAGGCGATACTTTTGCCAAACTCATTTAAAAATAATGAGGCCGGCAGCCGTTACCCTGGTTACGCAGTGTTTTAAATGGAGAGACCGGGTGATGACTGGCAGGAACTAACCATCCTAGGGGAGTTATTAGCCAAAAACAAAGTTTTAAGCCATCAACAGTTTCTCACAGAGCTGTACGATGTGTCTGCCTCTCCCTGCCTGTTGATTTGCAGTAGAAACTGTAAAATAATTAAGCCAAACAAAAAGTTTGATGGGCCCAGCAGTTTCAAGTTTCCGTGGTTATTTTGCACTAGTCTGATACATTAGTTACAAAAACAGCTGATGTGTGCAACATCCCTCAAGTTACAGACTGCAGAGGGAAAAGATTCCTGCTCTTTACCGAAGTCAAGGCCCCTTACTCTCTAAGAT
>JAOWBC010001868.1:6331781-6355992 GCA_028566105.1 Hypoplectrus providencianus | reverse complement strand
GCATTTAGTCATGAATGAGATACTCTGGAGTTTTATACATTGCTCAGACTTCATCAAGTGCATTAATTAATTCCTGCTTTTTAATGGATTAAGTCATGCATTCATTTATGATAATATATGTACACTTACTATAATTAATACATGGGTTTGTGTGATTTCAGAGAAGATGGTTAAAGGAAGTGTTTTCACCAAATGAAGTGACCAAAATATGAGTGCACACATGCACACAGAGCTGTGGACCTGCTCTGAGCAGGCGGGCTGCAGACCGTGCGGGACATTCTTGGCATCCAGATTGCAGCGCACTGCTAGACTGGCATCGCCACACCTTCTAGCTCGCCTTTACTCCCACTGTGGTGCACGGCGAGCCACCGAGATATCAACATAGAGCGTCAAGTCTGGGTTTCAACAAAACAAGAAAATAGGACATTTTCTGGATAAAATCCACCTAGAGTAGCAGAAAAGTGGAAATTCTCCCTGTCAATACTGTTTCTTTTTCCCATACAGCGTTTTTAAAGTGTAGAAATATAATATTTTATTTGTTTGTTTTTTTTAACCTGTTGTGCTGTGGCTGTTAATGTTCAGCAGCTTCTTTTAAGCTGAGATGAAGGCACACAATCCCGTCAGGAAACCAGTTTATCTGTCAAACTGATCATGCCTTTTTGCCATATATATCAGAGGCAGCAGCCACTACTTCCCTCGCTCCCCTTCACCCATCAAAGGATACTGGGGATTTGTTGGCAAAACGACACAAATGTACACATCCGCAAACATGCGTGTGCGTCCACACGAGCTCCACACGCATAGGTCGAGAGAGTAGGAGAAGGGGAGATCATGCTCTGTTTGCTGGGGTGAACACATCGCCTCAGGCTTCAGCAGAGGGGAATGAAAGCTTTCACCTGTGAGATATTGAGTGTGCATTCATGTACTATGGTGTGTGCATGCGTATTGTTTGTGAGAGAGCGCGCGTGTGTATGTGTGTGTGTGTCGTTTCTTGTAATATAGCTACAGTAATATCAGGTTGTGAAGCAGTTCTCAAAACACTGACACTTTCCCTTTGAGATTGCTTTGCCCGTTTTGTCCTGGAAAGCCTTGTTCCTCAAATGAAATCAGTTTTATTGTAGTTTTTTTTTTTTTTTTTTTAAACAATGTCCCTGCTGACGGCAGTGTATTTATGGCAACCTTTGATGCATTTTCATAAGGATGGATTGGTTTCCAGGCCATGGAGCAGGTTCTTCAAGGGGGGTGCAATGTGACTTCATGGGTCACAAATGACACAATGTCAATATGTTACATTTTAAGACACGCATATTTTACTTTGATATAAACTCTGTGCCTCTACGTTCTGTTTCTGTCCTTCAGAAACTCAAGATCACAAGCCCATCAGAGCTCAAGGCGCACAAAATTGAAACAAATGAACCCTTTGAATGAACTTAAGCGATAGTTCCTGGGCTAAGAACTTTTGTCCAACACTATAAGGGTTCTTTTTCTCTTTCTCAGTGTCCCAAATTACCCATTACTTTCCCTCCCCAATCACGTTATCGATTGTACCATTGACTTGAAGATTTAAGTTGGCCCCCTGTGCCTGCTGAGAATTTCTCTGAAAGGGAATCTCCTGAGCGTGTGTACATAATGTGAGCGCTCCTACTTATGGATTCCTCCACCTTTTTATGCTGGCTTTGCTCCCCGGTTTCCCTTGGGTGCCCATCAATTCCCAGGAACGTTGCCTTACTATAAAACAAGATAAGAGAGATCAGTGCCAACAGTGATTGACAGCGACAGCTATTCTTCTGCCACGTTTGTGTCAAACACGTCAAGCAGTCCCCACTGTACCGTATTTCATTATTGTCATTTAAGCAATGTTATATATTTTTAAATTGTCACTGTCTTTAACTCCTACTGCTTTAATTTTACACAGTGTGAAAGGAGTGTTTTGGCATTCTATACGTTACTTTGACAGAGAAGGAGGCAAAGTGTTTACAAAAGAGGACAGAACTTATCTCAAATAAATCAGTTTTCATATTTTCTACATCCCAATGCCTGAGAAGAGCAGAGACAGGGTACTCAAGGACAGGCCTGTCACGAGTCTTCAGAACCGAGGTTTGATAAGATTTGGGATTTAAGATCACAATTTGATTCAGTTTTTGATTGAAACTTTTTTTTTTAAATTCCAGCAGTGAATATGAACTACTTCAAGACAATCAAATCTTGATTTGTTTCACACAGTGACAGTATAATTCACGTCTTTCAATTCCTCTTCAAAAATATAGGCTATGGAATATAAATTGTGGTATAACTACCACATTTGTTTGACTATGTACCATGCTTAAGGTCATATGGTCAAATTGACCATTTTGTCATTTTCGCTTTTACATTAAATAATTTGAGAGTTGATTTACATCTTGATTTTCAATCTTAAATTGTAATTGTGACAGCTGGACTTACGATGAAGTTAATTCTAAAACTCTGAATGTGATATGAGTAAATACTCAAGTGCTCAAAACAGCACTAATCAATACATTTGTATAAAAAAAATCCTCTTGAATTCAGATTTAGAACAAAGTTGGGAGACTGTACAAAACAAAAACAAAATTAAATGATTTTCTCTTTAATATTTGTCACGTATTGAATTGAGATCTGGACAAAGAAAATACAATGTTTTACCTTCCAGTTTACCTGTATTCTGACTTTTCCATCTGTTTGCAGCATTCTGCAGGTAACGGGTGATAGCATCATGTTAACGCTAATTTTCACCCACGGATATGTGACACCTGTCATGCTGGTGTTTTGTCAAATAGTGTTTCCCTGCTGATAAAATTGTGCTTCCTGTTACATCCCACGCCGTGTTAAGGGTTAGAGTCGGGAAAGGGGAAACAGTCTCTGACACAACACCAGCGGGTAAACGTGTGACCTTGTTTTAGTCGCTAGTAGTGACAGCAGCTGTTGAACACGAAAAGAACATTAAGGTGTTTTCACATAAGTCTTTTATTTTAGCTTGATCACAGCAAGAGGGTCTCCGGTTTGACTCCTGACTGTCGCTGTGCGGCCATGTTGCCTTTGGTTGTTGTGAACTATGAACATGAACAACTTCATTTTCATTCTTGTGAAGTGTGAACTTGCCGAACTCTGAATAAACTCACATTGTTTGGTGTGGATGTGTAAGGAAGCAACTTATCGCCGAGTGGCCAAAAAAAATCAATGAATGCAGCTTTAAACAAAAGCAGCAATAGTTCAGTACAAAATACTCTATTGCAAAAATAGAATAAATCTGCCTTCAGGAAGTAAAAATGCAGCGTTATAATGAGGAAAATACTATAAATATACATTATTCATCAGAAAATCATTAACCATAATCAGCTCATTTCAGAGTTTTAAAGCAACATTATATCACTGGATTATTTTATTGGAATGAGTGTTGTAGCTGCTTGCACTATGTAGCACTTATTTTAACGACTGCTTATGGGTAGTCTCATCTGTTCAAATGATTCTGCTTGCAAAATATTTATTTGCAAAATAACTATAGCTGTCCCAAATTAATGAAAAAAACACAAGTAAAATAGAATGCACTCAAATCCTCTAAAAAATCTCCCTGGGTAAATGTTTTCCATCTCTGAATAAGATCATTAGATGCATGTTTTCTGTGTGATTGTGTGTTTCGATAATGACATGTATGTACGTATGTTTGTGTTTACGTGTTTTGGAGAGCTCCCACAGCTTTGTCACCTGCTGCCTTTGAACACATTCCAACTCTGAAGTGGTAAATTACTGTCTAAACATATTTAATCCTGCCAAGCCAAAAAAAAAAAAAAAAAGCTGTTGATAGTTGTTAGTTGTAGTGGGAAGCTGCACAGCGTATCATTACAACTAAGAGGCCAAGCAGCTAATTCTAGGGCTCCTTCATGAGGACGGGCTCCTCCTGATTACGCCTCCACTTCTCACTGATCTCTCTCAAACACACGCACTGATGAGGTCTCGCCACAGGCCTTTCATCCGTCTCAACACTCACTACAGTATAGTTTGGAGAGAGATGGCTGGCTGTCAGTTTTGTACCACCACATACAGTCGCTGTGAGGAGCAGACTGCGGTGTAGGAAGCAGCAGGTCCGCTGCACATAGTTATTAGTGGGAATAACATCAAGACCTCTAACGCCTGTTTGCATTTCAGTTTCAGTCGGCTACGAGTACGAGTCGTGTCCAGGTGTGATCCAGTGGGAGAGGAGGACGGCTCTGATGCAGGGATTTGAACTGGTGCCCTCAAACCTGGGAGGGTGGTCTCTGGACAAACACCACGCCCTCAACATACGCAGTGGTGAGAACTAACAACATACACTTATTTTTATGTGGTTTTTGGTAAATGGCACCAAAGGTTTGCTTCTTTTTTTATCTCAAATGCCACAACAGAAATTCGGATATTTGTACTTTATTTGACATTCAAAAGGGAGAACATATCTCACATAACTACGAAAATGTCAAGGATGACACAATAAAGTCCCCGGCTGTCACCGCTGCCATGGAATTTAAGATTTCAGTTCGGTTTTCTTTTGTTTGTCTGCAGGATTGTGGAAATAACTACCGGGCTTAGTTTGATCAACCTTGATCAGAGGTTGAAGAAGAAAAAACTTTCAGATCCAAATTACAGGCAGATACAAAAATTGTTTTTCCCAAAAGTCTGCCTGTACAGACTAAAATGTAGCCTTCTGAACAGGGTGAACAGGATTAGAATAGTTTTTAAATGGTAAACGGTACTATGAATGCAAGTCATACATGTAGTCAATGTTTTAAATAAAAACATATTAGTGTAGATGTAGAGAGAGGAAAATACAGTAAATCTGCCATGTGAAATGACCCAGTCTAAACTGGTATGTTGCATTTGTGTAGGTTCCCATCACCCACAGTGACAAGCTTTGTTGAGAAAATGTGTTTTCAGAGCCTTTGAGGCAGTTATTGCATTCCTCCCTCCATAGGAATCCTGCACAAGGGAAATGGAGAGAACGTCTTCCTCTCCCAGCAGCCTCCTGTCATCAGCACTGTGATGGGAAATGGTTTTTACCGGAGCGTCCCCTGCGGCCCGAGCTGCAGCGGCGCCGCTCGCGATATGATGCTGTTTGCTCCCGTGGCACTGGCCAGCGGCCCCGACGGCTCTCTCTACGTGGGGGACTTCAACTTCATCCGCAGGGTCCACCCCGACGGATACACCAGAACCATACTGGAGCTCAAGTGAGAGTCATGATCTCGTTGGGTATGCATGTGATAAGAGCAGGCTGATCTTGATAGAGATCTCCCACAGTGAGAAGCAGCAGGATTTTGAGCACTGGGTTGAGCCAGGCACAATTAGAACAAAATTAGCTCGGCTGATATGGGTTAGTATGGCATTAGCTCTGGTTGGCATCTGCGGGTGTGATCTGTTTGATCTCAACAGAATACGTTGCGAAGTTTGTCTTCGGAGTGTGTGAGGTTCAGACATCATAGGCTCTAATCTACCTCTTAAGGGTGTGAGAGAAGCTGAAAGTCTTTGCTGTGAAACAAAGATATTTTTTCTGTGGATTATGACGATGATATCTCCTACTGCGCTGCAGGCACTACATTCTCTATTTCTGTATTTTCTCAAGCGTAGAATCTCGATGGGATTGCACAGTCATTTGTCCTGCAAAGTGTTCTCCTTATGTAACATTACTCTCTCATTCTCTGTTATTATTGCATCTCTGACTAATATTTCTGGTTCAGACGGAGGTTTCATAGTGTCTGTATTTGATACTTCCCTGTCCTCTGGGAGGAAATGCCAAAAAGCTTCCTGTTTAGGTTAATATTTAATGTGAAACAATACAGCCGTCTAAATCAACCCTAATCTCACTTTATGAGGAGAAAATTGACTCGTTGTAGCCTATGAAATTTTGAGTGATTCTCGTTAGCCTCATAAATGATTGTTTTTTACCTTCTCTTTTCTCCTTTTTAAACGCTCCTTTATGGCTTGTTATCAGGAACCGGGACACCAGACACAGGTGAGAACTAGCGATTAGCACCTCTCTTTGTTTTTTCTGCACAACACACATACATGCAAAGAACATGTGTCAAAATAGAGGACACGGTGCAAAATGACTCACAGCACATCATCTTGGTTTGTTTGCTGCATAATTGCATTGACCTGACTTTTCCTCTCCCCCACAAACGCACCACTCCCAAAATCTGCGTACACTCAGGTTGCAGTCAGATCTATCAAATCCCCATTTAAATTTCACTCGGAGATATTAAATTTGTAAATTGGAAATCAGCCAGAATGTCAAGGATTTCACGTTTTAGAGGATTACTGGAAGTCTGTTTGGAGGATGCAGCGGTTCACTCACTTCCCGAGCCGGGATAAAAGCCCGAGGCCTTGCATGGCCTCGACATCGTCCCTGGCCCCGAGCCTTGATGGTGGTGTGAGCTCTATACACCGTGTTCGACAGAAGATTAGACAGATGTTATAGGGTGTGTGTGTGGGCATGGATGTTTGTGTGCCTGTCTGCGTGTGCGCTCCTATCAGGGGGTTATATCAAGCTGATTGTGTGTTTGTGTGTGTGAGAGAGAGTGCTTGTGGGTGTTTTTGAAAGAGACAGAAATGGTTTATCCGAGAGAGGATTTTTCAAGATGCTATATCTCGAGCATGCCAAAGTTTCCAACCATGCAAAAAGGATAACCTGGCTGTGTGTTTACAGTTGCACTGAATGGGTGGGAGTGTACATGTGTCTGCAAGTGTGAATTGTAAATGTGCCTGTGATGCACAATCTTTGATATTTTGGAGCCTAAGCCAGTGATTCCAACCCAGTGGTACTTTAGCAGTTGCCTGGAGGTGAGTGGAGCAGCTCATCTAATTAGATTAAATAGAAATAAAGCCTAAAATAAAAACATATCGCCAGTAAGCTATTAAATAGTCTCACATAGCCCGTTTTCTTCACAGCTTATCATTCAAGAATAAGAGGAAAGATGCTCTGGCTTGTGTTGTTTGTATTTCTTTATACCATAAAAAAGTGGCGGAAACGAATGGAACAAAAGTTCAAAATAGCAGATTAAAGCATATATATTTAAATTTTAATGCAATTTGTTGAAATTATAAGAGTAATATAATAAAAAGGCTAACGAAGCTACAGTTGAAATTGTGCACTATCAAATTAATAAATGGCTAGGAAAGCACAGTTGCATTTTTCACTAAATACCATGAATAAATGGCTAGTAAAGTGACGGTTGATATTGTCCATATAATAAATATGAAATGGCTAGCAAACCTAAAAGTAGCTTCATAATTGAAACAGTTGAAACACTTAGCTTTAAGTAGTATATTATATTACATTATACTATATTATTATAAACAATTAGTAGTGGTATTAGAAAAGAGTATAAAAGCAAATGATAAGTGGTGGAAAAACTGACAGGTAAAAGATAAAAATAAACTTAAAGCCACTCCAAGTGAAATCACTTGACTGTATAAAAAAGTATTGTAAGATCTACTATTCTATCCAATTGTGTGTAATCATAGGAATAAAGCAGCTATTGTGAATGAAGGGGCACAGAGTCGTAGATCCATGTCGGGTTAGGTTAGGCTGGGAAGCACAGGTCTAAGCCTGGAGCATCTAGGCTCTTCTGAGGGCACTTCGGATCCCCTTTCCTCACCCTGGAGGTTTCTTCTTTAGCTCCTGCTTCCTCCTCTTTCTCCGCAGGAGCTTTTTACTGTTAGCAGCATGTTAGTGTTTCTCTTTATTCTATACTATTGTTCTCCCAAGTCAGATGCATTAATTATTCATCCATATTCAGCTTTCAAAGCTTTTCACTCCACATTCTTCCCAGCAAAGTGCCTATCAGCCAACGGGGCTTCAAAACAAGGTGTTCTCCAAGGGTAGACAATATGGGATGTACTCACTGTAAAAACCATTGTCTTTTCTTTTGCTTCAAGAGGCTGAGCCAAGACTAAAGCAAATAGGGGAGGAAGTCCTCTATAATATTATCTGAGAGCTCAGATGGTCGATATAGAGAAACAGTCAGACACAGCTAGATCACTATGTCTATCATCTCTGATCACTGTTTTGTTATTTTGTGTGGAGGAAACAAGGGTGGATTGTTTGTGCTGCGGTTGTTATTGTTGTTCATTTCCCTTCCACTGGATGAATGTATTCGGAGCTGTGAGCATCTAATTGAGAAAAAGACAGGTGAAGTGATTTGTAATCAGTTATATGCACCGTGCAAAGCCTGCGGTAGCTGCAAGAGGCCCACAAATATGATATGCTTTGCGGAGCAGCGGCACACTTTGAAACTCTGTGAATAACTCTCTTAGGATCAAGTTTAAATTATGTATGTGCAGTTCAGTGCAGAGCTCTGTAAACAGTTATGCACTTAATGGACTAGATGACTGACAGCACCCCATGCCTATGTTCCCTGTTTTTCTTTCCTGTGTTGCGAGAAGGTTCCGGCTAATATCAGAAGTGGTTTTTTCTCCTTACAGCGTAAGGGTAAGTGTGGGCAGAATGGTTTTACAGCGTCCAAAAATACAGGAACAGATATGTATCATGTGGGAATTTTAAGTAACAAAACTAGTTTAAGGTCATTAAAAGGTGTAAATGTACTAATTAAAAATGACTGTGCAGAAGCATGGCTGAAATATATATATTTTAAAACTGTATTTTTACCTTCTTGTTGGACAAAATAATTAAAAAAGCACTTTTTTAGTTCGACCTGTGCTTTTAATTGGCAGAAATCCTTTGACCGGAGCCAGCTGACATTAAATGTTATGCTGCAAAGTAATTGCTTCGATCTCTTTGTAAGAATGTTCAAAGTAGAAAAATTCTCAGTCTCTCTCACATTGTTTATTGTCAATGTGCTAAGTAATACACCACAATGCTTCAGAATTATTCAAGGATTTTCATCAATAATGAACTGCAGACTATATGTAAAGGAGCAAGTCAAGTGTGCTCTGTACGGATACATGCCCACAGTGTTGGCACTCCTCCTACACACAGAACAGTATACAGCTCACAGTCAACATAAGGGTAAATGAAGTCAGCTTTCACAGCCATCTTTCCAGAGCCCGAGGCTTACACTCAGGACAAAAGACAGTTTTTATTAAAACAGTAAGAAAAGAACATAATTCCATACTGCAGTCTCTTCCCCAGCACAGCATACTATATTGTTGAGCCCTACACTGAATAAACTTCTTCCTTTTGTCCATTTGTACCTCTCATAAACGAACAATAACAGCTAGAACAATGCACAATTATGTGTCCACATGGCTCATTTAGCTTAGGCCAAATTTAGCTATATGAATGTTCTGGGTTTAATTTTGGTCTGGACCTTTGTTGCATGTTATCCCCACTCCCTGTTATTGTCTCTCCTGGTTTGCTGTTGCTCTCAGTCTAGTTTGCTTAATATTATTCTGGACTGTGTGCCATAGTAGTAAAAGATAAGCTTTAAAGGCAACATTTTACAACCATCACATATAATATAGAATGCATAAAAAAATAGAAATACATTCACCTTAGAAGCATAATCAATTCTCAGTGTGCACTACAAGATTCTTGCAAAATAGGTATCATATAACAGCGATATTATATAAGTATGCAGCTTTCGGTAGGATATGTGAATGCACAAATTATGCTTCTTTCCACTTGATCCTGGCTGCACATACATATATACATAAGGGCTCTTATCTCTGCCTGACATGTGGGCACTTTTATGCTGATGGACGTATCACGAGCACTTGAAAATCTTTGCTGAAAGAAAAACACCTCTGAGGCATTATCATAAGCAATGTTATGTCTCTGCATGCTGCTGTACAGATACTATAGGTGAGCATGTTAAAGGGGCACACATTAAACCCTGAACAAAGAGGCTCTGACATCAGTCTCCTTTATTTCCTTATCAAATAAAGCAAGAACAAGGGTGCCCGATATTAAAAGCGACTTCATTTTTCTGTAGTTACATTACAGAAGTAAAGTTTCTAATTATGAAGTTAGATAAACAATGTCTGTAATATAGTTGCCATGAATGGATCCACAGCAAGAACTAACTTTGACAATCAGTGGTGTTACATAATCTTGGGTCCTTGAAAAAACTGTCATCGGGTTTATGCAGTGCACAGTCTGTTCTATGAGAGTAAATGGATTGCAGTTATATAGCACTTTACCAGAAATAATGCTTCACAGCTTCCCTTTCAATTTTGCCTCTCAATCAGCTTTTCACACACACCTTACAGCATGTACCAAGTACATCTATACACCAATGACGGAAAAGCTGCAATGCAAAGTGCTTGTCCACCCACCGGGAACACAGGGTTCAGGGTCTTGCCCAAGAACAAATTGAGACGCACACAGGATGAGCTGCAGGGAATCAAACCACCAACCTTGTGATAAAAAAGACAATTTGTCTCCCTCCACATCCGCCCTAAAGTAGAAAAGGCCGAGCAGATTCAGCAAGAGTTTGATCTTTTTCTTGTTGTTAAAGCGGCCAAGGAGGTCATGTTTTTGGTTTGATTTGTTAGTTTGTTTGTCTGGTTGCCAGTAGGATTCCAGAGAAACCCTTGGCAGGACTTTCATACAATTGCATTGAAAGGTTAAGCATGGGCAAAGGAAGAACTGATTAAACTCTGAGCAGATCTGAAACATGTTTACTTACTTTTTCTTTTTTGTTAACATTATGAGATCGAGCATTTTGTCGTGGCAAAGGTCAGAGATTGATTTTGAAGGTGTGTTGAGATTAGTGGCCCCGCTCTATGGGATTGTTATTTAATACTCACATACAGGAAACATGTTGATGTATGAAATTTGTAAGCCAAGCAACATTTGATTTCCAACAAACGTAGTGATACAGAATCCCAAAAATTGCCTTACTGTTGTGGGAGTCTGTTCTATTTTAATTAGAAGACAGTGGTCTTGTTTTTCCAGCACACTCACAAGATTATAAGTCTCTTTATGAATACTGTTCAGTGGGATGACCTGATTGTCTCTGAATGCCTTTGCTTCAATTGATGGTGTTGTCTCGTCAGGAATGCTGGGTAATATTATAATCTCCTAAACTAGGCTAGACTCACTGTCAGACTGTACCTCTTTGGGAAGAAAAAAAAAAACAATTCCAAAAACCATGTTTTTGCTTGTCGTCTCTGTTAACTTTGTCGCTTTCTGTCACCAGCACTAGCCCCGCCCACAAGTACTACCTGGCCATGGATCCGATGGGGGAGGTTCTTTATGTGTCTGACACCAGCAGCCGCAGAGTGTACCGGGTGAGGAACCTCGGGCAACCAAAAGATCCATCTCGCAACCTGGAGGTAGTGGCCGGGACAGGAGAGCAGTGTCTGCCTTTTGACCAGAGCCACTGTGGAGAAGGCAGGAAGGCCACTGAAGCTGCACTCAATAACCCCCGAGGTAGGAGAATATTGACACTACATCCAAAGGAGTCACTTTCTCAGTCAGCTCACTGTAACTACACACTGTTGCCATGAGCATGGATTACCTTTAACATCCCTTCCGGCTAATATATCGAGAATTTGTGCTCACACATCAGTATTCAGAAATATTTGGTACACCTAGCTGGAGGACTAGGCTATGTCTGGCTTTCTGAAGGTCAGTACTTTTGTATTGAAGCAGCTCATCACACTGACATTTTGAATAATTTATTATTTTTCTGATTTCATAAAAAGAAATCAGGTAGCCTGCATGTGTTTCACCACATCTGGCACCCTTGCACCTTACATACGTGACGGTGCAAAACATTTAGAATTATTTAGATCCTCATGACACACACAAACTACTGTCTCAATGGCAAAAATGTTACTTTGATCATCTTAATCTTGGTATTATAGCGTAATGTAGGGTGATTTCTTTCGTATTTTTATAGTTTTGTCATCACATTTCATGCTTTTCAGAGGAAGCTAGAGCTGTTGGTCTCAATGCATGAATAATCCTGGATAACATATCAACCCCAGGTCCATCCCGTGGGTTGTTGCTGATTTATGAAGTCAGAAGCCTACTGGATACTTGTCCTTATTCAGAAATATTCTTTCACTGTGGACCAACTCCCCACATTTGGAATTATGTATAAATTATTAAATATTGGATAACAGGCACAGTGAACTAATGTTCTATTTTGTCAGACACAAGATAATTACAGTACAGCTCAATCGTGATTAGATTTATTCTCTTCAATTATAGCGCCGACTTTCTTTCCCTTTAAAATGCAAATATGTTTATATAGGATATCAGTTTTCTGAAGCATAATCCCTGCTCAAGTATTAATGTTATGACTGATTTCTGTGTGATGTTTTGACTAAAGAGACAATCATTGAAAGCTTTGGTGTTCATATCACTTGTAAAATAGCACTTTCACTTTGAGCCCTCAGATATTCAGATATGCTGTGGCATTAAAATAATGCTTAATTGGTTCCAGGGCCCTACTGTGTTCTGCCACAAAAACACCACACACACATCCCAGCCAGCAGCCGGTACTGTTGACACCAGCTAGGACGGATTGATGGATTCATGCTGGTTGTGCCCGTTTCTCAACTCTGCCATCAGCATTTTTTAAATATGAATTGATTTAAGCAGGCAACACTAATATATCCACTCTTCATTCACTCAACTTAAGTGATTATCATGTTAGTTAAGTTATTTTTAAAGCTTATTACATTATTGATCTGATTTTAAATTATAACATTAATTATCTTGGTTTTATTAAAAAAAAAAAAAAAATTGTCTGCCATGAAATGCCAAAAATGTTCGGCTTTTCCCACAGCAGACATTTTTGCCATGTGACAGCAGGGAAAGCACAGGTGTGAGAAATCAAACTCGTAGTCATGGCAGCAGTCCATTCAGGTGTTCCAGTTTGAGGACGCTGGTACTGGGCATGCTGGCTCTCTGACTGACTCTCATGGCTTGCTGGGACACATTAATGTTATTAGCTGCACCTGTGATATTCTTTTGCTATAAAGAAGTCAAAGTGACGTTTATGGCATACGAACTCAGTGGGCTTAGTCCAGTCCGGATTAGGAAGGACAACACAATGTATTCTGGACCAGAACCAACCTTTTTATCAGCAGATTGATCCAAAACGCTTTTGAGTGACCATCACATCACCTCACATATCAGTATTCAGCCATCTGCCTGTCACCACAGTTAGCAAAGCTGCTGTCAGATCATGTAGGACTTCCAAGTAAACATTCCCAAACTAACCAGTACAAAAACTACAAAAAGGTTATTATACCCAAAGCCTGGGGAAATTGGCATCAACTTATGTTATGTGAATAGTTGGTTAATTGAGATTACACTGACTAAATTGGCCTGTCAACATTGTAAATAAATGCGAATGAGCTTTCAATTCTTTACCACCAGGTGGATACTCTGTGGTGGGCTATTCTTGATTGTTTGGTACTTTAACTTTGCAGTTTTGGCAGTGAAAACAAATAAATGTGTCGACACATGATCTATATTCCTCTGAGACTTTGCCTTTTCAGATTTGGAGTCCAAAGCTAGCCTTAGCAAGAGACCAAGACCAGCCAACACCTTTACAGATGACACCATGTAGCTGATAGAATGTTTTTAATTCTTTTTGGTTATATAGGCAGCACATTTTTGCAGTTACAGAATGCAAAAATTCCTTTAGGTCTACAACAATGATAGACATGGCAATGTTAAAAAATAACCATTATTAATTTCGATCTAATTTTTCGTCAAAGCCGCAGGGAGCCACTGGAGAGGGGCTGAAAAGCTGCATGTGGCTCCGGAGCAGAATAATTGTAAAATCAATGACACAGCGAGAGCAGGCAATTGAGGCCTCACTGAGTGTAGCATGAGTCCAAGGCAAACACAAGAGGCACTTTTCGGACACTAATGTAAGAGTGTATGAGTGACCTGTAGGAGGCCGCGCTAGAGGGAGAGAAACAGGATGTAATGAAAGAGAAAATAAATCAGGTGCCACGTTTGGGTTTTCTCTGCACCGAGACGAATGGAGATTCTTGCTGAGGATTTGCTCCAGCAACTTTGTGATGGCACAAAAAAGGAACACTTCATCTCACCTGCAATGGATGAATCAACATGGATGGAGCACCGTCCGTGACAGGGAGAGACGGAGCATTGCTACAGCGCTTAGAAACCCAACACTCTGATCTGATATATCACTGCATAATCTACCCTGTTTCTGTGTGCTAGTCAGGGGGAAATGTACTCAGGAGTCACGGCAACCGTGATGAGAGCCATTTCTGACAGAGGTCGGTGCAACTTTTGATGATTTGTTCCCGCACAACAATGTGAGGTGGCTCAGCAGAGGCAGAGCACTGGAGCGTTTTTGGGCCATTTGCACAGCACTTAAACCTTTGTGTCTGAGCCAAAAAAAAAAAAATGTAAAAGCCAAAATTTGTTTCCTGCAAAATGAAGAGTAAATGGAGGCTGTTAAAGTTCTGACGGATATCACATCCCACCTCAGTGACTTTAATGTCAAGCTGCAGGCTAGAAACAACACAGTGACCTCATGTCTGTGTTGCATGCTTTTCAGAGGCTGCTAGAGGTGTTTCAACTTGACACACAGGAGGGCATGCTGCACTTTCCAAAGACTTTGGAACGAACCCAAGTTAAAAAAAAAAAAAAAAAAATCTCAGAACCATGCTGAGTTCTAGGAGAAGCTGATTGAAAATTTCCAAACTCGCTTTGAGTACTTGAGCTTGGAAAAAACAAGTTGTGCTGTGCATTGGAAACCCATTTCCTGTCAGAAATGTCGCAGATTCCTCGATTGAAGGACAGAGAATCTGCCCCTGGGTCAATGCAGCTGCTCAGCAAACAGAGTTGATTGAGCGCAGAGAAAACCTGCTTTCCCGGAAGCTCACTGCGACCCTGTCACTTTCTGGACAAAAACGCTCCCTGCAGAAGATGCTCCTTGCCGTCACAAGATGGCTTTTTACATCCCCACAATGTTTGCTTCAGCATTTTTCAACAATGCAGACAGTGAAGTAGTCGCACCGGAGCCGACTCGCTAATGAACACTTCTCTGCCTGGCCTTTACACCTTTTTCCTGCGTAATTACAATTGGACATTTCCTTCTGGAAGCTTTGATATATCCGAGATGGCACTTAATAACAGTAAGGAATTGCCTGAAAACCAAGCAAACATGGACGCCTCATATTGTGCCTGTCATTCAAAGTAATTAAAATTCAATGAATACAGTGCTGTGTTGACAGTTCTCTCTCACACAAGTTATAAACATGGAAATCTTTCCCATTACTCACATCCATCCTGGCTGGAGCTGTGCTGAGTATTGCTTGTGGTCAACACTCCATATATTATTGAAAAGGATAAGGGTATAATTTGTCCAACCCTGGGTGATGCAGAAAAGCTAGCAGGAGAGGCTGGGAGATGCCATTCAAGCGGTGTACGCACCCACACAGTCCTGCCACCCTCACCTGGCTTTAACAGGGTTAAATGCCTGCGCTGCAGCAGCTCAACACATGAATAACAATGGCACCTTTACAACCCATGAGAATGCTGTTTTTTTTTTTTTTTTTAAATAATTTTAAGGAGCTACCTATAAAAAAAAAAATGTAAAGCTGGCCATAAATACATTACCCTGTGTATGACAAGGAAAATGATTTGATCCTTTTTTATTACACTGACAATAATAGCCTGGCTAATAGGGTAAGCATGGCTTCCCTTTGACTTTCAGGAGAAAATTGCACTTGTAGGCACTGAACTTAAAGCCAAAATACGCCTGTCATATTAAGCTTTTCTAATGTAGAGAAGTGTGCAGATTCAGCTCTGATTCCCTCTTAGCTTTAGCCCAGTTCAGGCTGTTTGAATTAATGCACACATATTTGAGACATTAAGCCTGGAGTGTCGATTTAAATTGGTTAATCATTATACCCTTAGTTATTAGCTGACAGGAGTGGATTCCAGCTATGTGTCTTCACTGCTGATGTACAGTACTACCGTTTTATTTCCTTTATTCTTCCCTGCCGGTTAACTGGAACAAGTCTTTCTGGTCTCTTCTGACATCTGACTTCAATATGTCAACCACAAGAAAGCTGGTGGTGCAGAGGTCTACAATAGTAAAGTGAAGACACCTCGTGGGTCTTTACAGCATGCAGCTGTTTGGACACTGAAACTATGTCTTTGTGTTGACAGAAAGACATTATTTTTAATTAGCTGTGCCTTTTAGACACTTTGTACAACCTTTTCAGCTGTATTTGTTGTGTTTGGAATGAAAAATGAACGTGAAACTTGAACTGGCGCTGATGATTATGGCTATAGCTGCAGTACTTACTGATCACCTGATTGAACTAACTGAACCACAATAAAAGCAAAACATGGATCTAGCAGTCAGACAGATTCACTTAGCTGAGGGGGCATTCATGATTTTTGATAAATTCTCAGGCATAGCTTAAAAAAAAAAAAAAAAAAATGTTGTACTCTGCCATACATCAATCCCCAAAGTGCGTGCGCACCACAAATGTTGTTATAGTTACAGACTGTCAAAGGGTCTGTATGAATGAGAGAAAAAGGACAATGGTAAAATTTGAGCGCAACATCGAGGATGTAGGAACAATTATCTATCATTCTACTATGCTGTGACCGTGATGGACCTTTCATCCACTTAGACCAACTAAAAATACCAAGAATGTGTTGATTCAGCCAGTAGTGGAAACATACACTATCGAATAATATATATATTGCAAATTGGAAAAAGCCTAATAGGACTGAATTAGGTTTGTGTGGGCTATTTCTGCACAACAGCATGCACCACCAGGAAGCAGAAATAATCTGTTCACTGGCCTCACCAATCACACCCACACACCTGGCGACCTCTTAGTCCCCAGGTCGCACAGGAGATTTAGCCGCAGGCCTGTCACTCAGGCTACACCCACAGTCCTACATGGCCTCTCCTGTCAGTCACACTCAGCCTGTGCGTGCAATGCAGGCTGACGTGGCAGGGCAGACAGCCAGTCGATATGTAGCACGGTAAACTAATGCGGTGCAGAAGTGTCTCCATTCTTCAAATGCCACTGCTTCTAAATACAAAGAAGCTCCGAATTTGAAAGCAGAACTTTTTATTACCCCTAACTTCCGGAGTTCATGCAGATAGAGGAGGGAAAAGATGATGAAAAGCAAAAGGAGAAGATAAGAGAAAAACAAGATTGGAGCTGATTTCTGCTACAATCTGACAGATGATCTGAAGACTGTTATTCTCAGTGCATGTGCCCCTTACCTTAGAACATGCTGTATCTCCGTCTTTGTACAGTAATAGAATATTCTGTCCCAAGACTCCTCCTGTTCACGCACGGTCAGGTATTTTATACTCTTTGACTCACTGCACTTCACAGACTCTTCTGTGGCCATTGTGCTCCGACTAACCAGCTCTTATAAAGGCTCTGGAGATTTCCGCCTGGAGCCCCCTGGTTCCCTGTCATCCATCTGCCACAGCCCATACTCATCCTCCTCCCCGCACCCCTTTCTCAATGGTAATGAGTTGTAGACTTCACAGAGAAATATCTGTCCGTTTTCTTTTTTTGAAGCTCTTGCTCTGTGATTCCACTGCATTGATCTTGTCTCGTGTCCTCTGGTGAGCTCCTTCTCTCCAAATTAGAGCCTTCCTCCTTTTATTTTCTTCATACCCTCCATCTTTTTCTCCTTTCTTCCTCCTCTCTTCGATGAATCATCCTTATGCCCCGGTGTTGACATAGCTGCAGCAGGCCTGCTGTGACACATAATATTGTTACACCATGGCAAACAGTTGTTAAATAGTAATCCATATTTTTAATTTTAGCCAACAATGTTGCAGCACTGTTGAGCACACTGCTGTTGCCCAAGTTTATAGTCTCTCCATAGCGTAAGCTGCAGGGATTATCTTGTGTCCTTCAAACACTCACTTATGAATACAAGATCTGGGGCATTGTTTAGAGTTGGCTCCACATGCGCTACTGCAGTCAATTAGCTCGGTAAATAAAAGGGCCTTGCTCCATTTAGGATGGATCCCATGTCTGACATGAAAGAGACGTCGGTCCCTCAGGACTGCGTAGCCTTGGCTCACAGCTCTGGACTCCTTCTGCTCACAACATGAAGGGGTGCCTTTTCTTTCTTTTTTTTTTTTTTTTTTTTTTCTTTTACACATTTGGTAAATAATAATTGTGCGCATGTAAAAATAACTGCCTGTGTTTCATGTGTGTTTGGACAGAAGAGTTAAGAGAGTGACTCCAGTGATTGAGAGTTTAGTTGTTGTTGTTTGCCATGTGCAGGTCTTATCTGTTATTTGTTGACTAGTCCCAGACAGCAAAGCTGATATCCACAGAGAAAAGTGTGTGCACGTACGTGTGTGTGCATGTCTGTGTGTGCACATGGCAGTGTAAGAGCTTGCAGTGGCAGTCTCTCACTCCGACCCACAGGGGGCAGACTAATGCCCTTATCAGAAGCTGACATGCTGCCACCACATTCCCCCCTCTTGCCCCGTTGGCCTCTCTCTCTGTCTCCTTCTCTTCTTTTCTTTCTGCCTCTTTCTCCGTGTCTCCCTATTCCCCACACAGACAGACAACACATTTGTCCCCCTTCTCACTCAGCTCCACAGCTGCGAACCACGCCATCGGAGTCGAGATAGCAGGGCCTGGGTGCAGAAAAAAAAACGGTGGGGTTTAAACTGGCTGTGGTTATTAGCATGTTGAATAGCGAGGACGTTTCCTTTTTTTTTTCTCCTATAAAAAGAGTCACAGCCAGGGCTAAATACGCTTCACGTGGCACATCACTGCTTGGCCACCAACCTCAGACCACGACAGCCAAGCCTCATGCTGTACAGTATCTGTCTTGGCTGGTGGTTGACATATAAGCTGCTTAGCCGAACGAATATCTTCACACATTGGGCGCCAGTCTCATTTACAGAAATGGCTGAAAACATAGCAGTGTGCATAAGAGCGTTTCCCAGTTTGTTTCATCAGTGTAAATCAAGCATTCGATGCTGTCAGCAAGCCCATACTCAAACCATTAACTCAGCAAACACCGGTCCCCTGCTTCTACTCCAGCAGTGGAGTCATATGAGCACTACTGTCCTGCAATTGCGCAGCTCTAATCACTGCAGCCCGCATTCCACTTTTCTGGAACCTGCCACTTCCCAAACTGTAGTCGCTGGCTGCAGCAGTGAAGTTAGAAGATCTCCTAGGGCTGTGTAGCCTCTGTGCCAGCTGCTCTGTGTTGTAACATTGGAATGAATATGCCATTGTTATTCTACCTCTGGCTCCCATAGCATTTAGTGCAGAGTGATTGTTGAGTCTCACAAAATAGGGAAAGGGAGAAGGGGCGCAAGATTAAATTGATGGAGAAAAAGAGGGAACTAGGAGAGAGAGTGAAATTAGAGAGTGAGCATGGCATAGAATAAAAAAATAATATGAAATTTATTGTGAAAAATAGAGACTGGGGAAAGAGAGAACAAGAGAGTGAATGAAATGGATAAAAAGAGAGAGAAAAGGGAGAGAGAGAGAGGGAGAAGTCAGTGTTTTGCATCTAAATCCTGCAGCGTGCAGCAGTCCCACAACTCATCTGCATATTAAACTGGCCCTGTGGCCGCCTTCCCTCTCAGAGGGTCAACTATCATTGTTTCTGTTGGTTTAAACAGAGCACTACTTCGCAAAACAAGGGCATCAGATAAGTCACACTGTGTTTTCGGCTCTAAGATTCTTTTTGTGTGTGAGCATGTGCATATGTGTGTGCAGTTTTTAACAGGCTGCTCCTGTGTTTCATTTCACATTGACCGAGCTTTTGTCTTTGCCCCTGGACATTCCTGCATTAATGATACACACATGAATTAATCACACAGCAAGGCAAACAGCAGCATACTCTATGATAATGCAAATTAGAGAGACGCCATTGGGTCATGCTATTTCTACCACAGCTTGTTTTCTCACTGCAGCATCCATGATAATTAGAAGATCGGCAATGGTTTGTGCAACAGACATGCATCACCGAGCAGCCACAATAAGAAGTTCTGCCAGAGACACAATTTCTCCCTAAAACGATGCTGAGAATATAGCTGCCGGCGGCAAATCCAGAGGGCCGAGTAAAAGAGCATCAAGCAAAGTACACAGCACACCGGTACACCCAGGACCTGTCCAGTCAGTGAGCAATTTTTACATTACTGGAGTAAGAATTGCAGAGATATGGCCGATGTTCTGTTTGCATATTTACTGCTGACTTTGTCACAGCCCAACAGTCTGCAGTACGTGATGTAAGTGTTCCTGACAGAACTGCAAGAATCTTAAAACTATTCAGTCACTACAGGAACAAAACAATAGGCTATTCCACTCTATGGCATTGTCGCACATTAGGAAGTCAGCTTTGGTAAATAATGCAAACTGTACCCTCACCCTTATTGAAAATTCCCTGTTTCCTGTGAGAAAATGTGATCTGCTCCACATACAGTTACCAGTGTAATACTGCAGGCCGTGCATGTAGGTTTTTGAATGTTCAGTTTTTCTTGAATGACACAAAATGAAACAGTGAAACCTGTGATATGGGTCTGATTTTGAATCATGTCCTCATACCCAACGAAAGAAGAGGCTGATGTCAAAGACTCCATGACTTACTTATATGACTGTTGGTGAGATGGTTACCAAGAGACAGGTGTCTAACATTCACAGTGTTGGTATCATTTTATATGAAATGATACTAAACTACTGGCTATTAAACACTCTCAGTTAGAGAGTATTTATGACTTGCATAAGAAAACCAAACTGCCTGTTATTACTGCCTGCAATAAGGTCGGATTCAATAAAATCTGACTAAATCATGCAGGTTTCTAAAACAACAGGAAAGTTCCATGTAGCTGCTTTTAGTAAGCTATGTATGTGACATTAAGTAAGTATGTTATGTCTGTAAAATTATGGGCACTAGTTAAAATCAACATTCATATCCCTCCATCCCAACCTCTTCACTAAGCTAGAATTGAACCATGTCACCTAATTCCTTTGTTTGCACCCATCATGGTATATATGGCCACTAAACATGACTAAATACACTATTTTGGGGGTTGGGTTTTTTGGGGAGGACGGTCTGTGCATTTTCAAATATTCAAGTTTAGTTGCTCAACCTGGTGGAAAATAAGAGTAGTGCTCAGCTGCAGCAACTCTCTCCACTGGAAATAATGGTACTACACCAAAACAAGGTCACACAACTTTTTTTGTGTAGTCACTGTTTGCAGTAGCACAATAAGTTTCTTGTCAGGAAATGTAGACACGGGTCATTTAAGCATTAGAACAAATGTTGTTTTTCTGTCTCGAAGTCTTGAATATGACAAGACAGCTGCTTCCTAACAGAATGAGGACTCAGCTGTCAAACACCAGAAATATTTTCAACAGAACACAAAATATTGGTTGATTTTACTGGTGAAAATAGATCAAACTAGCTGAGTGTGTCAGAGCCAAAGTATGATCTAGATTTTTGCCTGATTGTGCTATTGAGAGGATTGGTTGGACTCAACTTTAACTCTGAAAATACTCTGAAACTGATCACGATTGGAAAAAGCTTATTTCCTGCATTTTTGCAACTTATAATAATTCAGTGGTGTACCCAAATGCTTTGGAGCACCAGAGACCTGTTTATGATGTAAAATAGAGGCCTCCCCGTATTTCATGTTGCATATTATTAGGTTATAATCAGATAAATAGGAGGAAGATCTTTTTCCATAAAAAAGGGATATACATAGGCTGAAGTTGACCTTCAGTGAAAAGTCATCTTGAACCAAAAACTCAGGTAAAAGGAGTTTGGTGATACATTAAAACATGAGTTTAACTCTGGCCTGGTGGCAGAGCTGAATGGATCATTTCATTGAGCCCAATGTCATGCAAAGTCATGTGGCTGGAACTTAATTGTCCAACAGATAAATGGATAAGACGTGTCTTGGGCTACTTTGAAAAACAGGGATCCATCTCAGAAGCTAGTCTGCGTCCTAATCACCTTGGGTCAGCAGAGGACTCATGAATATTCTGCGCAGAAATACTCAGCCCACTGCCAAGATGTGCTAAGGACCAAAGAAAATATAGTCAATGGGTTTAGCAGAGGCAAATTTATGCTGACTTAAAACGAGACTCTACCTGTAAAACGCCTGCTATTCAAGTAATGTATTAGAAAGAACACTATACAGACTGACAGCTACCTTGTTTGTAGTCGGAGTGTGTAGGGTAGCTTCAGAGAGATTACTGAAGCTCACTGTGTGTGTAATGAAGCCCTGAGTCAATAAGAGATGCGGGCTCAAGGCCAAAGGCTGAGCCTGTGCATCAAAGGTGCTACGTCCGTGCGAGTCAGTGTGCTTGTGCATGCTTGTTTTTGATTGACAGCCTGTGGGTCCCTGGACCTAATCTGCTTCTCCCAGTGAAGGGACACAGAGTTAGTTATGGGTGCCTTGTTAAAGGTATGTCAGGTTGGCGGCGTCAGCGTGATCATGGGAAATGTGACACGCGTGTCACTTTAACTGGTCTAGATGGCCACTACTGGCAGCTGGCCTGTCAACCTCCACTGGGAGCCTGGCATGCTGACAGGAGGAGTGGAGCTTTGCCACTGTGGAGGAATAAATTGCATTTACTTGAGGCGAATGCCCAACACACACGCACTCATTCAGAGGGGAGCATTTGTCTCGATTTGGTGGGGGCGGAGGGGGCTCTGATGAGGAGAGAGATAGTGAACTTGTGCCGATGCAGGTTGTTTCTACCTTGATTCTTAAAACACACTGACAGAAAGATGAATAAGTGGAGTGATGGTGGCAGGCACAGTTCAGCTTGGCAGTCCAATTGAACCTGCCTGTGTGAGAGTGAAGAAAGAGAGGGGGGTCAGCCGCTGTTATGGGGATGGGAAAACAGAGCCAGTAAATGTTTGCACCTGGGTACCATTATCACCTGCAGTGCTCCAGGAGACCAGTGGCCAGACCTCCCTCCAAGGAAGCACTCACAGAGTAGTTCTTTTTGAAAATGTGGAAGAAAAGTATGAAATGGCTGCTAAGCCAACTATCTGTGATAAAAACTGCACTGCAGTTGCCCCCGGCTCAGTCACTGTGATGTCTTTGTGCTGTATGTTGGAAACTTGGAAGTTTTGGTGGAAGCTTTACATGGAGGTTTGAAATCTATAGTAGTTTAGTGCCTCTTTCCCACTTTTTCAGTCATGAAAACATTTGTTTCCTCCCATCTGATCCCATTTCCTTTCTACAATTGCAAAACCTCACTGGCTTGTTGTTGCGATGGCGTGTTTGGTGAAAGAGCTTCTATTGATAGACCTCCTTGTGTTTGTTTGATGTTCTAAACAGTGCGACATAATCTGCAGACGCTCTGCACTGATCCAAACCCCTCAGCCTTTCATGGAGCTTTCTAGTCCAAAGCATTTCAATTGCTTTTATAATTGAGTTTGTCTGCTGCCTCTGTGATTGCTTTGGATCTCTCTTTTGCTATCAAACAAGGCAATTACTGCCAAGTCGCATATTTCCACCTAAAAAAAATGTTTATTCGCACGAAAATTAGCATGCAACTATTGCAAAATCTCCTCTCAGTTCACAGCGTGCTCGCATCGTCTCGCCTCGCCATACATGTGTAGTCTAGCGCTAACAGCTAAAAAAGAGGCAGCTATCAATAATTAATTAATGCGGGTTAATATGTTAACAAACTTATAGTGGTTGATAATTAGATGAGCCACAGTGTCTGATTCAGACTTAATTACTAAGCCACTGTCTGTTCTGTGGGGCTTTAATGAATAATTAATTATAAGAAGCATGAATTATTACTGCTTACCAAAGATCTACCAGAAATACACGCCTGTCCTCGTTTATGGCGCTATCTTGTATTGATTGATGATAAGTGTTTGATTGGAGAAAATAAGAGCCGCTGAAAGCAGCACTTGTCGTACAATGCTGCAGCTCATAGATGTGCACGTCACAGATCACAGAGCAGCGTTTGATGCAGTATGTACAGAATCTCAGTGTGCGACCGATGGCAGCATAATCAATTGATGCCCGTGACTGTCATTTTTGAATGCAGGTGTGAAATCATATACTCTGAGACACACACTTGTTTGAACACACACAAATATGCACACCCCTGCAGTCAAACACATGCACACAAAATCAGTATGGTGCACAGTGCCATTTCACAGTGCTGAGATTGAGTGAACAGGTTTATTTTCCCCCCTTTAGTGCACACGGGCGAACTCACAGTGTCTTCATGAAAGTTGTGTGTGTGTGTGTGTGTGTGTGTGTGTGTG
>JAOWBC010001868.1:6297125-6322950 GCA_028566105.1 Hypoplectrus providencianus | reverse complement strand
TAGATAGATAGATAGGTAGATTAATAATAATAATATGCAAAAGAAAATGATACAAATTAAAGTAAATAAGTTAAAAAATAATTTTTAAAAAATAGAAACATGGTCAAGTAAAGATCTATTAACCTAAAGAGTAAGTTAAATAAATAAATAAATAAATAAATAAATAAATAAATAAATTGAGAAGTAAAATATGAAAGCAAAAATACAATTTCTAATTTAAAAAAGGTATCAGTAAGGGATAAAAGAGCAATGTATGACCAACATCATACATACTAAAAAGAAAATAAATAAATAAAGAGATCAAGATGCAGTTGTTAAATGTGTATACTGACTGAACAAAACAACCAAAGAATGACTCACAGTCAGGCTACCCATCAGGGACAATGAATTAATACATTACATTTATATAACTAACCCAGTTTAACAAGAGTAACAGCTCCACCTAAATTCTAAGCACTCTACCCTGGTTGGGGGGAACTGAAATATTGATTTTTGAGCTAAATTAAAATTTTGGTCTCAGTTTGACTTTAATTGAGCAGGCCCAGCTCTTTGTGCAGCTTAACTTGTGAAAGTGATGGCCTGTCATCACTGCAAAGTTCAATATCATGAGCAGGAGATATCTGATGCGTGTCCTCTTTGGCTAAGGACAGAGTGAGTCCTGCTTGATGAATCTCTCTACCTCTTAAAATGGGATTTCAGACCGAACCCTCTTCTCTCTCATTTGACAGTGCCTATAATTGGACATGTCAGTGGCAATTTAACATGATCCATTTATTTACCAATCCATCCTCAGAGTCATCAATCACCTCACTGATCCCTCAGACGCTGCGCCTCGTCTCCATAGCTCACAGTTTGAGTGTTTGTGTGTGAGCGAGGTGAGCATTGATGTGGGTGGATGTGCGAGAGTGTAGGTTTGTCTGTCTTTGACCCCCACGGTGTTAGCGGCCAGGGTGTGCTATTTGAGCTCACAGCGATCATGGTTATTGGCTGACATTTGCGACAGTGCCGAGGCGAGTCTTGAATAAACACAGGGAAGGCTCCCTGCCCGCCGCTGACCTTTGCTTGAGCAGGGAGGGTCAGGAGGCCTAATGCTGTGTTATTAAGGAGATATTATTTGTATCACCTGTAACTGACTCTTGTGGCCAATAGCCAGCAAGGCACTCCTGCGGGTTTTTCTTTGTAATACATTCACTCTGTGTATGGGCTGTATTTGCATATACGTGTTTCACTCCACAGGTGCGCCTGGAGTGGCCAACAGACCTGGCCATTAACCCGCTGGATAACTCCCTCTACATCCTGGACAATAACATCGTCCTACAGGTAAAGAAACCATTTGAATTCATCTGAACCTGTTTCCCTTCAGAGATCCTCTCTTTTGAGAGACACTGGCAATATATGTAGCAGAGGAAGAAAGAGTAATGAAATATTTCTCACACTTTGCCGCGCTGTCACTTAAGGTGCATTCAGAGCGAGTAAGGCTGCGTACATAAAAGAAAGAAAAAGAGCACCTTGATAAAAAGGAAAAACACGCCATCAACACCTACGGCAGAACTTGTTTTTAAGAAAGTGCCACTCGGGTTTTGGCTTATTAGCCTGAAACTTGCTCTCTGAAATTAATGAATGTTCGGACTGAGTGTGTAAAAACTTAGTGAGTCTCTAGGTGAGGTAGGCTAACTGTGGGGGTGGAGATTTTTATTTGTTTTACATACTTTCTACATCCTTTTTTTTTCTTTCTTTTCCATGCCAGGTATCAGAAAATCTTCAGGTGCGTATCGTGGCAGGCCGCCCTATTCACTGCCAGGTCCCAGGCATTGACCACCACCTGGTGAGATGGGCAGCAGTGCGTGCCACCCTGGAGGCTGCCAAAGCCATCGCCCTGTCCCACCTGGGCACATTGTTCATCGCCGAGACTGATGAGAGGCGCATCAACCGCATCCAACAGGTCATTCTGTCTCTAAAAACACCACAGATACTTACTTTTAGCCTATTTTTGCTTTGATTTGTAGAGCAGATACCAGTGATGGGTTTAACATCATTAAAATCAGCTGATAGCAGATTATCTGCATGAGACACTGTTACTCACTATCACTACTCTGCTCATATTAGAGTCATTATATTCAGGTTTTGACAGTCAAGTAACAGAAGAGTTAGGTCTGTCAAGTAATTAAAAAAATGAATCTAATTAATCACATGCTTTGTGATTAATTAATCAAAATTAATCTTGTCTGTCAATATTTGCTGTGAGAAGCATTTAAAAATATTCAAATGGATTTCAGTAGATGGGTGAGTCATTGAAAGTTAACATCCCTTTTATGTTTTCACTTAAGGAATCCCTTAAGTCCCTCCACAGCAGCGTCAGAGGGGCTGTGTTAAATCTGACAAACGTGCAAACTGTTAATCGAGTGTAAACACAGGACGCGAGGTGAACAGCCTAGAGTGCTGCTGGTGTGGTGTTCTGCAACTAAATGGTCCTACAATAAAGAGATTTAGATGTTTTTTTTATTACATAAACAAAATGAAAAGTATGTTGAAATAACTACATGATGCCGAATCTGTTAAAAGTCCCGCTGTGTCGGGTCGCAAACAACTTTTGAAGTGCCTGTTTTCGGAGCTGAGCTGGGATCGATCAGAGGTATGTGAAAATCTGCAGCAGTCCCTCTCGCTGCGTTCTGGATAGGCGTTTAACCTCTGCGTGCCTCTGTGAACGATCGCAGAGAGAGGCCCCCTGCAAGTGTGCCTTTTACACCTCTAGCAAACTAACAAACAGGAAAACAGTCACACTTGAAACCGAACTGAAAGCAGCCATCCATCTGGCCTTATGGCACTAGGGTAGACACTTGTTGCGTAACTGTGGTCAGGTTGTTTGTTGCAGGTTACAGATGGCGTGCAGCGAGAAAGTGTGCAGCATGTTCCTCTTAAAGGTGGACATATAAAACTCTAATGCAGCCAAAAAAATGCTCTCAAAGGGCCTGTTTTTTCTTCAGTTAGAAAACTTCTTTTTTTGTCCATTAGCTCCATTAGTTAGCAGCATGCTATCACAGCTCCGCAGCACTCGGGCGCCAGCACCGCAGAGATATTGCCTGCTGGACTCAATCAATAGAGCCTTTGTGGTCAGCAGCACCACGCTGAGTCCATGTGGACACCGACAGGAACATAAAATACCTCAGATGCCTTTTTGATGGAGAACGGGCAGCCATGTTGGATAGGGCAATGAAATCTTTTGATGTCTGTATTTATCACTCTTTTTTATGTTGGTGTATGTCTGGGCCCGTATTAATCATGCATCTCAGGAACATTCACACAGAAAGTCTAACTAGAAGTACAAAGATCCTCAGAGTAGGACTTATTGAGGTTCCTACACATGCTCTCGGCAGAAATCCGAAACTCTCCTTTGAGACTAAATAAGACTGTTCTGACAATGAACCGCAAAGTGAAATTAATGATGATGTGTTGCTGGTTTTCTCAGCATTTCTGACGTGCAATCAACACATTCACGAACCTGACAGGCTGATGCAGATACTGTGTGAGGCAGAGAAAACTAAATTAAATGCAGAAAAATGTCACAGGTACAGACTGACAATATATTTAAACTGATAACAAATGACACAAAAATTAACCGCTACATTTAATCTTAAATAGCTGACATCAGCTGCATCTTAGAATTTTTTTCTCAGTATAGTAAGCCCTGTTCAAAGTATTTAATCAATGCTTTGGCACTGCTGTTGGTCTGCCCTCATAGTCCAGACGAGTCAGTCAGTGAGTCACAAGTACCCAAAACATTTGGCCATAACATCAAGGACCACACATGCGTAACCAATATGTGTTGAATTTTTATTTTTAATCTAGTATAGAGGCGGGAAGTTATTGAATATGCATGATATTGGGGCTTTGAGGTGCATTAAATTCACAATCATTGCATCCCAAATGAGCTCTGTTGTGGCTCTGTTTGTATTTTTTAATAAAACTGCAATCGGAAGAACTTGTTTTCTGTGAAGCGGGCATATTTTGGAATGCATTTATATTGCATACAAGGCATAAGACTTTTAAATTCATGCCAACGTCTCTGAAGAAGTTGGTCATAATTTTAAATCAAAAGCTTTCCTTTCTATATTTCGCCACCTGTGGGATGTCTTCCTGCTGGGGACTTAAAACTGATTATAATGACTCTGCAGGTCTCCCAAATCCTGGATGATTTATCATAGGAGTATTTTTTAGAACAAGTTGATAAAATGTTTTTACTCTTTTACTAAGCCTAAAACAAGGAATATATGTGCAGGATGTTTTAGCCAGTTAGGATTGATTTTCTCCTCTGAGGTGCTTCATAAATACAGATGGAGGGCATCAAATGTTAAAGAATAGTTCAACATTTTAGGAAATACACTTATTGGCTCTCTTGCTGAGTGTTAGATATGAGGACTAAAATTGCTTTAATCTCAATACAATAAAGGTCCTTTACTATACAAAGTGAGTTGTCCACATGCTGTATAAACTATATGTAAGCAAAGACTGTTTATAAAGACAGCCAGCCTGAAACCTTCCAACTAGTGAAAACATCCTGATCTAGATCTAGATCACTCCCTATTGGCAGGTCATAAACCCCTCCCCCTTCAATGTATAATGCAAAAAACAAAACAAAAGAAACCTTCATTTTTCACAAATAATGTGGTGTATCTGGGATATTTCGGCTTCCTTTTTGTGCAGCGGGAGGAAGTAGAGATGCGTTTATTCAGTCTCTGTTTTGACATATTAAAAGGCTTAAACACACAGAGAAACTTTGCTTTTAAATGAGTCATAGGATTTCCATAAGGTTGTGATTTCATAATTAAACAATATTTATATATAAGTACATGGTGCTGCTAAGTGCTGTTTCCCCACTTCATTTACACATATTAAACATGCAAGGACTACCTACCAGGATCCCTGGAGACCTTCATAATAAACCACAGTAATAAACAACCATCAGAGCATAATGTTTAGTTATTTCTTCTTAATACATTATTAGTTATGTCATTCATGTCTTTAAAAAAAACAAACACATTTTATTGTTATTTATGGAAAGTCGGTTCATTTGCATATACTTTAAAACACATGGACTGAGTGAGGAAATCTGTGTCTGCTGCATCTGCTTGTGTCTCCACTATAATATAGGAGCCAAACAATTTTTGGCAGAATTCGGTGCTTTTGACTGGGGTTCCATGGGAGCCAAAGACACCAAAAGAAATCCATGATGTTACGTCTTTAGAAACCAATTGACTGGCACGGTCATCCATAATATGTAATGAATTAAACATATTTGAGATTTGTCAGAAATTATACCTCTGGGGTGTGCATACATCTCAGCTGATGGGTTAGTCATTCTCCAGCTGCAGTGGTGGTGGAGAGAAGCAGAAGACCCAGAAACATTTTCCAGTTGCAGCAGAATGGGTTTTCTTTAATGAGAAATGTGTGTTTTCTGAACATTAAAGCCTGTAAACTAGTACAAACCCAACTTACAAGAAGGAACCTGAAATGGGCACTGCTAGCATGGCTCTGTATTTCCTTCTTTAGAGATTTCCATCAAATTGTTGTGGGTTTTTTAGGGGTTAAACAAACAACATAATAATGACTGAGTTTTAATACACGGACCTGAGACTAGTGCTCTGATCTAATACTCCACAAGAGAGCAAATAAGCCAAATCATGGCACGCTCTCCTTGGACCAGTTAAGACACATTACCCCTCCAAGAGGCATCAAAATCAAAGTGTTGGTGTTGCAGTTTTTTCACTCTCCATCAGGACAACCAGTTTTAATTTGTTTGGAGAGCTGGATTTCAAGATGCCCCATTTAAGGGAGTGTTCCCACATGCTGAAGACACATAATTGTTTTGTTTATTTCTAAATTTAAAAAAGAAAATATGCACACTAGATATCATCTTTCATTGTTTGGTTGAAGCACCAGCCAACAAATACATTGTCATCATTTTAATATCATTAATCTGTGTTTTCCAGCTCAGGTTTTTGTGAAATGCCATCATTATCTTGTTTGTCAGAGAGATTAGACATAACAAAAGCTGTTGAACATTGTTTTCTTTTGAACAATAATCTCCCAAAGCATTTTGTAGCCGTGTGTGACGTTGTTGAACACTTCACAGGTGTCAACCAACGGGGAGATATCTGTTATCTCTGGAGCCCCCACGGACTGTGACTGCAAGATAGACCCCAACTGTGACTGCTTCTCTGGTGGGTCATCACACACACACAGACACACACACACACACATGCACACGCTGACTGTAGGATTAAGTAATGTGAGAGTATTAGATTATGTCTAATAGGATTACAGTACTAAAAACAACTTGTAACTGCACTTAAAAGTCTTATCAGATCATATCATACTTGGCCTGGTTCAGGCGTTTAAGGAGGGAACCAAAACACGAACATTATAAAGCTTGACATAACTTTAATGAATTGAAATAGTCAGTGTGTCTTGATAGTGAGTGATTAAATCTTGCTGCCTGTGTGTCCCTGCTGGCCAGTGATTTTATTAGCAGGGCTCGACAGGAACTTTGTCTCGATTGACTGTCTCCTGCACTGTTTTCCCTTCTACTTGAATGTGTCTAAATTATTTATTTCAGATGGAATTTTAATATCTAAAAATGGCTGTTTTGACTCCTCTTGAAAAAGGAACAGAAATTATGATAATGATGTTTGTGTAAATGATGACAATAGTCAGGAAAGAAATGACTACCTATAATGTCACAATGGAGATGTAGGTGGATGCAATTTGACTTTGTGAATTCATGTGTGTTGAGTGCACAGAGTGTGTGCGTATGGGTGGGATGTATTGGTATTCACAGGGAGACTCCAGCTAAATTTCAGTAGGAACCAGTTTGAGAGAAACCTTTCAAATCCATTCTAATTACAGCTGGTGAAAGAAAAAGCTTTCGTCTAGCCGCTGAAGGTTTTAACTGGTTGGTGTATCATGTAAGGGCACCTGAAATGTAATAAACGAAAGAAGGAAAGGACCAAACAAATAAGCCGGTGTTCTTTTGACAGTTAGGCGGTGCTTTCATTGTAAGTGTCAGAGGATGTGATTTTATCATTTAATTCTGCTCATAAAAATCAGCCTCTTTTCTATTCAAAATGGAGGGAAGTGTCTCTCTCCCATGCCACAAGCCAATGGGTTGTAACCATCCCCATTTCTTGGGTTGTACTTTGCATATTTTCAATCATGTCTTGCTGTTAACAGATGATTACTCTCTTCAGAGGCTTTCCGTTTCCATCCCTTCACCATAGACAGTGTCTTTGAACATGTGCACATGCGAGCGCACACGCGCACAAATACAAACAGACACGAGCGCACCCGTGCACACACATAATACACATGCTGTCAAGAGATAAACTGCCACCCTGCTGCCAGCACGGACCAATCAGACGCCCCGGGCCTACTGCTGACAGCATCTAAAGGGCCTCACCCGGCTGTTTTCCTGCTGTGCTACCAAACACATCTAAATGCCTTCAGTCACCCACTACCACCGTCTGATAAGGCCGAGGTCACTATCAAGGTGGTCATATCAACTCCATTGGGAGGCTGCAGCATCCCAACAAGTCCAAGTCCTGAGCTAAACTGATAAACGCTTAAGCGGCACCATGGATTCTTCATCCTTTGCGGAGCTCGTGTGTTCCAGTTGGGACTTCTCTCCTTCTCTGAAGAATAATTTGAATTGCTCAGTGTGTTCATAACAGAGGGGGCCTTCACTTATGCTATTTTGTTGATAAAGAGTTTGTCCTCATCTAAATAATGTCTTCTTGCTTCTCTTATCAGGAGATGGAGGCTATGCCCGTGACGCTCGTCTCAAAGCCCCCTCCTCTCTGGCCGTGGCCCCCAATGGCACCCTATATATTGCTGATCTGGGCAACATCCGGCTGAGAGCCGTTAGCCCCAACCAGCCTCAGCCCAGCCCGGTTGGACTGGTGGAGATCAGCTCCCCGCTGGATCAGGAGCTCTATCTATTCAGCCAGGTACTCACACTGCGTCATCTGCAGAACATGCATGTAAAATGTCTCCTTACTCTGGTTGTGCAGTATATCTCAGTTCAGGTCAAAATTTCAGAATGATAATCTTTCAATTCATCTGAATGTTGCAATTCTTTCTCTTCCCAAGTTCAAACCCATCGTCTGTATAACTCAAGGGTTTGCTAATATTTACACATGACTAAATTAAGACGAGGATTCTAACATAGGGATGAGTTGCTGCTGAAAATCTGCACCCAGTAAACTGCCTGGAGCAGTGCTGTTGAGAAGCCAGCTAACTGAACCGACTGACAAAACTAACATTTGCTAACATTAAGTAGCGGTGAGCAGGGCTGCTCAAACATTTGATGACAGATTGCCAATTAAGAGAGCCAGCATATGACTGAAGGCGGCACAGAGAAAATGCAGTCGCAAGTTGTCCACGGAGAAATGGTTAACTTTACCTGACAGCACCAGCAGTGATGAAAGAGTCCCCATGCAAACAGTAGCTTTCTACCAGTACTCATTCCCAACCTGACAGATGCTTGTTAGTAATGTGCAGTTTGATGCAGTCGCTGCCTGGTGTATCCAATGTAAGCTGTTGGAAGTAAAACTATTATAATGGACTAAGGAAGACTGAAATATAGTGCATCTATTTAATCAAATTCGAGAGCTGGAAAAATGTGCCTGACTGCCGCCATTAGCCACACTTTGAGTTACTGGGGTTTAGAGTTTAAGGGTTAAAAAGGTTATATGGAATATGGCAGACATGTATGACCTGACACACTTATAATGATTTGACCTCTTTACGTTGTTTTCGTGATGATGGTGATGAGAACATGTGTAAGTGGGGCTGTGAAGTGTGTCATTACTTAGTCACAGGAGATGATAAGAGCTGGCTGGTATTTTATTATCATTTAATGAATAACATTTGGTGACCTACCAACAGAAGTATGAAGCAATTAAATCCATCAATCCTCAATTTCTCTCCAGCAGCAAGGCACAAATACACCTCAATTTGTCACAAGTCCGTTTATAAGAGGGCAACCCACTACAATGGTTGATCTTTGCAATGGGAACAATAGAAATACATATGGCTGCCGCTCTGACCATCATACTATGGAGATTTGAATGGAATATCTATTTTACTTGTATTACATTTATTTGTCTAAAACTTAACCTGAAACACATTCCTCCGTGCATGCATCTACATTTACAAACATTTCAAGTCAGGTTTAATATATTGTTTTCCCAATGAGGTATTCATTTTTGAAAGTTTTGCTGTATCTTGTGATTCTATAATTGCTGGCAATGCTGGAGGCACCTGCTACTTGTAATTCTTGTTTCTGTTTCATTTTCTTCTGACACATTTAAATCAGTGTTGCAGTGTAGCATCAGCTCATCAATTAACTTAAAAATATTTCACATCTTTTATACATTATTTGTACTATTCAACTTGGTAATGGTTTTTTTTTTACATTTATATTAATTCTGCCCAATCCCACTTTTCAAATTATTCCTTCTTCAACTTCTCCTGACACATTTCTGCCAGCATGGTAAAGTTGCTTCTTCAACATCTAGCATTGCCACAGCATTTTCCTCAGGATTGGCATTTTCCTGTGTTTTTTTAATGTTTGTATAATGTCACTCTACCACCAGTCAGACAGGTTTTGGCTCTCTCACAATGTCAGACTGACTACTAATCTAAATTATGTTATGTTATGTTACAGTATAGTGAAAAGACAGACACACTTTTAACGCTTAAATATCATCACTTGAGTGTCACTCAAGTGTTTGCAGGGCTTTCTCTCATCAAAGTCACTTTCTTGTTGTAATTAGACATGTTAATCTCCATGTACATTAATCAGATTCCACTCATAGATTAGTGAATATGTATAAATTAATTCCTCACCTACTGATGCCTGCAAAACACCAGAAAGTGCGTCATTGCTGAATAGTCCAGAGAGGGCTTAAAGTAGAAAGCAGAGTTACTAGTTAGTTACTATAGCTAAATTAAATTATGGTTGATGGTTACTCACTCATATTCATGAAATAACTAATCTAATCCTGAAAACTGTCTGTGTCTTTTCTACCCTGAAAGAATGGCTCCCACATGTTCACCAAACACCTGATCACCGGCCACTACCTGTACAACTTCTCTTACGGCGCAGACGGCCAGCTGGCGGGGCTGACGAGTCGCAACGGCCATGGGCTGCAGGTGAGGAGAGATGCTCACGGAGTGCCTCTCTGGCTGGCTCTACCTGGCGGACAGGTGTACTGGCTGTCTCTTAGCAACAGTGGAACACTGAGGAAAGTGTCAGCCCAAGGCCATGACATCGCCCACATCACTTACCATGGCAACACAGGTCTCCTGGCAACCAAGAGTGATGAGAACAGTTGGACCACTGTTTATGAGTAAGTTTTTTTCTCTGTTTATTGTGCTCTCATTTATTTCCCTCTCTGTCTTTTTTTCTTTTCCTCTGTCTGTTCTTTTATTCATGGTTGGATGCTTTACTCAGAGTACATGTATTGACATGGGATTGCATGCTTGTGCATGGATTTTAATGTTACATAGAGCTTATATTTGCGGTGTGAAATATGAGTGCCATCTGGTGGCTGGCCATCACTGTAGAAAGCCGGAGAGACCTTATTTTTCTGTTTCGACTTTGCTTAAGTGACTGATCGCTGAAGGACGTATGTGCAACACTTTGATCACACACATGTTTACTCTCACACACTCAAAAACACATCCGTCTGAATTATTCACCACTGCCAGCCGAGTCTCTGTCTCAAATTCCACAGCTGGATAATTACACATATAAATCATAGTTGACACTTACTCTGTGCCCAATGTATGTGTATGACAAAGGGGAAACAGAGTGGAAGTGAGTGTGCATGTGTGTGTTTATGCACTGTGCGTGTACTGCTGTGATCATTTGTCCAAGTGCACCGTTATCTGTGTGTGCTTGTGCTTGTACATCAACGGCTTTGTGCTTTTTTTCTGAAGGTACAACAGCGAAGGCCGCGTGACCAACATCACCCTCCCCACCGGTGAGGTTAGCGGCTTCCATGGGAACCTGGAACGCTGGTCTCGTGTGGAGGTTGAGGCATCAAACCGTGAGAACTTTGTCACAAGCACCAACCTGTCTGCCAGTGACACCATCTACACATTCAGACAAGGTACAGCATCATGGAGTTTTGTGTGGCTTATTTTAGCCCTCATAGGTCATTAGGAAAGTTGCTGAGATGTAGGAAAACAAAGGAGTTCACATAGACCCACATATGATGGCACGTTGTAACGTCACCAACCAAATTGAGCGGTTGGCATGCAGGAAAGATTTAGCTTCCACACGTTGTATCTACCCCCATCTAGTTTACCACAAATATGCTGAAAGGCTGTATATGAGTCATCTTGGGGGGATTAAACCATACATAACATACACAGATGTGTACAGAGGGCAGCCGGTAAGGGCATAGCGATGTTTAAAAATGTACAGCTAACAAACTGCAGTAACATAGCTGTTATTCCGGTCAGGTCGGTTACACACTCACCTGCAATTTTTTTATTCTCCTCCTTCATCAGCAGCATTGGATGTGTGCACACAAGAAGGATTCGTCCCCTTCTATAAATAATTCACATATGGATCTGATATGACCTCTTTACATAACCACACTAATGGGCAGTAAAAAAAAAAAAAGTACAATTTATCTTTTTAAAAAAGGAGGCAAATCCAAGTGACTTGTGAAATGCCATAATGACCACTGGAAAAAAATAGTAGAGAGGGCAGAGATGAGAGGAGGAGAAAATGAGAGTGGAGTGGAGAAGCCGCTCATGGGAGCAGTTTCCTCTCATGTCATCCCTTTAATTGCTTTCTAGCAGTTGTCACAATGACAGGACTGCAGGGAGAGAAAAGCTGCTCCAACACACACACACACAGGCATGTGCACGGTGCTACAGTATGACAGAGCTGCCAGGGAAGAGTTGAAATGACCCCCTTATTTTAGAGCCCCCCTGTACTGTACTTCCACCACACACAAACTCACTGTGTCTCCTCATGCCTCTGAGGCAACAATAACCATATGTACAGAAAGAGGTTTTATAGTGGTGGAGGGAATAGGAATTACTATCCAGTTTATTAGCTGCATTAAATTTAATGGTTAAAATATAGTTTTATGATTATTTTTGCTTTTTTTTATTAATTGTCTTATATAAATGTAAAGTAATGAGACAAAGTGATGTCGGTATGTGTAAATTTGGTGTGAAATCTTTGTCAGAGCAATACAGAAGTGAAAGAACAGTTCTGAGAACCCTTTGCAATGTGTGAAAAACTGCCATGACCAAGCAGCCCTTCCTTTACTCCCCCTTTCTGCTTTTTCTTTCTTTCTTTTTCTTTCTTTCTTTCTTTCTTTCTTTCTTTCTTTCTTTCTTTCTTTCTTTCTTTCTAGATATGAAAGATATGATGGCAGATACAGTTCAGCAGTGATGTTGCTGCGTACATTAAAAAACCTTGATCTTTTAGCAATTAATTCAAACAGACACAGACACAAAGAGCTGAACTTTGCATGTATGCAGTCTGCTGCTTTATCTCATTGAGTGTTTTCAAGCTTGTTTTTTGAGACACAGTGACTGTTGCTTTCACACTTTTTTCATCTGTTGCTGTTGAATGCACATGTGGTTTTGTGTTCTCATCTCTGTACCTGTGTAACCCACCCTGACAATCGCCCCCCCTCTCCCCAGAACATGCTCAAAGTTCATACAGGGTCAGCGCTGACGGGTCATTCCTTGTGACACTGGCTAGCGGGATGGAGCTGTCACTCATCACAGAGCCCCTTCTCCCCGGAGGCGTCGGGGGAGGAGTCAGTCCTACGGCCAGCCGCTGTAACATCAGCCTGCCTGGAGACCATGCCCCCAGCCTGATAGAGTGGCGGCAGAGGAAGGAGCAGAGCAAGACTAACTACAGCACTTATGAACGCAGGCTCAGGGTAAAACACTGAATAATAACATACTCTTCAGCTACCTCACATATTGCACTAAATCTAGTCCTCTAAATGTGTTATTAAAAAAGGCAGTATGCTCTAATGCACTTTGGTTAATACTATGTGTGAACAGGTCCAATACATCACACATCTAAGAAGTTACCCAAAAGTTATGCAATCTAACCTTTTCGCATCCCCAACAAAAGTGATCGAGAAATGTCATTTCTAAGTGCAGCTATTCAGCGGATGTTCCATTTGTTTGAGACAAGCAGTTTGAACCGTGCAAGGGCTTGTTGTTACACAACATGTTAGATGTTTTGAGTGATTAATGACATCACCGGGGGCGAGCTCATAGGTCAAGTGACTCGGAACCTGTTAGCTGTACTTTCCACGAATCACACGCCGACTGCAACTCCTCTTCTCTTTTTCCCTGGCACAGAAAGTACGCGGCACAAACAGAATATTTCATAAGGACATTTTATCTGATGTGTACTAATTAATTAGCAGTCCCCAGGCCTCGGTTCTTCACTTGTTCACAAGGCAATTTATTGTTATTATGCAGGTCCAGTTTGTTCTAAATGTCACAATTAATTTATCTAAACTAATGAAATCTCTGCTTGTCTCAGCCATGCCACTTCATTTATATTTGCATGTCTGTGTGGCCTTATTTATAATTGATGATGATTATAAAGTGGTAAAATGGAAAAGTTACATTTTGTTCTTGCTGACATTTTGGTGTTGTTGTTTTTTTTTTTCAGGCACATAACAGAAACCTGCTGTCGATAGACTTTGATCAGAGCACCAGAGTAGGGAAGATTTACGATGACCACAGGAAGTTCACCCTCCACATCCAGTATGACTCCCTGGGACGGCCCGTGGTCTGGTCCCCCAGTAGCAAATACACTGAAGTAAACATCAGCTATTCTGGTGGAGGACTGCTGTCGGCCATACACCGCGGAGACTGGAGTGAGCGGCTGGAGTATGAGAACGACAGGGTGGTGTCAAGAGCCTGGGTCAACGGCAAGATTTGGACCTACACGTACGCAGACAAAGTAAGAGCTGCACGTGTAGAAAGCATGTTTTTGAAGGGGAGATGTGATTGACGGTTTCTTTCTGTTTCATGCTGAGATTTGTTTGATGGCTCCTTTCCTGTTTGTTCCTGTCTTTGCTGTTGCAGAAATCTAACACATCTGCTCTCCTTTGTTCTCTGCTTGAAGGAATTTGCAGTTGAAACCAAAACTAACACTAAACTTATGAAAAGCCCATCGATTATCTGAAATGAAAGTCACAAACTGAAACAAATTCAAACCATTTACTTAACTATTTACTGTACTGTTTAATGTGTTTTCTTCGCTTTGAGGCAGGCATTGGGTTACATTCATTTTACTTAAGTATGAAAATCCATTTGCAGTGAAGATTATGTCAGAGTTCAATTATTGTGCTGACTTTCAAATCAGTCTGCACTTTGAGAGCAGCAAAAGCAGACGAGGTTGCTTTGTGATGGATTATGTAACTTGAGCAACTTTCAAGGCTCTATAACTTGATTTTCACAGAGTGGTGAAAAGAAAAAAAATCAGTGGTTCCCTGGAAGTGGGTGTAACAAAAAACACTTCTTTGAACGAAAGCGGCAGAGAAAAAAATCACAGCCCATGTAATTTTTAGTAAAGAGAATAAAACATGTAAAGAGGTATGTTCCTTCAAGTGTGTGAGAAAGCTGAAAGCTACCAGAAGCTATAATTTCCGTTCTTGGAATTAATTGAAATATTTAATGAAATGATTTTCATCCTGGAATATATTAATGTCAGCTTTTGGTCTCAGACAAAATTAGAGCATAAATGAGCTTATATTACAGAACCATCTAGAAATTAATAATACCTGCATGTATTATTAATACATTAATATCATACCTCACAGTTAAATAGAAAGGTATTTTTACACAATATTGTTTCACTGCAGCTCAAACTGGTCACATATCTACAGGACTGCAGGCACAGAATTTTAAAGCTTGCCTGAAAAGTCAAATAAAAATTCAGCGGTAAACAAAAGTGCCGCTGTGATCTGAAAAAACCCAGAGCTGCAGTTATGGTGATTTTTCTTCCTTCTGTTGAGTTTAAGAATTAAATAGCCTTCAATGACAAACTAAAAAATGAATGATCCTCAAGCTAAAACCAAGGTTGTCTCTGAAGTGCAGACGTTTTCACCGAATGACATTGAAAAAAAAAAACCTACCAGACAGAGAAAGGAATAAGGCTCATCTCGGCACAGAGCTAGTGTTATAACTCAGCTGTGCAAATGTCTGTTTCCTGCAGTCCATTATGCTGCTCCTGCATAGCCAACGGCGCTACGTCTTTGAATACGACCAAACGGACCGTCTGGTTGCTGTGACGATGCCCAGCATGGTGAAACACACCCTGCAGTCGCTCCTGTCCATTGGTTACTACAGGAACATATACACTCCTCCTGATAGCCAGTCCTCCTTCATTCAGGACTACACCCTGGACGGGCGGCTGCTGAGGACTCAGTACTTGGGAACGGGACGCAGTGTCATCTACAGGTATGACACCAATGGCAGAAATTTTTCCTGTATTATTAGTTAACCTGAGGAGACGGTGCAGGGTGGAAGAGTCATTTCCTCATAGCCACTGTGACATCTCCCATTTTTTTGTTTGTGTGTTGCAAAGGTATTCATGCCTCAATTTTGGTGTTTTGGCTGGCTAGCTTGGTTAGCGTGGTGTATCCTGAAATTCATGTTAATTGTAATAATAACTGGGATGATTTGGTAAAATGTAAAAAAAAAATAAGCTCTCTGGATATATTGAACAGCCAATGCTTCAGATCCTTTTATTACAACCAAACGCTGAAAACAAATCTTAAGGCCAAAATATAGGATTAACTTTAAAGTGAAAACAATGTGAAAGGGTAAACACAGTGCCATTAGGTTCAGCTATCAATACATTTGAACTAGCAGTGGTGAACCAACTTTACCATTATCCAGTCCTTTACTCTCTCCTTATAACAAAATTGTTGTTGTTCTATGCCTGTCAGTCCATCCCCAGGGCAGACAGTGCTTCATCAGTGACTGTCATGTGTCCCTGAGGAGGTGTATATGAGACGCTTTCAGCTCACAGTTATATTGTATTACATCATATTGCAGCGAGGACTGTGGAGTTCTGAAAAGTGGAACCAGTCTTTTGGCTTGATATTGACTCACTGTGACGCTGCAGAAGCCACGTCATCTCGCTCACTGTCTTTCAGTGTCAACTTTCCACTCGACACTCTACACACACACATACACGTTGTATGGAGGAGGACAGGGCAAAGACATTGACAGCAAATCTATGACATTGAATGTAATATAAAACAAACAATGACTGTCTCAACCAGACTTTTCTCATTACTTCTATAGAGTCAGACTTCATTTGGTACCAGTTGACTGATAAGGATAAAGGATAAAGATAAGGCACTGGCGCATTTGCTTCACTTTTCAGACCTGGAGGTTTTCGGCATGGTTTTGTGGTTAATTTAAGGAGAAAATGCAGTGTGGAAGAGGTGACATTACTGGTTTGATTTTGATTTTTTTTTTTTTTTTTTTTAATTGTAGGCCTTATGCATCTTGGCACTGTAGTCAGTCTTATAAAAACAACACTGATTGGCTTGATGAAGGTGCTATAATTAAAGGCTAATCTCAGAAATTTAAAAGCCCTATTACATGCCCAAGTCTAGCTGACACGAAACGTGCCACACACCCAGCTGTCCTTACAAATTACTCTGATTGGACTAATGGGAAGACTGATTAAAGGTCACATTTTTTATCATCATACTATGTCAGACAGCACTCATCTGATTTTGATGAAAGTTGGGGGACTGATTCGGGCAGTGTTCTGGCATTTAACATTTTTAATACTCATTGGCTAGATGAGGACACTATAATAAAATGCCACATTTTCAAGATATGAAAGGCCATAACTGCCACAGAAGCAGGTAGGATTTTGATGAAATGTTGCAACTAGATGCAACTTGTTCTTAAATGGCCAGAGGTCTTTGTATTATTCATGAGATATATAGCATGTTTACTTATATTAAAGTTCAAATGTTTCCCTGCACATTTTTGTTCAAACAAATTACAGTTTTGTGCCGCAGTTCTGACATAACTTAGTGATTTATTGTATATTCAACAAATGTTCCTTTCCTCATTTTAGTCTTTTTTTTTTTCAAGGTACACACCAGCAGCGAGGCTCTCTGAGGTGGTTTATGACTCCACCCTGGTGACCTTCACTTACGACGAGGCCTCTGGCACTGTCAAGACCATTCATCTCACCCATAATGGCTTCATAAGCTCCATACGCTACAGACAGACAGGTACGTATACACATTCTCTTACACAGGCTGTGCTGCTGCAGGAACCGACGGCCACAACTTTAAAATATTTACAATGTGCAATGAGTCATCTTTAAATGGGTAATTTAAGAGGATCTATCTGGGCATAAAACCGTCTTATGAGCGCAACTCAAAGCATCTTTACTGTGACGAGACTGCATTATCATGCATCTTGAGCCAGATTTGTTTCGAACTCTGTAGTCTGGCTTTGAGTCAGCCGTAGTGCTATTTCATGAGAGACTGAGACAGCCACAGTTAGAAGTGTGAGTAGGGCCGGGCATGTTCGAGTGGAAGAGACTGTGGTCTACCACAGCTGTAAATACGAGACCACCCCCTGGGCTCTGAGACGCGCTCTCTCTTCCCCACCTCCGCAACCAGGCTGTCTGATCAAAGTTAACAAGTGAGTGTATGAATATAAGCTAATATGTTGTGGGTTAAGTGTGGATATTCTGCATTTGTGTTGCGAGCCTGCATGTGAATATTTGTTCATGTTTGCACTGGAACAGGAAACAGTAAAAACTCACCATAGGCCGCCTCTTCTAACCCTAATAATGTGACAGTTGTTTCACTGCTGGTTTCAGAAAATTAGTTAGAAAGACAATGCGTTGTATTAGTAACGGCATGACCATCAGTTAGCCCCTTTAGCTGTAGCGGCAAATATGTTCAGATGCCTTTATACAGTTCACCAATCCCCTCAAGTTACATAGGCTTTCCAGAGTCGCTCTCAACTCTGCTGCTGGTTCACTTCACGTCGCTTTGTGATTGGCTCGCCATGATCAGGTGTCACAAATCTGCGAGGCGCAGCTCTGTGTGTGTGTTTATCGCTTTGCCCTCACTGTGAATAGACTCTCACCTTCCTTTAACTGATCTCATTTCAGCAGAACAAACGGAGCCTTGGAGAGAGGAGAGATAGTGGTAATTGTCCCTTGAGAGGAGACAAGGAAGAGTATGGACCAGGAAAAAATAGAGACAGGGATATAGAGAGGTAGGCGAGAGAGAAAAGGAACAGAAAAGGAGAGGGAAAGATGACAGCTTGGGGAAGTGACAGCTATAGAAGCGAGACGAACAGACTGCAAGTTCCCTTGGGCTGCAGAAAAGCCTCCACCTCACTCTCAGTGCTTCTGCCATTTCCCCATTAGCGCAGGTTTAGAATCAACATTCCACAGAAAATAAAAATAGAAGATGTAATGCTGATCCAGCTCTCTACAGTCTCCAAAGCTAGACACTTAGTCATTTTAACTGCAATCAGAGTCATCTCAAATAGCACTATAATGGTGTTTCATTAGCAGGCCTTTTTCCAAATGGAGGATGAGCCGTAGTAGCTAGCAGCAGATGTGATGAATGGTGTTGTTAAAGTTGATGTTCTGACATTAAGGAGCACATTGGGCCATCATGGCTATTGTCTTTAGATTTCATTATCTCTCCATATTAAAGGTCACCACTGGAAATGCCATAGAGGTGTGGGGATAGTTAAGATTGAATGGATTGCACTGCGTGTGTCTCTGTTAATGATGTTGAATTAGTCCTTGATTTGAATTAATTAGGCAGGCTTATACGGGTAGCATGATGACCAGCTGTGATGGTAGTGTGTGTATAGTTCACACACATGCTAATATGCGCTTAATCATCACACATTAAAACCACTCTGATTTCTCTGCGTAGGTCCCCTGACAAGTCGGCAAATCTTCCGCTTTAGCGAAGAAGGCTTGGTCAACGCCAGGTTTGACTACAGCTACAACAACTTCAGAGTGACCAGCATGCAGGCAGTCATCAATGAGACCCCGCTTCCTATTGATCTGTACCGTTATGTGGACGTATCAGGACGCGTGGAGCAGTTTGGGAAGTTCAGCGTCATCTTTTATGACCTCAACCAGGTAGGCAGAATACTGTCAGCTAAAATATTGCACATGATTTAGGCTTGAGTAATGTTGCTTAAAACTGTGCATTTAATATGCTTACAATGGATCAAATGAATGTGTTTGTAAAAGCAGTTGCTTTAAAGTGACAAACCCACTGAGAAATTTCACCCAATTATGCAGTTCCCCTCAGATCCACCAAGCAATTTAGATCTCAGCTCATTGTTTGGTTTTATGGCCCAACATCTTATTGTTTCGGTTCAATCTCATAGCTCTCATCAACCACAATAAACCCCAGCACTGATAAACCCACTAAACCTTATCCACCAAGTACTAAATGGCAGATAAAGTTAGCCATTAAATGGTAAGCATAATGGAGCAATTAGCAGCTAAAGAGCTGGATTAATGCCAAAGTTACTTTTTTACTTTCTTGTAAATGCTAATAGGCAACTGTTTGCCAGCACCTTTGTAATGTGTTAATATGTTGGGTTTGCTGCCTGGCTGCTTTAAAACATCACATGTAATGCATAAAGCACTGGAGCCTTCACTTTCATGTTTATGTTCATGGGCAACACATCTCATCTGTGGTCGTTTAGGTGATCACCACCCATCTAATGAAGCACACCAAGGTATTCAACTCCTACGGCCAGGTGGTCGAGGTCCAGTATGAGATCCTTAAGTCCATCGCCTACTGGATGACCATCCAGTATGACTCAGCAGGGCGCACGACCACCTGTGACATCAGGGTGGGCGTGGACAACAACGTGACACGCTACACTTTTGAGTATGATGCAGACAGCCAGCTGCAGAGCGCCTCGGTTAATGAGCGGCCTCAGTGGCGCTACAGCTACGACCTCAACGGGAACATTAACCTGCTCAGCCACGGGACCAGTGCCAGGTAAGTCAGGACATCCAGAGATATAAAAGGTTTAGTTTATCAGTATAAATAGATGACATGAAGTTTTTTTTTTTTTTTCAAGTACATAAACACGTTCTAACAGAAAGCCAAAATACAAGTATGAACTTGAAAATTGAGCTTAATATATTCCCTCTTATTGTTGCAGAAGATGACTTTTCATGACTTGAAAGATATAACAAAAACAAAAACTGACATTCCCATCATCATCCTTCTTTGTGTGAAGTGCTAATGAGCAAATATTAGCATACAAAAATGCTAAGATGGTGAACATGTTAAATACTAATCGTGATAACCCTCAGCATATAAGCATGGGGGCATTTTGAGTATATTGCTCAAAATTCATGTTATTTTTACATACTTAGGTATGTCAATATCTTAAACCATGTCTCATTTTTTATTTATTAGGGTTAGCCCCTGATTTATCAACAGTTCAGCCCAAGCTCATTTAAGGTGGACCAAACTAAGATGGATCAATTCAGATCTCATTTTGGTTAAAAGGCACTTCTCTGATTTGTTTTTAATAATAAAATAAACTGAAATTTATATACATTTATTTAGGAGGAAAGTTAATTGATTGGATTCACTGGCTTATAAAATGGTCAATCAAATTGAAAAAAAAAGTTGTTATTGGCAGCAGGGGTTATTTTCTTGTTTGTGGCTTTGAGAGAGAGCAGTTTTCGTGCACAAGTACTATGTGAACTTTTCCAAGCCATGGACAAAACACACCGGTGTTCCCTTTGAATGTTCATACCTGTTTGGTGATTTAATTCCAGACTGACACCTCTGCGTTACGACCAGAGGGACCGCATCACTCACCTCGGCGAGTTACAGTACAGCGTTGATGACGACGGCTTCCTCCGGCAGCGAGCCAACGATCTGTTCGACTACAACTCCAACGGCCTGCTGACCCGCGTCTTCAACCGAGTGACTGAGCGCACCGTGTGGTACCGCTATGACGGGCTGGGTCGGCGCGTGGCCACCAAGAGCAGCCAGGGCGAGCAGCTGCAGTTCTTTTATGCTGATCTGTCACACCCCACCAGGGTCAGCCACTTGTACAACCACAGCAGCAATCTGATCACGTCGTTGTACTACGACCTGCAGGGCCATCTCATCGCCATGGAGCTGAGCAGCGGGGAGGAGTACTATGTCGCATGCGACAGCGTGGGGACTCCGAGGGCAGTATTTTCTAGCAAGGGCCGGCTGGTCAAAGAGATCCTTTACACGCCTTACGGAGAGGTCTACCAGGACACCAACCCTGACTTCCAGCTTGTCATCGGCTTCCACGGAGGCTTGTATGATCCTCTCACACGGCTGGTCCATCTGGGCAGGCGGGATTACGACACGCTAGCAGGAAGATGGACGTCGCCCAATCACGAACTGTGGGGGGAGCTGAGCAAAGAGCCGAAGCCGTTTAACGTGTACGCCTTCAAGAATAACTGCCCAGTTGGCAGAGTGGAGGAGGTGACGGAGTTTACTACAGGTGAGCTTCACACATGTACGCACACAGTCATTAGCACTTGAGCTCAACACTGAATCAGTTCCTCACACGGGCTGCCACATCACAGCTCTCACACACGTACAGGCAGGCATTTCACTCGGCAGCACCGACTCCCGTACACACACCTACACAGCAAACATCTGCCATAAAGAGTGAGTGAACAGGGCACACAGCTAACCACAGGTGAGCCGAGTGGCAGAGAGAAATGATGTGACAGACAGAATGTACTGGCAACAGAAAGGACAGGCATGCCTCTGATCAACTTGTTTTTTAACACAGGCTGTTGTGTTTTGTTCCCTTTGTCTGTCAAGAACATACTGTTTCCCCGAGAGACCAAATAGCAACTCAAGTGAGGGAAAGAGATGGAATAGGAGAGCAGGAGAATGAATCTAGGATGTCGGTGGGGGCGTATGTCCTTCTGGTTAATGGAACATTCATTTGGCCTGTCACGTTTTGCTGCAGCAAGATTGTTTATTACAGAATCTGTTTGTCAGGGAAACACCAGCCGAGCCATCTCTGCCACGTATTATACTCATATATAGTGTGATTTCCTGTTCGAGGTGTTGTTTTCTTGGCCTTATGACTTCTTGTTTGCTTCACGGTATACACATTATATTCAAACTTTCTCCCTGCAATTTTCTCTCTTTCTGTGTGTGTGTGTGTGTGTGTGTGTGTGTGTGTCCAGACATTGGTAGCTGGCTGCAGCTATTTGGTTTCCAGCTTCATAATGTTGTCCCGGGCTTCCCGAAGCCTGAAGTTGGCAGAATGGAACAAACATATGAACTGATGAAGACCCAGACTAAGACGCAGGACTGGGACTCCAGCAAGGTGAGCTTTCAGCTGCAGTAGGTGACTGTGATAACATCTTTGGTTATTCCTTGGTAAATTCCAAACTTATTAAAAAAAACAGTTTCAGTATTTTAAGCCTTCTCTTTTTATTTTAGAATTTTTTTTTTTTTAAATCCTTCTTGACAGGAAATATGGCTAAAATCAACGCCAAGTTAATGAAAGGATGATTTCTGATATCAGTTTGAGTGCTAAAAGATGGAGCCTTTTAATCCAAAAAATGCCAGGTCACTATCAGTCACTACTAGCCCTTGCATCTACAGCATTTCCAATGTGTTTGGCGACCTTCCCGGGAAAAAATTACAACAAGAGCACAGTTAGTGACCTTTTTTCATCTAACGCAACAAAACTCTGCTGGTGTTGTGAATAAACAGTCATGACCTAACACACAGAAAAAAGAGACATGACTTCAGTGAAACTTGTAAAAAGTGAAACTCGTGAACATACCTCATTGCCGCAGGTGCCGCCCAAGAGAAAAAATGGAAATCTCGTTTGTTGATTTGGTGCTTTCGCCCTGTTTCTGCTAGAATTTTTGACTTTTGGTCCATTTAATGAAATATCAACTATCAGACATCTGTCAGCGGTTATTAGTTGCAACCCTAAGTATTAAATCATCTTTGTCTTTTGTGTAGACTCACTTCAAATAAATAAATGTTCATGTCTAAAAGCCTGACAGTGATCACAATACAACAGGTGTCACAATTGATGAAGCGTTTGAAAGGTGGACAGAAAAGGTGATAATAGGGTTTGACATTCTGCTAAAAGTAGCCAAAGGTTCATCGCTGAGGCTAATTCAAGTACCTGTTTATGTTCAGTCTGTCATGTCAAAGAGTTATGGTTTAAATAAATGTCATTTCAGCAGAACAAGAAGCGAGAGAACAGATATTTACTAATTCACTCCACTTTTATTTGTCTCATGAATAAGTTTAACTTAACAACACAGTATGATAACTTTGTCACATCACAGCTGTGAAGAATATGCCCAACCCACACTGACTGTTATCCATCAGTGTCAAAGCTTGACCAGATCATTGTGGTCTTCATTCAGTTAGTCTTACATGAATTCATGATAATTTATGTGCCGCTAACATGAAGTGTTCTCACACTTACGAAGGCTCTGTACTCTCTGAACTCTGACAGCATGGAAGCTGAACAACACCAGAACCCTAAAACTTAAAAAAAAACTGTTCCAATAAACGTAAGCAATTATTTTTAGTATTTTAATTTACGTCTGCTTTTTCTACAGTGAAATGTAAAAAAGACACATTGTGCATATATCCAGTAACCTATTAAACACATAAAAGGAACCGAGCCAGCATGAATGAGCTTTTCCTGTTGAAAGAATCTGCTATCACAGACTCCACATTGTCTTGAATCCCAACCTCTGTGTCTCCCAGGTGGTTTTGGGGATCCAGTGTGAGCTGCGCAGACAGCTGAGGAGCTTCATCTCCCTGGAGAGGTTACCTCTGGTTTCAGAACCTGTGGGCTCCACCTGCCACAGGCCCACACGTCCCCCTCCCTTCGGCTCTCGACCCTCTCTTCTCGGTCCCAGTATCCGATTCGCCGTCTCCCACGGCCGTGTCAGCGCTGAAATTATTGGCGTGGCAAGCGAGGACAGCCGCCGGGTGGCAGCCGTTTTAAACGGTGCCATCCACCTGAGCGGGCTGAGCTTCACCGTGCACGGCTGCGACACCCATCACTTCCTGCAGTCCCGGCCAATCGAGGAAGACCTCGCCCTGGGGTTGGGAGTGGGCGGGCGCGTCCTGGAGAGCGGGGTGAACGTGAGCGTGTCTCAGATGAGCGCCACGGTGAGCGGCAGGACTCGACGATTCGCTGATATCACTCTGCAGCAGGGGGCGCTGTGCCTGTGCGTGCGCTACGGCGGGAGCGAGGAGGAGGAGAAGGCGCGGGTGAAGGAGGAGGCGAGGAAGAGGGCAGTGGAGGGGGCGTGGGAGAAGGAGAGGAAGAGGGTGGATTTAGGGGATGTGGGGAGCAGGGCATGGAGCGAGGCGGAGAAGCAGCAGCTGCTGACCGGAGGACTGATTCAGGGTTACGACGGCTACTACTCCCTGCCTGTAGAGCAGCAGCCGGAGCTGTCCGACTGCCCCTCCAACATCCACTTTATGACACTAAGCGAGGTGGGGGGCAGGTAACAGAGACACGTGAGCAGCCCCCCACCCCACCAAAGACTGCCTGTTTCTACTCTACTCTGATTTGTTCTACTGTTTCTATACTGTATGAAAAAAAAAAGAAGAAGACGACGACAAAGAAGAACAAGAAGAGAGATTGGGGGAAAAATGATTTCCAAATGCCTTTAATTGTGACAAAATGATGGTATTTTATTATTATCGTCCAGTTCTCCGATTTCTAACAGTGGCACAAGCAGTGTGGTTTGGCTGTGGCTTTGCTTTTTGTATCCTGACTGGCCTGGGACTTACAGACTGATGGACTGACTCACTGACCGACCGACTGACCGATGGACTGACTGTCTGTCATTTGCTGTTTCAACACTGTTCATCATTTTGGACTCTGTTTAAATCCACTGAACTGTAGAGATGAAGACTTTAGGATTGCCAGTGAATAATCCTCTTCATGACTCGAAATCAAGAGCTCTCCGGTTGCCATTTGAGTTCCTACATGGTTTACCTCGGATATACTATCGTTTACATATTGTGTAAGAGAGGCCTTGTCAACTCTGACACTCCCCTTTAGAGAAGGAAACCTCTCCTGGTTCTCCGCCTCTGGTGTGCTCCAACAGTAGTTTGTATGAGTGTGTATACTTAAAATCAAGAATGTACATAGCCAGTGCTTTCACACTGAAAAAAGTGCTCAACTGGAAATTCTGTTGTTCATAAGTAAGTGTCAGTATTGTTAATCAATAGAAAAACAGTTACATTTTTGCAAAGAATTATACATGGCTATAGTAAATATTCTCGCTGAAAAATCTGACTTTATTGGGCTACAATGCTGATTAAAGTTATTATGTGTGAATTACCAGATTGCTCCCTGGGATTTAGTCGGCATTGTTGCTTATTATTTCTCTGTGTCTCCTCTCTCTCTCCTTCTCTCTCCCTCTCTCTCTGGCGTCTTCTGTCTCCGCGCCTTCCCTCCACACATTTGTTGTGCGCTCTTTGTTCTTGTTTCTGGGAGTTTGTAACTTTCAAATCTGTGCTGTCATTATCACCCATCATTATGGCTCAAACCGAGATATGCATGAGAAACCTGCGTCTGTCAGAAGAAGAAGAAGAAGAAGAAGGAGGAGGAGGAGGAAAAAGAGAGGGAGAAAAAAAAAAAGCACAGAGGAAGGGAAAAAGAAATGTGACAGCTGAGGCTCAGCGAGTGGGTGGTGAGTGCAGAAGGG
>JAOWBC010001868.1:6265186-6276254 GCA_028566105.1 Hypoplectrus providencianus | reverse complement strand
AAAGGGAAAAGGGTATATAACCTATTGACAGACATGAGAAACAGTTGAGCGGAAATCCTTCAGTGGAAAGGGAGTTACCACGGGTTAAAATGTTCTTGGTTTTAGTCAGCCACAGTTTGGTTACATCTGCATAATATTCAAAATAAATCTTTTCAGTTACTCAACACGCCTGTTCACCTGTGGTTGTGAAGCAGCAACCTCTTTGGTGACAGGCTCCTGGGGCCTGGAGGCGAGCAGCGAGGACACTGCAGTGCTGCTCCACTGCCCTACAGCATACACTTTCTTACCCGTCACCTTGAGCACACAAAAGACAATAACAGTGATATGTTAAGATATAAAGATAATGAGCTATTTTCCTCGCATTAACCAGAGGTTAGCATGCGACACAGCAGGGTTACCTTAAACACAGCCACTGTTTGAGCCGGGTAGCACACTGAAGCGCCTGCAGTCATCAGCCCCAGTGGAACGGCTAACCTCTTGAAATGAGAGCCTAGAATAAAGTTTACAATGAAGAATGGCAATCAATCTGACGTGGCACAGATTGAATCCTGCAGCCAACTTCATCTGGGAATGATGAATTGAGAAATGTCATATTAACTGACTCCCAACAGAGAGAGAGTAAGACAAAGCAAGTGAGAGTGCTAAAAAAAACTGAAAGAGAAACTTCACTTGTTTCTTTGTACCTCTGTGGTTACACAGTGAGGTTTCTTGGACTAAAACAGCAAACTGTGGTCTGCAAAGGTAGCTTTTTCTCACAGCTGAGTCCAACACAGGTTAAATGTTGTCCAAGTTTAACTTTATCATGCATGAACCTGCTGTGGAAATGGTTGTTGTGTTTTCCAGTACTTGGACAATAGACAAACAAGATATGAATATGATAATTTATTATGCACACCTGTAGCAATAACACACAGCTGCATGGAAAAGGTCATACTCAGCTATGGAGGCACTGAGCTAGCCTGCAGGTTACTATGATATCTCAAGGGAATCATGGCTGATCCTTTCTTCACTAATGTCAAACAGACTGGATTCACTGTGGAGATTCTCTTTAAGAATCATGCATTATTCCCCACTTTGTTGTTGAACCACTTCAAAATATGTAATCATAATCTTTGAAGAAAGAAAGAAAGAAAGAAAGAAAGAAAGAAAGAAAGAAAGAAAGAAAGAAAGAAAGAAAGAAAGAAAGAAAGAAAATGAGCCAATTATAACCACAAACTGTAAAACAAAAGATATTATAGTTTCTGAAACATGTGTGTTGGAACTTCTGTTAGGAAAAGTCACCAATATTAATTCTAATCATTCATATTTAATAAAAATAATCACAATTTCTTTCGTCTTGTTGAAATAAGATAATACTAGGGGTGTAACTATTCATCTACTACACTGATGAATTGATTTATATTCCTATGATCCAACTACATCAATCTGTGCTCGGCAAGTTGTCCTTCTGGATGACATAAATCGATCTAACATTGTTTTAAAAAGAGATCAATCAATGCATAGATACTATAAAATTCCATTAGAATTTCAGAATGTCAGAGTTTTTATAGGTATGTCTCTAAGCACTTTTAATGATAAAGGCGTTAAAGTCAATACTCGATTCAGGCTGCCTGTCTGTGACATCATTGCAAGACAGTAGCAGTGCCAATATCAAAACAGAGTAACCCTAACCCGATTTCAAGTCACTGAATTGTTTCAGATCATATTGTTCTTAATGAACCAATACTGTTCATGAATCACTTTGGCCATCACGAATCACGATTCAAATCGAATTGTTGTTAAAACCAATCGTTACACCCCTAGATAATATAATATCTGAATCAAACAAAATTATAATAATATATTTAATTCAGCGCTTCTCAGCCTTTCTATGAAACCATAAAGAACTTTGCTGAGATCAATAGTTACATGACAACATTTCTGAGAACAGCAGGCTGTACACAGACCAGAGCAGAGTGCAGAGGACTAGAGCAGCAATAAGACAAAAGTAAAAGATTCAATATGTGTAGCAGAGCAAAAAACACACTGAAATTGTTTGGGTTTCAGAGGGTGAATAGATAATACTGTTAATATTCACGGCAGGCTTAAAGTGTCTGTGAAGTGTGGTATGGTGAATGCAAGTCAGCTTACCTTTCCGTGCCAAGAACATGCCAAGCAGGCCAGCCATGGTGATGGTGCCAAATCTGGGAAGAAACCCCGGGGGAGGGTCTTTCAGGTAATAGAACACATCTGGGAAACACAGGAGGACAGTAAACATGACGACATACTTTTGTCCAATTTTCTCAGTTCTTAAGTCTGCCGCTTTGCTCATATTGCCATAACAAACTACACAAGCAGTAGCAACAGTAAGAGTCGTAACATGGTAGTAAAAATAATAACATCAGTAATATGTGCAGTAATATTACTACTGGATAATAAGATGCAATATTGCTTTTAGTGTATTTTGTGATTTTATATAAACACTGTTTGTTGTGCTTTTTAAAACCTCTTCTGGATGTGATATGGAAGGACGTATTGAATATATGTTTTTATATTGGTACTAAAATTCTGGTATTGTGACAATCTTACAAAAAGAAGTTGTTGAATGAGACCAGAATAAAGTTTTATTATACGGGACACCTTAAGGTACCTACTGTTGACTCACCCTCTCCTGTGTGGTACAGATTAACAGTTCCTGTTTTCACAGAGACACAGGCACCCTGCAGGGAACAAAAGGACACAGCTGAAATGAACAACAGGCCATCAAGAACAAAGATACTTCTGAGTCAGTGTGAAGTGGTTTTTCCCACCTTCTTCAGCATCAAACTGCCAAATTGCCTTGCAGCAAACCCTGCAGCTGCTAAGTAAACTACGTGAACATTATTTCCTGTCTGACTCCTCAACTTCGCATTTGCAAAGTTGTACCTGCACCCAGCACTTGCAGCACGTGGGATCGTGCTGGGTAACCACAAAAAGGAGGAACAAAAATCAGGGTTGGAAAAATAACACTGCAGGTGCAAGATAAGCCCTCCTCAAGTGTTTGAGCTGCTTTTCCATTTCTGTGACATGTTTATTTTTAGTTTTCTACATCTGCCATGAGTTGTTCTTTTTGGGGTTTATGTGTTAGACAGGATGTGACGGTGGTGTCTGTTTACTTTATATATTCACATATACAGTTGTAGACACAAACAACAAAATTTAAATACCTTCACAGACTGGACAAATGGGAGTATGGTCTCTCTGGCTGTAGCTAAACCACTCTGAATAACACCTGGACTCTCTGGAACAAACTGGGCCTGAGCAGACTGTGGCAGTGGGGTGTAGATGTTCAGCTGGGCACAGAAACAGAGTCAGTGTTATTGAGATGTGCAACACTTAACTACCCTCACAACTGATGTTTTCAGACAAGCATACCTTTTCTCGGGTAACAAGTCCATCAGAAGACACTTCACTGACAGTATACACTCGGATGGAGGCTATGCCCAACACCGTTGGAACGGCCACCATCACCACCTAGGACATAATAAATAAAAGTGCACAATTTACTCATGACTCATATGAAACAGTAGTAGGAGTAGTAGTAGATCAGTCCAGCAGTACATAGCATAAAAAGCATTCATTATACAGAACTGCTACTTTCTCAGTATGCTGATATAAGATTATACAGTATGCATCATATTTTTGAGCTTGACACATAGGCTGCACACACCGCTTGAAGCCAACTGTTATGGCAGTTGAGTACTTTAAACTATAACACTGAACCTATTTTGAAAAAGCTACCGATTTTGTAGAAGCAGACAATGTATATATGACAGTGTATACAACCTATTGTCAGTGAAAAGTAACTACATACAGTTACTAAAGTGGTGTACTTAAGTACACTTTCTTTTGCTTAACTAAGTCAATATACAATAACAAAGTCACGGTTTAATATAGCATATGTAAGCATATGTAAAGTTACACCTAACTAACTACACCCATGAATATTATTATCTCACAGGTGCCCGCGACTAAGCTAGTCTCAACCAACATTAACTATAAGGTGTTCAAACAGTCTAACGTTACATGAAGTCATGGCTTTCAAATATCACCTATTGTATACTTAATAACATTGGTGGTGAGAATATTGATATTCAGGCTGCTGTCAGCTAACAGGAACGTAGTTCAGTTAGCATTGACTCATTCAGCGAGGCTAATGTACAGTACCCACAGTTAGCAAAGCTATTGTCATGCAGCACAGCGGTAAATGTTTCCAAAGTGACAGTTAGCTCGAGTGTGCAGTAACGACTTCGGGAGCGTTGACGTTAACTGTACACTCACTCATTGATTAAAAAATATACTTTGACGAAGAGAAAATGTCAAGCATTCACCTTGGCCGCCATGACAGCGCTCCTCCTCCTTCTTCTTGAGGCTCTGCAGCTTCCAGGAGTCTAGTCCGCGGTCAGCTGCTGCCACCTAACGGACAGCAGAGGCACCTGCAGGTACAGTATGTTCAGAATGCTCACACTCTGTTCTGAGGCATTGTTGAGGTATTGTTGAGTTATTGTTATCCATCTAAGCAGTTGGACTTTAAACATGGCTTTATTTTTTTTCCATGGGGATTAGATTGTTAAGATAAAATTTGCTTTGCAGATCAAGTCAAGGGATCAAAGCAGGAGTATTTTTTTTCTTAGCACAGCTCAGAGTGAACCCTTGGACCCTGGTGAAAAAGCTATGTGGTAGAACAAAGCTGAATACTGCTGGAAGTCTGCACCAGGAGATTATGTACAACTGTTTAAAGGGAGTTAACCTAGCATGGCAGTGTACAGAAAAGTATACAATGTACACATGTTAGTCTGACTTCAAAATCATAAAATGTAAAAAAAAAAAAAATAATTAGAATATGAACCAGCATGGGTAATATTTTTTTACAGCACTGTGGTACACATAATCTGAAAGCTGGAGTGGTCAAGAGGCAGTTTTTGCAACACATTGGAGTACACTGGTTGCAGAAAGTAAGACACTGACGTTTATGTTTTGCCATAACAGATAAATGTAACATTAAATGGAGCCATGGGTGGATGCATAGTAGTGCATGCATACCTTTAGTAGTTATTTTTAGGTGGATGCTCATAAAGAGTGTGCAGATAAGGGTTCAGTACTCTGAAGGACATTTGAGACATACACTTAAGCTGTCCCAGCATTACAACACATTGTATGGATTCCTAGTTGCTGGTTGACCCCTGGCCTTCATTTAAAATCTTCATCTTGTTCCTGGTAACATAATCACATACCACACTGTAATGCTATTTCAATAAATCCAAGAAAAGGTAGACATAAACAGATCATAGCTCATAGTGCAGAGGATTCAGTTTATTGAAGTCAAAGTTTAACAACTTAAGTTTACAATCTGTATTTTTTGTAATATATATTCATATATATGAAACCAAAAAAGGCTACTTTAGGAAGAATAAATGTCATTTTCTTTCTTTTTTAATATCATCTTTAGTCAGTTTAATGTACAGAATAACAGTAAGCTAATATTATCCTTGAAAAAGAGCAATATGTTCCTTTTTTAATGTCGCAGTGCAACTTACATCTTACACACCTGTGCAATGTACCATGAGGTGTACACCCCTGAAAGAACACACAGTGGAATCTCCCTTTTCGGCCTGTTTCTGCAGGTCTACACACACACATACAAAGATCTGGGAGGGATAACACAGTCTGTGCCTACAAATCATAACTCGCACTTCTTAATCTACAGTATGTGGCCTGCTCCACGGAGCGGCGGTTGGAAAAAAAGAAGACCAACTACAGATGAGAAACGGAGAGAGGTCTGCAGACTAAAACTGTATCGTAACTCATCTACAGCTGTGTGTGTGTAGGATCGCCAGTATAGTCAGTCCATCGTTGCCAAAGAGAGGGTTGGGAGGCACAGGGAAAGTGCTTGCATCATTTAGTTTCTTTGTGGTACTCTCAAATTAACCATTCAAAAAACATGAGCTATATCTCTGGGGTGTGTTTTGATATTTCACGACAGTGTGACATGATGAAAAACCTGAACCTACACTCAAAGAACTACAGTAAAATATGAAGAATAAGTACAGATAGTGCTGGATGCAGCAGGTGCTACACATGTCTCTCAGAGTCTCCGACACTGGGGGGCACCATTGAGTCCTTGGCCTGATATTGCAGATGAAATGATTCATCCGGGTTTCACAGACATTGAACCATTTAGTGTAGAGGTCTTTGACCGCCCAGTATCAACCATATGCTTGGAGGGAATGTCAAAATAGCTTTTCTTTTTGAATCTCATCTCAGATTCCTGTAGCCTTTGGACACAAGTCAGTCTTTCTATGTAAACCAAAACATCGAATTTGAAACCTCCTGGCAGGATGCTAAAGGAGGATCTGCATCAGATCAACCGAGGAGCAAAAAAGCCTCTCAGTTATAGTACAGTGTGTGTCTTTAAACACTATCTAATGTAAAAAGAACTTCAAATCTATGAACATACAAATTAAAAAAAGGTCATTCTTCAACAGTACTTTTGCATGTATCATGCGCTACAAGTCTAATCATCTTGCAATCATGAGAGGAAGTTAAAAGGGAAAAGGAAAAAAAGGAACACAAATGATCCACAATATTTTACCCTGTCCAATCAAATCAGTCCCAGGACTTTTCTCATGCAACACATCACCAGGAGAAGTGTCAGCCGTGATGTAAACCAGTAAAAATTGTCTGTCAATGATGGTGGTTGTCTGCCTCCTAGTTGTTCAACTGCTAAACACCCTGCGTCTACAGAGTGAAGAGGGGGACACTGCAAAACCTTGGCATAGAATACATCATACTTTACATTATATCTATGACACAAAACGTAAATAGATTTATATATTCTTCTATGTTTAAATATATTTGTAGACTGTACACAAATCTTTAGAAAATGAGACGGCAAATGCTTTTACCTGATATTTTGAACAGCAATGGTAAAGAGGCCGATGAGACATAGACCCTGTGATGCAGCCAATGAGATATAGAGATATAGAAAGTGCATTCTTTGTAGTGAGTGACTCCTTTGAAAAGAACTCTCTAGCTCTTGCATTCGCTGTAAAGAACCAAAAAAGTAAAAGAAAGAAAAAAATTTAAGTTTTTGCACCCACGCAAATACATACTCTCTGTCTTCCCTCCGCTACCTCTAGAAGCATATCACAGTGGTAGTGGAACGCAAACATTTACATCAGTATACACAGCAGTATACACATATACACAAGTCTCTGACGACTAGAGAGAGAGAGAGAGAGAGGAAACGAAAAAACATGAAATGAGAAGGAGGAGATGGACAGAAACACAGAGAGAGAGAGAAAGAGAGGGAGAGAGAATGCAAACTGAAACATAGAATTGCACTCTATCAGAGGAGCCTCCTTCTGCAGATAAAATTGTGTTTTTTTTTAACAGTTCACAGTTTGAAATAGTGTGCAACTACCCAGCACAATGGTTCCTCAATGCTAGTGACGTTCATGTGTTCTAGCTAAAAACCAGCATTGATGGCTACCTTTCACAGTCTTATACGAAAAGTCCCTTACTTTCCCCGCACTGTCCCGTCAGATCAGCCTGGAATAACAAGTGAGGTCCCTGTAAATCAGCGAGATATGCAGTGAGAGAACAAAAGATCGAGAGAGAAAGGGGGAGAACTGGTGGCTCTGGGTGCAAAGTTCATCAGTACAAAAGTACAGTGCTGTGGTGAAAAGGATTCTCCTCTGTATTGCTGCTACATAGCTCCCCCTGCCCCCTGAAATCAACAGGAAAAAAATATATATAGCAAAACCAAGAGAATACAAAGGAATGGACATGTTAAAAAGTCTCCTTTTTTTCCCATTTTGCTCGACAAGCGTGTGGAGTTTATGCTGAGTTCCATAGACAAAGGAAGATTAATGCTTTCTGTTCAGGCATGCAATAGGCACCCTGTGGGGTCCTCAGGATTATCAAAAGTTCATACACGCAGGTCTCAGACTGTTCCCTCTATGATATTTACACATCTTACAATGTGTGTTTCTGTGTGTGTGTGTTTGTGTCAGTGCGTGCTCAGAGTCGTGATCAGGAGAGAGGACGATGTAAAGCTGTGTGTGTGTGTGTCTGTGTGTGTGTGTGTGTGTGTGTGAGTGAGTGTGTGTATCAGTTCAGTCTCTCTCTCACACGTGTGTCTCGATGAAGGAGTGTGTGTGGGTCATGAGAGGTGCGGCCAGAGGGGAGAGGTCGTCCTGGCCGTTGGTGCCGGGACTGAGCTGGCAGATGTCTGAGTAGAGCTCGCTGTGCCACTGCTTCCACTCTCTGAAGGTCTGGGAGCACAGGCCAGGGTCCTCCAGGAGGGCACAGATTACTGCCAGCTCCGACTCTTTGGCCTGGACGGGGGGGAGGAGGCAGAAACACACCGGGGAGTTACCACATTGAATCCTCACACATGTACTTCTTCTTTAAATCCTTTGTTTCCTCTGTTTGTGCTACCTTCAAGGTGCTGCGGAGGGCTCGGACCCGGTGCAGCCTGTCGTTGAGCAGAGGGTCCCTGGCTCTCTGAGTGAAACAACGTCGAAACTCCTGCCTGCTACAGGGCCTGGGGTCTCCCAGCGCAGTCACATTGGCTTGCTCCAGGGCCCGGTACAGCTGCTCTAGTCCATCCAACGGCTCCGGCTCTCGGCCTTCTGACACCCGCCGCTCCCTTCCCTCCGACACCCTCCTCTCTCTGCTCTCAACTCTCAACTCCCGCAGGTCTGACACACCAAGCAGAGGACTGGTCAAACTCACTGCAAGAAGAAACAAAAAAAATGAGCTTCAGTTAATATTCAGACGGATGCATACACACAATGATAGAAACAGTTAACACTGTTTGCCCTTCATCATTCCGATGTAGGTATCAAATACAGAAATTATCATAAAGCTGCATCATGACATCCAATAAGGAAACAAATTGTATTTTTTTGTCAAAAAGTAAATAAACGATAAAGAGCTCCTGTTTGAATTCTTAAAGAATAAAACTCCAATGACATAGATCCTTATGGACTTAAATTGAAGTTGCAGCGTTGCATAAAAACAGATATCGAGCTTATAAAAATCCATTTCATTAAACTGTGAGTCATAAAAAAAAATCATCACTTCAAATTTATAATAATCAAATCAGCATTACAAAAGAAAATACAAAGATAGAAAACAATGATCAGTCTTATTTATTAGCTTTTGAAGAGCACTATAACTGTGAAATATAACTCACATTCAAGAGCCTGTTTTTACTTTTGATATTTTATGAACATTTTGCAGATAATACATTTACTTCAGTGACATTTTCCATGCATGACTTCTTCAACTCTGCCCAGATTAGAAACATTTCTATTATAAAGGTAAATATTATTTATATCTGCCCTCTGACCCCAATATCCTTTGTTATATGACCTCTCCAGGTCCATTTCTCACCTGTATCCTATTCAAATATGGCTGTTCAATATTACAACAAAGGTAATAAGATTATGTTATCTCAGCACTGTACATTCTGAGATAACACACATTAATTAGGAAATTAGAATATATAACACTAAATGTGTGACTCATTAGCCACTTACAAGTCTTTTCTCATCTGACTGCAAATAGGACAGATTTTTTTAAATTTTCTAGTAGTAACATTATTTTATTCATATATTACTTGTAATTTTTCATACTTCCTACAAAACAGATGTCATTTACTTACCCTCCTCACCCTCGAGCATATCTGCCGCCTGCCCCTCTGCCTCCTCATCCTCGCTCCTCTCTTCCATGTGAGCCGAGGTGTGTAACAGCTTTCCTGGCATGGGGTCTCTGTTCCTGGGCAGGCTCTGGCTGCGCTGCTTGTGAGAGCGTCGGTGTGTGTGGCTGTGTGTGTGCGGACCTCGCTCCAGAGGGAAGGGCCCATCCCGGTCCCTGTCTCTCTCTGCGGCGTGGTGTCTCCGTACAGGCAGCGTGGCCTGCCTCCGTCTCTCAGGGGACATGCCCTGTCTGCCCAGCCCTCCGTACAGCCCCATCTCTCCAGCCATGGTCCCCATCAGGCCCCCATATTCACTCTCCCCCGGCGCCGTCTGGAGGAAGTGCAGCCCTGCGCTGGTCAGAGGGGTCTCGATGAGGTCCTGCCAGGAGCGCCGCTCACGATGGGAAGAGCGGCAGCCGGATGAGTGGGTACTGGTGCTGCCGGTTCCAGTGCCCATGCCCATGCCGTCTCCACGCTGGTCCTCGGCCGAGGAGTGGGAGTGCGTCGACTCGCTGGAGAAGTGCCTGCCGTGCTTGGGCTCTGGGAAGGGGCTAGAGGAATTGACCTGGAGAGGGAGAGGGGAGGTGGAAGAGACCATCTGTGGAGGGATGGGGGAGGTGGAGGCACTCATCGATGGAGGGAGTGGGGACGGAGTGGAGCGCATAAGGCTCATGGAGCTGACTGAACGGGGCAATTGGTCATAACTGTGAAGAAAGTTAGCCTGAAGGCCCAAGGGTGTGTGAGGTGGACAGGTTGGTCAGCATGGAGAGGAGTGCAGAGGGAGGACAGAGAGGTGAAATGTGAGCACAGAGACAGAAAATGTGACCCGCAAAACAAGGAGAGGGAGGATGTGTGCAAGGAAGGAGAGAAGAGAGAAGGACAGGAATATATAAAGAGCAGAAAGATAACAAAAGATGAGAGCAAAAAAGCAATGGGATGGCAGAATGACTGACATAATGTCGTATGGCTCATCTGGGAGAACATGGTTCCAGTTCCACTGAACCTTTATATATATATATATATGGGCAGATTACTGAACAGGTCTACAGGACACAGGTCTTACTGTCAGAGCCCCCCTTCTCTCACAAAATGTCAAATAAAGACACACATACCAATCAGGAAGAGACAAAAAAAGCAACAAAGAGAAGAAAAAGGACTATAAAAAGGGACAAAAGAAACACAAACAAAACAAAATGTACAAAGAAATACTAGACACTCAAAATGACTATGATGAGACACAAAATTACTTCAAAGTGATACAAAAGAACTACAGAGACACAAAATGACTATTTAAAGATGCAAAACCAACTTAAAAATACAAAAAATAATTAAAGTGACACCAAA
>JAOWBC010001868.1:6237268-6249945 GCA_028566105.1 Hypoplectrus providencianus | reverse complement strand
CTGAGATAGGCACAGCCTCCCCGTGACCCGGGATTACCTGGATGAAGCGGTTCGGAAAATGAATGAATGAATGTTTTGCAGATTGTTGGAGATATTGACTGCAGAGAACGTTATAGAGTGATGATAGTTTTACAGGTAAGAGGAGAAATATATATCTTTGATTATGGGGTGCATGATGCAAATGTATTTCAATGAATTCCATTTTAAGCATATTTAAGTTTAATATATAATACACATTTTTCACTGAACAAATTTGAATTTCACACTATGAAAATCACAAATGTTACAACAAAATTCATTCTATCCAGGTGTCCCAGGAATCTATAAACAAAAAGAGGAGAAGTGGGGCATTTCCCACTTAATAACTAAACTTGCAAATGAAGTCTGATAACGATGATCTTAAGACAGGCTCCTTTTAAAATAATAATAACAATAAATATAGCATTATAAGCTGTGGATGACGGCCCAGCCAACTGAGGCTCTACTCTGAGTCCCACATGATGAAATTGAGAAAAGCTGCAGCAACCAGTGACATCTGACCAGATGTTCAACCAGCTAATTAGCTACAAAGTCCAGGCCAGAATACATCCACTGGTTTTACTTTGATAAATCCAGACAAATATGTAAAAAGTAAGCCTGCATGGTGTACGGTGAGGAGATTGACGCCTGTCAGGTTTTGCAGGAATCACCTCTAAAGCTCACTGATTGAGACATTATATCTCATTTGTTTAGTCAATCCAAAAACGGAGGTGACAAAACATGCTGTTGTTATGGTTTTAAATGGTCATTGTGATGTTACCAGGCAACCAGGCTCCAGGCTAGCTGTTTCCAGGCTTCATGCTAATGTTAGTGGCTTCATATTTACAGCTTAGACATGAGAGTAAGGTCTGTATTCTCATTTAACTTTCGTCTGGAAAGCAAATGCATGTATTTCCCTAACTGTTCTATTTCAACACTGGGAACAGGATTTCACAAAAAAAGTCACCTTTGGGTCCATTTACTAGCTGTTCTCCAGCTTTTAGTTGTATCACCTGAACTTCATCAGCAAGTGGAGATTGGTCAGTGTTCATGGTATTTGTTTCTGACACTTTAAAGATTCAAGAAAAGTAATAAGGAAGCAATCTTAATTTACCACTGATTATTTTATATGACCTAGATAAGTAAACAAGACCATCATTTAGAAGACTGGCTGTTATATAATGTTAATTATTCCTATTGACTGTCACTGTGTTTAATACCCTGCAAAATCAGATAAAACCATTTTCATTATGCATTTTCCCAAAAAAAGGAAAGCAGGAGGAGCTTCTTCTTATGATAATTCTATTGTTTATGTTATCCTTTATGGTTAAGGCTGATTTGCCCCATGAGTTGCCCAAAAAACAATGACAGAGATGATCTCAAGTCAAAACATGAGTGAACCTTGGTCAGCCATTCAACATATTGTTGGATTAGGAAGGATTCAAAACAGATCCATCTTCATCTTAGGCAGGTCTGTAATATGAATATACTATGTTTATATTTAATTTATTAAATTCATTGCAGGACTTGGATTTAAACCAACACCTCAATTTGAAGTGGCATTTTAAAAAAAAGTTTACTTCATTTCACCATTTATTAACAATACTTTTAGTTGTTTATCTTACATAGCCACAAATGGATACATTACCAAATAGCAGTTCATCCTGCAAACAGCAGAAATTTAGCAAGATCTTTACAACATGAACCTCTCGTGCTCATCCAACACGCACACTTCTGTCCGGGGCATCAAAATCAACTCATAATGAACGTTCCTTATAATTGCTTTAAGGACTTCTAATCCATTGTGGCCTAAAAGTTGAGTTAGAAATGTATTACCTGATATAGATCATCTAACCTGCTGGAGAACATCTACTAAATAGACCTATAGGCATTTTGTCTTATTGCTGTAATAAAATAATTTCTCTTGATACATATTTAAGATGGCAGAGGGATGGCAAAGATTTCAGGTTGAATCAGCCAACACAAAAGTAGACCAAAATAATGTAGAGGAAGCTCTAACCTCTTGGCCATTCAGCTGCCCCATCAATTATACATATACAATACATGTTGCCTAAAATAGCAGGCATTTTCAAAGAGTTATTATTTATGTATCTAAACATATAACACATTTATGAAAGCGGGGTCACGGACAAAGCCCAGCACACGTGTGACCTGGTGAAATGACCTGTGATGTGGACGCTGATGTGGCCTTCAGTCACGCATGAAATGACTCCCAACACGCACGCTCTGCAGCAGCGCGGCAGACACCGTAATCCTCAAAATCATTCCCAGCATCGCTGTAATTACAGCGGAACATTAAATTGCTTTTACCCCATCCTACCGTGGACGCAAACACACACAGGAAGAGAGAGAGATATGTGCCATTATTTAGCAGAATAAAGGAGGTTGCCATGGAGGGATTTGGGGCTGGAATCACATGATAATTTGCAGAGATAAATTGTTTCCTTTGTGGATTCGGTTATAATCCGGCTGAACGTTTGCCACATTTGGGCTAAACTTCCCAGCCGTACAATTCATCCTCTAAAAACCAGGCTTAGAGGTATGAGTGCGCATGTGTTCGTACGTGTGTTTGTTTTGGAGAGCGTGTACGTACAGTATGTATCCAGAACCGAGCGAACAGAGTGCACTGACCCAGTTCCTGCGCCTCTCAAAGGAGCAACTCGACTGATAACATCTCTCTGCATGCATGTCCAAACATGCACACAAACACGCTCACTTTGACACAGACTGTACAGATGGACAGGCGTGCATACGGCAGTGCTTAGAAATGTGTGCGCACCCGCCCGTACACACACACACGCAGGCTGTTTAGCAGGATATTTTGGATTCAGTGCATTATCTCCAGTATTTGCTGAGTAGCGGCTCTTGTTTCAGAGCCAGTGGAGCTGCCTGTAGTTGCTTATGAATAATTAAGAGCTCCAGTCTTTCTGAGAGAGAACAAATCTAAAACACTCCTTTCTTCTCTTCTCCCACAGATATGCTCTGATCTGGCCGCTCACGGCGCGTTTCGTGTCTTAGCGGCCCATCAGGGTAGAATTCCCACAATCCTCTGCTGTTTGTGTGCAACAAATATAACAATAAGGCTCATGGTAACAACTTAGAGCGATGATCTAACAAGGCAGAAACCTTGTTAGAGACAGAAGATGGTGATGAAGTTGCAGCAGGCTTTATGGTTATGACGGAGTTTTAATGGTTTCTCTGCCGTTACAGAAAACCACAAAACATAACTGAATGTGCAAGCGTCTCACGTGAACATACGCTCACATGCTATATGTCTCAGAAATGTAGAGTTCACAGAGGAGTCATGCAGATCAGCCGTCGCCTCTTCCATCTGTCCGTCTCACTACACCTCCTTCTCTCATCGTAGCAAAATTTGACTGACTGTTTCGTTTCAGAATGACTGACAGGTTGACAAAGTATTCGCCTTTATGTGCGCACGTGAATGCTGCAAGCATTCAAACAAGCATTTCTCCCTTTTGATCTACTGTACATTAAAAATGTACTCCCTTTCTTCAGGGCAAAGGTTGAATGAATCGGGAGCGAAGTCTCAGTAAATATGAATATGAATGTGAGTGGGAGCTGGTAAGACCTTTTGTTGACCTCGCCCCACGCTAGCTTCTGAGCAGCAAGCCTTTTTATACCATTTAAATCAGTCACAGAATTACAAATATAAGATTTAATTAGCTATTTCCCCCCCTTCACTATCTTAATTTATCTCTATCTGGAGAAATATTAGCTTTTGGTATGCATAAATCCTGCTCAGATGGCGGTTCAGCTACCGACACATTTGTGAATGGCTTTGAACTGTGCCAGCAGTACGGCAGGCTGTAAAAGAGACGAGATTTGTTGAAATGCTCTACAGGAGGATTGATGCAAGGTCACACAGTGAACAAGTTTCCTTTGGAAATATTTGTTTAAAAATGCCAGTAGGAGAATGCAGAGTGTGGGCAGTAAAAACAAGAGCTGAGAGTGAGTCAAAGATAAAGCCAAGAGGTACCACACAGCTTACTGTACATAGTGCTAAATCATCCTGCCTCTGATGCTCCACTGTAAGATCTATACTTGGACAAGAGTGTTCACATTTCACTTTCAGAGCGTTGGTAAAGTTCAGAGAGCAGCATGACATTGTCAGGCTGCAGCTGGGATTAATACTGCAGTTAGGCTGGTGTTTACCTGCAGGCCCAGTGGTTTCCAGCGCACGTTCCTGAGCAGAGCCGGCGTGGAGCTCAGGGTGTTCTGGGGCCTTTTCTTCAGAGTGAGGATGACTCCGCACGGGTCCTCTCTCAAAGCGTTGACCAGGTTCTTCAGCTGCCAGCCCACCTGAGGAGCACACACACCGGGCTACCGAAACAACTGCTGCACACACACACAGGCTGTACACCAAATCTGCTGAGGATACCACCACACACCCGTGTTACCCTTGGAAAAACTGCAAACCACCAGATGCAGGTGCGGATACTGTTGGGCTTAAACACCACACACTGTCAGCCATTTATTATTACATTGTATTAAACAGGAGCAGTAGAGAGCTGATAGAAAAGCTCAAACTGGGAAGTCCATCGTCAGTGCAAGGAAATTCTGGCAACCACAGCTGCTGGGAATTACTGTAATGTTAAACTTTGCAATAAATTAGCATAAAATGTCATACAGTTGTGCTGTGCTTATCACTGAGATTGACTGTAATTAGATTCTCAGTATATCTGTTGCTCTTGAAATAGTTTATTGTAAACAGGCCTATAATAAAGATGTTCATTTTAAAGCCAATTAGTGTAAAGAGCTTAAAATATATTACTTCTCACAGAAATGTAGCATAAACAGACAGCAGCTCTCATCTTCTGTGAGGTAGCAAAACAGCAGACTGTAACATCTGATGACTTCATGTTTGACAGTGATGTTCTTGAGCCACAGCTGCCGGTATTTTACTGTAAATTACACGGTTTATTTTGTTTTGTTTTGCTTTTTAAAATTTTGACAGAAAATGAAAGCAAAGGTCCAGGAAAAAAGGCCCCAACATGAAACCATTTGTAAAATGCTTTGCATTTTCACTTAGCTTCTGCACAGTGGGCTTTCAGTCAATTTTTTTTCAAAACCAAATTTGTTGCACAATTTATTTGAAAGGCCCTATAACCGCGTTTTATGTCTTGTCTTGTCTGTGTCTTTATGTCTTATTCTGTTTTGATAAATGTCAAAATTGTTCTATATGAGCACTGTCTGATCTACATCTTTGCATTTTATTTTTATTTATAGGCACTCTTGGCTAAAATGAATGCAGTCATACAGCCCTGTAACAGATTTTCCCTGTATGAAGGTTATGATGTTGAGATGTCTTTTGAAATTGTTTCAGAGAGCTGTTGATTTAACTGTGTTGTGTTCTAACGAAAAGTTTTTCTATTAGTCAAACATCATTGATATAAACTGGATCAACAGAATATTATACAAATTTCTGATTAAAATAAAACAAAATTTGCTCATACAGCAGCACAACACAGGTATAAATTAGTTATCATGAATTTTGTTACTTTCAAAAGTCAAAGAAAAAATAAACATCACTGTGTTTTCATTAATTGAATAATCGAGAATATAATTGCAGCTCCACTTCTGCTGTTACCCCAACAGACACAACTAACCCTGTGCTGCTGATATGAAAACATATTCAAATAGGCAATGGCTCAGTCAGTATGGTTTAGTTTGGAGGAAGAGAGAAAGATGCTGGAATAGTAAGAAAGAAGTGCTGACTGCAGTGCTTCTCATATTCGGGCAGCCTGTCTCCAGAGCTCGCAGCACTCGTCAGGCCATTGATTGGCTACACTGGTCTCAGCTACTGGAAGTGTCCACAGAGGCCGCCACGCTCACACACACACTCACAAACACACTGAGACAGAACTGCTCTGACCTTATTCCTGACATAATGATGGCCAGCCTGTGTCTGCCTTTAGCAGCATGTCTCCTGCAGTCTTTGGCCCAGTTCACAACTCTGAGTTCAGCCAGAAATCACCAGCAACAAGAGTCTCTTACTACTATGTGAGTTTTATGTCCACAACAGGACCTACTTTTATCGATTTAATGAGGGATAAGAATCTAGTCACAAATCTAAGAAGAAATGTATCAGAAACCATAAAACCTGCAAGATTTGCATCTCAGCTTCAGGTTTGTTATCTGGTTCACTCTCCATTGATCAGCATGGGACTTAGATTAAGAAAAAAAAAACTCCCAGTTTTAGAAAATTTGTTTTACAGCTGCCTGTGTTTAGACAACATTAAACATTTGAGCTATTTAACTTCTTTTAATGATGATTTCTTTATATATATGTGACATATTATGTCACAAAATAATTTTCATTTTCCTGTCATTTTGAATTGGTTGCCTCCCCCTGATTGAACATATAGACAATCGCTGGCTGTTGGGCTGATGATGGCCCAAAAATGTAATAATTCTCCCAAACGTAAAATGCAGTTATTTGCCATCTTGCTGAGATGAGATTTATACTTATATACTTATTTAGACATTTACAGCTGCCTGGAAAATATGAACCTATAGCTAGGTGACATTTGTCACCTATAGCTAGGTGACGGAAATTTGAACATTTAATGCTGAAGAAAAATTCTGAATTGACTGAACTGAACTGGAGCTGGACCATGCTAAACATGCCAAATTTGGCCCTGGTTATCTGACCACAATGGTGGACAGCACACTGTGTGTCCAGCCAACACAAAGCCTGTCCTAACCAGGCCGGTTTAGAACTGTTCTGTTATGCAAATACACAGAGAGCAGAGGGAAACAGGGAGAGACCTACGGAAATAATAATAGAGCATAAACTGCTGCTGGAGAGGTTTTTCAAATCCCCCGGGTCTTCATTATTTTCCCAGATGCTATTACCTCCACATAATTATGTTGCCTCTTCAAACAATCAGTTTGTTATTTGAGCAAATTCCACATTTTACCTCAAAAGAGAAGCTGAGCTAAAAACTGTGAGTCCTGTTTTGAAGTGAGTCTCAAACAGAAGCTCATGCATAGACATGAAAAGCAGCGCTGTTGCTAAATACGTGGGTTAGGCCTACATAATGATTCTATAATGTAATGGAATTTGTTCATTCAATATTCACACTAATCTGATTTTTAACTATGGAGCCTCGCTGGATAAACTTATCAGCCGTGATGTTGACAGAGAGTTTGCTGGGAGTGTGTATCCATCTTTCCTCCTCAGCAGCTCCGTTTAAGAGTGAAAAAAAAAAATTGCTATCTTGACGAGAGACTTCCCTCTGCTGTTCTCTCCCTTTTCCCTTTTCATCCTCTTCTCACTAAGTCCCTCTTTACTTCCTCCTCCTTTTTCTGCCCCACTCTCCCAGCTCTGCCTCATCGCAGCATCCCCTGACTACTCCACCTCCCTCTCCCCCATCACACGCACACACACACCTCTGTCTCCCCCTGCTTATCTCCTCCCCCAGAGTGAGGGATCAGAGTGGTGAGGGTCTAGCTGAGGGAGTAATGAGGGGTTGGAGCTGAGAGCCTGGCAGGGTGCGATCTGCACTGTCACCCCGAGGAGAGAGAGGGAGAGAGATAACACGCAGCTCCCAAACGCGTCAATCAACGCCGCTCCCCGGTGCCCGCGTGCACGCTTTCACATGAGCAGCACCTATGGAGACGTACGAGGAAATACTTAAGCACACACAGACACAAACCCTTTTTTTTTCTTCCCTCCTCTCCCTAAGAAATCTCAAATAAACGCTGGAACAAATCGTTTGTGCAAGAGCTGACAGCACAGGCAATAGGCAGCGCGCTCAATCACATGCTCGCACAAGGCGCCGTTCCATTTAAAATGGCTGCCCATTTTCTTGCTTCCCTCTGATGTGATGAGTTGAAGGCAGAAATACAACTTATTCAAGTCTGAAAGTGGAACATGAGTTCACATTTCAAACCAGACGCACTCCTTCAGGGGTTTCTCACGACAATGGGAACAAAAACTTCCGGAAAGAGTGAGCTGGCAATCACACTGGACCGAACAAAGGTCTTGTAACAATCGTCCTATAATCTGCTCCCGCAGCAAGTCTAATTAGCCTACATAGCTGCACAGGCACAGGACAGGAAGCACCATGGCGGCAGTGGTGGTGGTGGTGGTGGTGGTGGTGGTAGCAGACATCATGTACCTTGACATCTCCTCAACGTAACACAGAATGGAGAACGAAAGACAGTTTGCAGTGGGAACACATGGGGAAAACATTCCCTTTACACTCACCACTGTCTGGTGGTTGACTTGGATCACCTCGTCCCCCGCATGGATCTTCTTACACTGGTCCGCTGGAGACTGCAGATGCAGGAATTGGAGGACAGAGAAGGACAATGGGAACACATTTGGAAAGTATTACCGCAGGGATTCATTGGCATTGTGGAATTTGAGACTGTGAATTGTAGTCAAACTTCTTGCAGAGTGAAACAAAAACTCACGTTCTCTGTGGTTCCAGTGATAACATGGAGTCCGTCATATGTTGATTTGATATACATCCCCTGAAACACAATAAGGAAGGGAGGATTTGGTATAATACTCACGAAATACATGATACTATGAATATTCTACAGCATGAACCCGTGTCTATGCCTCTGGCTTGGACTTGAGTCAGTTTTAATGCTAAATTGATGGTAATGAGTCCTGACTTTGTTGTTTGTTTGTATTGGAAGCATTCTAGTTTCTGTTTATTTGTTGCACAAAAAGTAGTGACCAGTCATGTTTGAGCAGGCAGGTTGCATGCAGGTAAACACCCATGTGGCGAGCAAAAGAGGTCAAAAACCCTGGTCAAATGCCTCCAAATCAATCCTTTCATCTTAAGTTGCTGGGTATCTGTTAATTCAGATTTCAACTAGAGCCCTAGAATACTGACTGGCCCCAGGGTTTCTTCCAAGATTGAGTGACAAATTAAAAGGACGAGTAACATTTAATGTCTGGGTAAAATGTCAGTTGACAGAGAGTATCTCATCATGGATCCTCTAACTTTTTAAACTCCACTAGAAATCATATTCCAAAACATATTCTTTCATTTATTTGTGAAAAGTACTGCAAGTGTCTGTGCAAAATGTATTTCCATCCACTTATTAAACTATTCAGCAACTCCTTGAGCTCTTTATGAAAGTTTTTTTCCCCTCCAGATTTGCTTTCCATTGCCGTTTATTCGCTATCGTCTGTATTTTTAATTTCACTCCACAAAAATCTTGACTGAAGACATAAAAGTGAGAACATTCCAGTCTCACGTTTTGACCTGGTGAATTCCCGTAGCAATAAATAATGAATAGGAGTGCAAAAAGCAGGCATTGCATATTTACACACCTTGAATATTTAATTATTATTCCTGTGCATTGTGGAGACCTGGATTCAGTCATGTACAAAGACTTGGTTTTCTGCCTCATTATGCCACACGCACACACACACACGCACACACACACACACACACACACACATAGAGTTCCTGTTATTTTATCGTACACTTCAGCTCACTGTTCCTCACCACTGCCTGTCAGTTTCACCCTCTGTTCAGAATGAAAGGAGGTTTCCAGTCAATCCTGAAAATGGAAGTCTTTGTTTGTGAGTTATCAAACCACCTGAAAGTACGTCACAGGTCAAGGTCTCACATATGTAACCATGGAGTCTTGTGATTGTTTCCACTCGCTCCACCTTCAAATGTCTTTGTTAGTTGGATGCAACCTTTTATGTGCTTGTCCCTGAAATGTAAATGTTTTCATTCAAAGCCATCACCAGGTGAGAGGTGGGCAGTTGGTGGTACAGACTCCCCTGAATATTAATCCCTACTACCATTCACACATGACCCGATACAGGGCATGTTCCTGAGCTTTTCAGGGATACACTGCATATGTGAAAGGGGTTTTATTATGAGGGAATCTTTAAAGGGGACCTTACATGCTTTCATCATCTCTCATGGTACAATGCTCTTATTAATTATATTATTATATGCTAAATGTATGTAAAAATAATGCCTGTGTGCATAAATGTCAGATATCGAGTTGTTATAAACATTGTTGCCAACTGTTTTATGATATACTCTTAGCTCGCGCTATATGGTCATGTGTTAAAGGCTTGTTACTGACAACAAGACTTTCAGCATAAATTACATAAAAGGTCATTTGTTAACAATCCATATGAGTGTTATACGATTTACTGTACGATAATTACTGCGGCCCCTAGAGGGCGGCGTAGGACAGTCTCATACGCAAATTTGGGCTGAATTTTACAAACAACTCAAAGGGCGTTTTTTGGGGAAGAGAAGTCTCCTTACTACAGTATTTTCCGTAAATACTCTGCTACATGTAGCTACATGCTAACGTCCTGGAAACCTATGAATTTCCCTGTGAGTGCGTTTTTTTTTAGGCTTTTATTGATTTTTCCTCATTAAAAGGGTTGCTGCCATACTGCATTACAGCCATTTTCTGGCCACAGTGATGGCACAAAGAAGCCGCGCAAAGATGTGGTAGACCTTTTTTTGGATGAGGAGTGTGCTCTGGTGGATACAGGTGTGTGCATGCTCAGGTGTGCCCTTACCAGCCCTTCACTGGGCATGATGCTGGTAAGGTGGACCACCTCCAGGTGTGCAGACTGAGAGACCAGCGAGTCTGATGACAAAGAGATGATGTGGTCGCATATCCCCGCTAAGGTCTTACACTGGAGAGGGCATCGGAGGTAAGGAAAGCAAAAGGGAAAAAAAGACAAGGAAAGAGAGAGAGAGAATGAGTGAGTTACAAAAAGAGAAAGACAGAAAGTTATTGAGATTGGTTTTGGTCCGCGAGGGATGCCGTGACCTAGCTGGAGGAGGTGAAACAGAAATCATTTCATCAGATTGTTCCACATCGCCACTTCCATCACTCCAGCACACAAACTGTTTCCTGTCACAGCCTGTCCACAGGCATGCCCACAAGACATTGTCACAGACAGAACAACACATCACCGATACCAGCAAACCCCGAGGAGCCCGCATGACATTTTCTAACATCTAAATTACAGAGCACAGATTTTATTTGTTGTTATCTGTCATTTTTTGTGGGGCTATTTTTGCCTTCACATCAACTTAACAAAATGTGACACATTGTAGAGAGGTAAGATTATCTGTGCTGTGTGTTTTTGTTACTAATACATATTACCTAATATGTAGTGCGTGTGAGCAAGTATAGCAAATAAGAAGCATGGCTTCACCTTACCTTTGTTCTAAATAAACCTTGACTGTTTTTCAGGCTATTTGCCTGCTTGGTCACGCACGCAAGTTAATTTATCATTAGCAACATCTCTGCCTTCTAATCTTGGCTGACTGACTACAGTGGGTTTACAGAGACCGTTACCCTGGTTATCCTGCTTCACTGCGGCGATGCTCGAGTGCACACAAACACACACACACACACAAACATACACACAAACACAGACACACACATACGCTGCAAAGTAACAGACATATAAGAGAATATATGTTGCTTGCAATCACACAAGCAGCGTGACAGTGATGAACCCTGCATAAAATAATCTTCTGATCTCAATCCTAATGAGCAATTACCGGATTATGCTTATGAAATGAACACAGGAGATCTTCAACACACACATGTTGTGCAAGCACAAACACACACACACGCACGCACGCACGCACGCACACACACACACACACAGTATAGCTAAGAGCCTGTGATTCATACAGTGTGAAAGAAAAGGTGGAGGATCTTCAGTGAGCTGGCTATGTGATGCTTATGCTCTCTCTGTCTCTCACACACAAATACACACACATCTTTTTCTGGGTCAGTTATTTGAACATCACTCTGCCTGTTTTCTGTTGTTGTTTTTTTTCTTGTTTTTTTTACAGTCAGAAAGATTAAGTTGTTGTTAATGTGTACCAATTATGTAATGCATACCAATGACTGAAAGGTCCCATATTGTAAAAAGTGACATTTCCATGTCTATTCTGATGATTACTGTGGTAAAGGTGCTAAAAGTATGTTTATATTAAATATATATATATGTTCTGACGTGCTTCTAGTAAGTTAAAAAGTAGTCAACATCAACAACTTTATGGCTCTAACTCCAATTGTGTTTGAGAGAGAGAGAGAGAGAGAGAGAGAGAGGATGTGGACACAATGTGATAAGACAGTGTGATTATTATATTTTGTTTGTCAGGAATGTCTGCTCAATTCATGGCAGAGCCGGGGAAGTTGACATGAAGGTACTCAGTGGAGACAGATGATGCCTTTGAAAAAAGTTGTATCTAATCTTAATATATAGAGCTGTAAATAAAATGATCAGTCCCCAGCTGGGAAGCTCAGCCAGTGACAATGTTGTGGCTCTGCTTGTATCCCTCTTTGATCACTGGGCTAATAGTCTTGACCTGGGATTAACATGGGCCAAGAGACAAAAGGCCAGTTACCAGTGTTGAGACTCTCAACTCCTCCAGCTCTGACACACCCTGCCTTGATCTGACACGCCTCCGGAGAATCAGAGCGCAGATTATAGGGAAGTTAACTTATGTGGCTGGCTGGCGTGAGATTTAAAAGCAGTCAAACAGAAAGCCAGACATAGTACGCTGCCAAATGGATTAAGCTCTGGCTGCACACTGCCCCCCCCACCACCCCCCCTTCTTCACTTACTCTGTCCTCTCTTGTCC
>JAOWBC010001868.1:6212531-6224606 GCA_028566105.1 Hypoplectrus providencianus | reverse complement strand
AAATATTCAAAACACAGGACCAAACACTTGCTGTTGATATCAAACAATTTCAGAGGTGTGATTTCAGGGACCTGGAAACAGAAAACCGTGAGAAAATGGGACTTCAGGTAAAAGCAAACATGGCGACGGGTTTCGTCAGCTGTTTGGAAAAAAAACAAAAAAAAAACAATTATCGTCTAGTGTGGTGCACCTTTAGACACAATCTACAAGCTACAAAGAGATCTGTGATAAGGCTAATCATTCAACTTAATTACTTCATGTTTTATCAAGATAAAAGACAGACAATAACCAAGTAGTTTCTTATCATTCGATATAAAAACACAACGTGTATTTTACCTGTCTAAGTGTGTAACAATGGGAAACTGTCATAAATGACAGCGATGAGCTTTTGCCATAACCAATAAATCTGTGTGAGACTGTGGCCAGGCAGCTATCGCTGACTTTGAACAACTTATTGAGATACAAAAAGCTATATTCACAGCCCATTTCCTTCAATTAAAAATAAAGTAGAAGTTTTAATTTGCTCTGTTTCTACACCTTTTATGCAGCTCAGAGACAATAACATTTTTTTGTCTGGTAAGAGTGTCTTCTAATTCAGATTTTTGGATGAGGAGACATTTCACTCATAAGTTATGCCCATTTCCCTGCACTTCGTGCTGAAAATTCACTGCACCCACAGAAACCTATTTAGCATAGATGCTGGGGGCAAAAACTCGATTGCATAGGCATAAAAGAAGGGACTTTTCCACATTTACAGCGAGACTGAAAGCTCAGTCAGCGCTTGAAACTTGCATTGATCCAGGGCCACAGAAGCGCCCCTTTTTTTTTTGCTGCAGAAAGACCAGAAAGTCATAACGGGTGAGCCAGGGGAACAGGGTTTTGCTTTACCGATGAAGGATTATATTGCTGACAACAGTGAATTGTCCCTAATTATTTAAATATTCAGTGTCCACAGGTACCACAGAGCTGTGTCCCTTTGTTACCTTGAGAGTTCAGTTAATGAGAGGTAGCAGGTCAGCTGAGAATTGCTTTCCTGTGGCTCTCTCAAAGGATAATGTTGATTAATTATAACTTGGGCCTCATTTTTTTGCAGTTTTGGCCTTTATTTCTATTGATTATGAAAACATTTTACTCAACAATTTAAATGCTGAGATCTTGGAAAACACATCAACTTCGCTACAGCATAGTCCAGCGTGGCTAGAAATGAGCAGTGGCATGATCAGACAAGCTGTAAACCTGCCAACAGTTGAGACAGATTATCTAAACCACAAGCGAGCGGAGCCAAAATGCCTGTATTAATCCCTCTTTGCACATGAAAACTGTTCAAGCACACAGTTTGGTGCAGGTCAAAGTTTCTTCCCAAAGTGCTGATGTGTTTTTGTGTTATTCTATCTGATAGGACCTAAAACTATACAAAGAAAAAGCAAATAGTTATCCTTTAATATTACTGACAGCAGCAGTTTTAGTGATACATCTTGTCTACCTGGCATCCCTGTATGTGTGTGGTGTGTGTCCAGTTCCAGGACACATGCTGATTGCTGCTCTGGGACACTCATTCCCATGCTGGAACGATTGAATGAGAAGAGGTGCTGATTAGCACACACACACGCACACACACATGCACACACATGCACACACTAGCATATGCGCCGCACACACTCACACACGCTCACACACATTTAAACAGCCCCAACTAATCCAGCCATGTGTGCCTGGGAGATAAGGTGCATCCTGCATACTCTTTCTACATACTCTCTCTCTCTCTCTCGCTCTCTCTCTCTCTCTCTCTCTTCCTCTCTCTTTCCCTCTCACTCTCCCTGCGTCTCTCTCTCTTTCTCTCTCTGGGAGAGTAGCACCTAATTCCCCCTAATTCCCTAATCCTGAGCAGGGCCACTGCACATACAGTCAGCAGTGACCGAGGCAGTACACACAAAGCACGGCCCAAATGATGGAGGTTTTTTCTGGCCACTTTTTTTCTTTCAATAATTGACGAAAGGAAAAAACAACAAACATACATCTACATACGTATATACATATACATACATGTTTTACCTGTGAGAATTTATTTCGTTGTTTTATGAAACTGTTCTTAATTCTGGCAAACAGAGCAACAACTATCATTTTTTCATAACCTTCAACCTAAATTACTGATGGTGGATTTACAGTGTATTCTCAGGTTGGCTATGGGTTGGGCTACCAAAACCAAACATTTCTTCAATAACATATGTTTCATGAAAATTGTTATGCATTTAACAAGACAGTGTTCCTAAATGCTAAATATTGTCCAAACAAAATCTCATGTTCAAAAACTGTCTTGATACAAGTGTGAAATTGGCATCATTTTGGCATCATCTTAATCAGCCGTAGCTGGCAAGCTAACCGCTAACACTGGAACCAGCTGGGAATATGCTACCTAGCACTGTGCATTCTTTGTATTTTCTCTGTACTGTGTTGTTTGCTTCCCTCTGGTTCGGGCTTTTACAAAATTTGAGTCAGTAAAAAAAGATATTATTGAAGAGGGGTTTAAAAATAAAAATAAAACAGCTCTTTAAACTACCAAGCTGTGGCTAATGGGACAGTACATTCAAACAGTTTATAGTATTAGCTGTTTACAGTATACATTGGATACTGATAGCTCCTACACAATAAAGACAAAATATTTTCTTGGCTGATAAGACAATCAAAAGCGCCAATTTATGTGTTATGGGTAGTTTTTTTATGGAGTCCCAAAACACCTATGTAGGTGCTGATTAAACCAACATCTAACATATAAATGAGAGTACTGTTTGTTGTATTCATGATTTATTTTTATATTATTATTATTATTATTATTATTACTACTAGTACAACTACTTCTGTTATTATTATATCTGTAATTTATTTTAATTTGAAACAACTAAAACAGGGTCTAATAAAACCAAGTACTTGTTTTAATTGTCCATATTAGGAAACAAAATGGTATTTTATTTATTATCTTTATTTCTTTGGCTGATAGATGAAATGAATTTTCCTTTGATATGTAATATATTTTCTGTAGCTAAAAAAGGTTTCAGCTCATGGTAGTTTATCATGAGACAAACATGCTCCAGACTCCACTCCAGAACATACACCAAAACACACGTCCATGCATATACACACCAGCCTGCACAGTATTACTGACTGGAAGAAACAGTGAGTAACGGAGGCTGACTGACCAGGGCGCAGAGGAGGTCGACAGCTTCCAGGATGAGCTCCTGATGTCCTATTCTGGTGACACCCAGCTCCTCCAGCTCCTGATGGGTGATGTGCAGCAGCTGCTCTCCCCCCATCTGCTCCCGCTCGAAACTCTTCACGTACTGCTGGAGACAGTCATCCAGACCTGGGGAGAGCACAGACAGATGCAGTTTGGCCATGATGGTGTTTATGTGCTGTCACTGTGTATAAGGGGCCTGCTGGTCAGCCTGAGACAAAATATAATAATTAGCCTACTTTGTGTTTTCAAGAGCTTTCTGCCCCTCCAGAGACAAAGACATCAAAATGAGCAGGACTGATTGCAGACTGATAGAAAAACAAACTGAGTTCCTGTCTGTCATATTGTACACTGAGTCCTTGTCCACTTAGCTGCAACACAGAATTCTGACACCCACACAGAAATTCAATGTGAAAGTCTGCCAAATAGAAACAAGAGCTAAACACCAGCCTAAAGCCAGAAATTTCATCAATGCTTTATTGGCAACTCACTAACTGTCACCTAGAAAACACATCTGTTGGTTCGACTTTCCAATATATGATGATGATGATTGCACACCGTGCTGCAATAAGATTTCCTCTGATGCTTTTTACATGCAGGAGAATAAAAGCATTTTTTGCATTTTCAGAGTTCGCAGAAAAACTGAATTTCATGCACATTCTGAGTGATTAAGCGTGTGCGCAAAATATACAGAGAAATGCGAGCATTATATTGACGTATGACTTTCCGCTGTTAAGCTGTGGCTGCCTGCCATGCAGAAAGCCAATCAGCTGCACATAGACGTGGTGGGTCCGGGTTACTATTGATCAGTACAGCCTCAGGCTTTGAACCAAACAAAGTCAGCAGAAAGCACACCTCCCCACAGACCTAATGAACAAGCCTGCTCCAAAATGAGCACACACTGAGCAAGAAAGAAAAAAAAAACGCATGAGAGGAAACAAATCCTTGCACACGTACACACACACACAGAGCACGGAGACACACGCCGGGAACACACACTTCGAACACAATCACACATACAAATACAATTACAACTGCTGTTGTTATTCAGGGTCTCAACGCCTCTGCGGAGGCCTGTTGTTAAAGCCGAGCGGAGCTGTGAGGAAAACACTGATGCCCAAGGGAAGCGATGCTGACAGAGAGCAGACAGTGTGGTAGCACCTTAACACAGTCACCACACACACATTCGCTACAAAAGGATGAGCAAGAGGCATCTTGCTCTTGGTGTGCCATGGGACCTAACAGACAAAATATAAGCCTACTGTTGCTCTGAGTGACACGGACAAACAATCTTGTTACAAACAGCACAGAAGAGCAATTGTGAATCTAACACGTAAGTAAGAGGCTCTGCTCTGAAGCACAAGTGGAAATTGTTTAATGGAATACATTCCCCACAGACAAACCCTCATATCACACATGTTAGTATGTGTTATCTCATGCACAGCTGTCAAATCTGTACATGGGGTTTGAAAAAGAGCATTCGTTGAAGTGGCTCCGGTCCATGATAATATTAACTTAGTTACTCTGTATCACTTTATGTTACATATAGAAAATAATATATTGTGTTTCCAAGGCTTGCATGTAGTCTTTCATGTGGACAGTTGACCTGTAATTGTCCTTTTCCTCAAAGGGCTATAGAAACATCTTGAAAATGTTGTGCTCTCTCATTATGAGTCTGAGTTTCTCATATTTATTCAGACAAACAAAAAAAAACAAATCTGTGATCATTCTACTCTTCATTTTTCTTAAGAGTGCTCTTGGAGTGAAATTCTTGACAAAGAGTAAGTGTGCTGCTATATTCCAGCATTATATTTAAATGAGCTGTTTTTCTTTCCTTGCAGTGTAAAATGTTTATTACAGTGTGAAAATAGTCTAGTGTAGTCTAATAAATCACCACCGGTGTTGGCAGAGAAATGCACAAGTGAAGCGAACGTGCAGATTTCTTCAGCTACAGCCGGCAGCTATAGATACAGAGACAGCCATGCAGGGAGCATGAGGCAGAGCGGAGAGAGGGAGCCCTGCAGCTAATGACTAGGATTTCTGAATATGTGACTCCTGACCCTCACTATCACACGACACGTGAGGAAAACTAAAACAGAGATGGCCATATCTCAAAATGGATGTCCTTACCTACGAGAGTTAAGCCTCTGAATCCAAACCAATATATCTATCTCATTTCCTCTGCCGCTCTCACATTTCCCCTCTTCCATTTAAAGCCCTGTCTCTCCTACTGCTTCCTTCTGCTTTATGATAGTAGCCATGTCGTACAATGCGGCTTATGTCATCATAATGCAAATGCAATATCTGACTATCTGCAAGTCCGGGTACCCACACTGCCATACTGTTTAGCATGCCAGAGAAAGATGTCCCAACACATCATATGTCAAAAGCAGAATGCAAAAAATACCAGGATGTCTGACAGCATCCGGTCACATTCAGCATGCAGGCCAGCACGGTCATTCTGACACACAGTCCTCTGCACAGCATAACATGAGCAAGAGGGTCAAAGTTCAGGGCCATGTTGTGATGATTGTAGTATGTCCCAAATGTATCCACACTGCATGCAACAGTACTTTTCAGGGGCAGCTGCAGTATGTGCTGAAAGAAAAACGCAGCTCAAGTTTGCAAAAACAATCCTAGAAAATAGGGCAGATGCATTTGATTATTAGGTTATTAGGTTTGATTATTAGGTAACAATTATAACCATGATTATTTTGGGTAAATGCATTGCATTTATTTAACGTGATGTAATTGACTTTGGAAACATCATCCTTCATCCAACTTATAAAAATAACACATGGATTACAGAAAAAACATACAAAATCATGTAAAAAGGTTAATAAACAAACCAGATAATAATAAATATACTAGATAGATAGATGCACATCAGTGCACTACCACAAGCTACAGAAAACACATATAAATTGTTATCAACATAAATGAGATCAATTATGGTTTGGTGCATTACCTTAATAAAGTAAAAGTTTTAATACCACTCTGTGAAATTACACAGACAAGTAAAAGTCCTGCATTTAAAACTGAAGTAAAGTACACAAGTATTTACTACTAATGTATTCCAAAAGCATTTTATGGCTAATTTTAACTGCATGATATAATTTAATATTATTTATTTATAAACAAGCATGATCTCTTTAAATTAATCATATTTTTTTCATGTTGAATTCCAACCCCAGAAACTAAAGCTGGCAGCTAAATGTAGTATAAAGTTAGTTCAAGAACATTTTAAGGAAAGAACAAGTACTTCAAAATTGTAATTTAGTACAATACTTGAGTAAATGTACTGAGTTACACTGATCCTATATTCTACATATTTCAGCCAGTAAATCATCAAAAACAGGTGAAAGAATTCAAATACAAGATGAAAAAAGGAGCATTAATATGAAAGACAAGGAGGCACAGTAATTGGTTAATCTCAGTTATTTCTTTTTTTCCAGGTGTCAGACCCACTCAGAATCATAACTGAAAATGAACCTCGGCCAGGCCCAGCCAGTGTAATATCTCCACTGCACATTTAAGATTCTGTGCAGGTGGAATAAGTGGTTGAACTTTTTCACACTTATTATTCTAGTCATTACTTCAGTCCTCTTCCTGGTGTCTTATCATGAATAGTTGCACATTTTCCAGCCTTTCTTCCTCCCTCTCTGCTCCTACAGTAGTGTATAACTTATATGAATAATATAAAGACGAGATGAATAAAGAATCAAAGAGGTCCAGGCTGACTACCTCTGCTTCCTCTGGGAAAGCCCCCCTACTATAGCGATGTCCTACTTGTGCAACATACACACAGATGAGCGGCTGCTGTGTTGACAGCATCCAGTGGCTGCTCTCTTCATGATGGGATTTGTTGTTTCAGATATATGTGACTTCTCACAAACACGTGCACACGCCAAGAGCTGCGCACATACATTTACACATATAGTTCCACATTGTGACACACAGCTGCTAGCCAATCACATGAGTCAGAATGCCTCCCGGAGGACAAACAGCTGATCTGGGTTCATCTGCTGAGTTCATATGCCAGCTGGAAATAGCACATGGTGCTCACAAACACACACAAACTAACAGTGAGCCGTCAGCAGCACACCTCACAAGACAGATAACGATATTAAAATGATGCAGATATGATTAGTCCAGATCTGCGGTCATGACTGATCGTTTTAGTGAGCCATGTAGTGTACCAGGAGTCAAACAGATCCTGGCCTGCGTGCAGCAGGAATAAACAAAAAGTAATTTTGCATGAGTCATGTCACAAGTGTCTCACTGTGTAATCAAGTCATAATCTGCTGCTAGTTTCCCCTGGGAGCTACACGGACTTATATTTTATTATAGTTTAAGCATGGATGGTTGAAATCCTTCGGCTCACCACAGCAGCGATGGCAGGCCGCACTGATGTGTTTCCTGTAAATATTTTCTCCTCTGCTGCGATTCAGGAACCTAATATCGAGCAGTATTTGCTGAACCAGGCCTGAATATCTCCCATATCTCTTACTTTGAAAAGCTCTTCAGAGCACAAATTTGTCAGTTGTCAACAGCCTGTTTTTTTTCTCCACAGTCTGATAGAGATAATCAGATTACTGCATGCAGGAAGTACTCACAACATCCTAAATTGTGCTGTGATAGTGGGATTTGTGAATTGGAGTCAGCTCAGTGCTTTCTTTTCCTTTTTTTACTTTCTTGAACTTTTCTCTTAAGCTGAATGAGAGCCCCTTTTTTCAGAATCTTTACTGGACAAAAAAAACACAGAATACTGCTGGGTTTTGATTGCTGGCTCTGTTTTGTTGTGTGGGTCCAAAAAAAATAAAACATTTTCATGCTACTTCTGGGATCCTGCATGAAAACACAATTTTCTATCAGTAACTATTTTTGTATTTCACTCAAGGGATTTCTGTATTTTTGTTTTTCTCTGTGCTCTTCTCACTCGTCTGAATTGGTTTGGGACTCAGGCCTAGTCCACACGTACACCTGTGCTTTTTAAAACAGAACTGTTTCTATACTTTTGGCCACATATACACTGCATTTTATCTGCAGTTAAACTCCTTTCTCACTCAGCCGTCAGACTGGAGCGATCAATGCACCATTTCAGCTGAGGTAATTCTATCTACTTACACATGACACACCCTTAAAACACTTGCAGTGAGATGACTTCAAGGTATCAAACTACTCAGTTCGGTGTAGGAAAAGGTTGTGGTTTAGGCTGAAAAATAACAATGTCAATCCCAGAAGTCATCTGCAGGGTGTGTTGTGTAGCAGTGAGAGTGGAGACTGCAGATAGACCCTCTCCTGCTGCCAGATAAGCCTTCTGGTAATAACTTTTGATTGGCCAGCATTCGTCTTTGTGTGATTGGCCAACATGGCTTTAGAGTTAGGGTTATATAACTGCCTGCTGGTTTGGTTCTAGACACCATTTTAATTGTGTTTTGCATTTTCATTTGGACTGAGCCTTTGACTCTTTCCTCAAAAACAATTATATTTGTCTGGAGTGGGCTTCATTTTCAAATGTGCTTTTTCCCATGCTTATCACTATGCAGTCATCTGGATTAAGCAACATATAACATCAGATTCAGGATCTGGTGGCTTTTGGGAGGATGTTTGCTCATGTTAGCAAGTCCATTAAAATAAAATCTTATAAGAATGTCTTAATAAATAGAAGTTACAAAAAAATGTGATTGTTGCTTATTTATAAATTAAAGGGCATTTAAGCGAGAATTACTTTGGATTTAAAACCAAGTTTTCAGGAGCTTGAGCTCCAAATATCTCTTATCAAATATGTGTAATTATCTGCGTTACAAAGTCTCACAATGACCGATAAAAAATGAAAAAATAAAATTATTTTTGATTTTTGTGACCAATTTCTGAAAACTTGCCAAATTCAATTTGGAAAGAAATTCCAAATAAGCAATATGGCGGTTTCATTTTGTTGTATTATTATTCTGAATAGGATTTTTCAAGTTAGAGCTGCACTTTTGAAAAATTGGTCGCCCGCAGCCTGATGTGATTTACAAATAGTTTTTGATGTTGAAACTGTCTGTAAGGAACACTGTGGAATCCCCTGATAATGACCATCAGTCAGTCCCAGCGTGCTGAGGCTTGAGCAAGCATCTCATGTTGACAGCTCCATCCACATTTCATGCAATTCCTTCCAATCTTTTCCTCTTTCCTGAGCAAAATAAACCCCTCCTCTCCTGACAAACGATGGTTGCCAGGCAACCCGGCCTAGGAGCAGAAGTGAGGGATCAGCAGTTGCGTCCCCTCAGGTCCCTGCACTGATGCTAGGCTAAGGAGCACACAAACACATACAGTAGCCCATATATGCGTTCCGCACTGGCTGAAAGCTTGTTGAAGGCCGCAAATAAAAATACTGCATTCACAGCCAACGTGAGAAACTCGCAGAGCTGCTTGGCCATTAACATCAACTGGAATCAGACTGTCAAACCTGTGTTTCCCTTTGAGACCATGTTTGAGTCAGAGTAAAGCCTGGGCTAAGAGCGGCGGCAGGCAGCAAAGACTCTTGTCCCGTCGCCTTGCCCTCCCATCTGCGAGTTTCCAGCTGGAGTAAGTGCTTCGGTGAGTGGGAAGAAAAGACACACAACACTCACTAAAAATATTCCTACTGTGAAATATTCATCACATCATGACAGAATATTCTTAAGACCGTGGCATTTTAGCTCCCTGGTATATGAGCTTTCAAGTGCGCCGCGGCCCCGTCTCTGAAATCCAGCTAGCAGCGAGGTGTCAAGAGGCAATCTGAAGGAACACGGCGACGGGAAACAGGGTCAACCAGGAAGCTGCAAAGAGTTCAGAGGCAGAGCTCCACTCTGAGGATCTGACGGACCTCAGAGAATCTGCAGTGACTAAAGACACACATCAGTTTAATAATATATTAACATGAACTTTAGCTTTACCTCACAAGCCCTATCTATCCCAATTCCACCCTATTCAAACCGTGTGTAGCTGTAGTTTGGGAAAAGAAGAGTAGCAAAGAAGAACTCCACCAGTCATCTTATACTGACAGAATGTTCTTTTGGCCAACTTCACATGGGTTTTCTATATTTCAAAAAAGTGAATTTTGATACTGATACTCTTGTAGTTTAACTAAATAAGGTTTTGAATGCAGGACTGTACTTGCAGTGGAGTAGTTTAGCATTAGTACTTTTACTTAACAAATCTGGATAATTCTTCCACTACTGGTTCAAGGGTACATATTGTGCACATTTTTTTGGCTCATGCTTTTGTTTAAAGTTTCTGGTTTGGGTCTGCTCTGATTGGTTGGTGTTTCTGGGTGTTCAACATCTGCACTGCCAGCATTTGTCACAGCTGTGACATCACAACCTTTGGAGTTTAAAGTTATAGCTTCCCTTAAACCAGCTGTGTGGATGTTCCTTGGCTTGAGTGCCTTGATAGAATTCTTATATAGCACCAAAATCTGCTTTATAATTTACAATAAAAGAAAGGACCTCACTTTGTAATACGAGACCTGATGCTTTAAGCAGGACATATTCATAACTTTGGCTCTGAGCAGTATGCATAGTCAGTGTAAAATGAGTGACATAATAATCTGCACTAAACACCAGCACATGTGCCCCTGTTTGACTGGCTCCTCAGTGAATCGCCTGTGACTTCTAGGTTGTAATGGTTAATACTGAAATTAATATTAACTAGTAGTGTTATAACATTATGAGTTTGAGAATATGCATTCATATGCACTTCAAGAGCCATGATGCCCTAACCAAGTGATCACTTTATAAAAATGAAACATTTTGAGCCCCAACAGTTGATCTGAGCTCAAACAGGCAAACTAGCTTTGCAGTAATGTTGACAGCTAAGCTGTAAAAAACTCCAGATAGTCATCTTGGCAACTATAAAAGATAAAGAGCTTGGGTTCTAGAGCTGCAGTGTAAGCTAGTTTAATCTTTTAAGTCGGGTGTTCTCAACATTTCCTGGTTTATAAAGCCATTTATTAGAACTTTTTGGCATTTTTTGCACTATCCCGAAATCTCCAGTGTAACTGTCCATGTCCAACTGATCCCATGTGACACCAGGGTGGGAAACTTTGCTTGAAGTTGATATATGTGGCCGTAAAACTGCACCTCCTGGAACAACAGGTGCAAAAACAAACCCAGTAAAACACATGTGCACACACAAACACACACACACAGGCTTCTCTGTCCGAGCGCCCGGATAGAGCGGGTGCTTTGATATGATGCCCACTGCATCCTCCCATTCTCCGCACTGCTCTGTGCTCTCCCCTTTTTCTCCGTCATGCCCATCCTTCCCCTCACACACTCCCTCGTTTCCTCCCCCATCTTAGGCTCCTCAGCCTTTCTTTCATTTTGCTTCGCGCCTCCCCATTTCTGAATGCATGTCCCTGCTCTCGCTCTCTCACTCTGCCCAGGGCCATAAAACAGGAGGGGAAGCTTCTGTGTGTGTGTGTGTGTGTATGTGGCATCTATATGCACCTCTCTTTGTACCTTAGTGTGTGTTCGAGGGATACAGGATGTAGATCGGGCATCTGTGTGTGTTGCTGGTTCCCCATCTTATGACATGTGCTGTGACTCCGACACGATCCGATCTGGTTTCCATGGCTACCGATGCCCCACTTAAAGCTGCTGCTCCAGAGTTTGTGCGTCTATGCATGTGTGTCATACATACAAACATACATACATACATACATACCGTATATTTTAGTGAGCATGTGCATTCCTTTTGAGTGCATGTGTGCTTCCATATGCAGCGCATGCACCACTTTTATTTATTTTGTGTGTGCAAATCGAGGACTGGGGGAGTTTCCTCTATGTGTGTGTGTGTGTGTGTGTGTGTGTGTGTGT
>JAOWBC010001868.1:6163646-6201671 GCA_028566105.1 Hypoplectrus providencianus | reverse complement strand
GACTCGACCAATCAGCTGTTTGAATCCTGAGATCTGTTGATTTAATGATTTGTGCCTGGTGTGCTCCTGCTCGGTAGCGGCCCTTTCATGGACCGGTTTGAGACCCCTGATTTACTACAATCTGTCAGTGAGCTCAGGTGACTGTTGGTTTTGCTGAAAATGGTTTCTGTATCTCTATGATTGTATCTCAGATGAACCTGCGGTCAGTGTTTACAGCTGAGCAGCAGAGGATCCTGGAGCGTTACTATGATAATGGGATGATCAACCAGAGCAAGGCTTGCTTCCAGCTAATACTGCAATGTGCTCAGGAGGCCAAACTAGACTTCAGCGTGGTCCGGGTAGGCCCATAAAATGTGCTTGTGTGTTTGGGAATGAGCGAAAAGAAAGCGGAACTATTTGCTATGATTTGTGTTGCACCATTGTGGGGGCAAGTAATTTAGACAGTGAGTCTCCTCTCCTCTCTGTGAGTTCTTCATCTAATGCAGAGTCATGAATTATTACCCTCACTTTGCTGAATTAGTCCCTGTAGTGTATTGCAGAATGTTTTTTTAAGTGATGTTACTGAGCTGATTGCTCTTCTCCCCACAGACATGGGTTGGCAACAAAAGACGCAAGCTTGCCTCTAAGGTAGAACAGAACGGAGGCGTGTCTCATTCCCTATCCAGTCACGGACTTGCTGGGGGATTACTCTCCAATCACTCATTAGCTGGCGCTTCACTGTCCAATCACAGTCTGGCAGCAGGGGCGCTGCTTCCTGCTGAACTGGCTGTGGCACGAAACCGTGTGCACCTTCTTCCTCCATCCCCGTCCTTCCCTTCATTCTCGTCAACATCTTCCTCCCCTTCCTCTTCCTCTCCCCAAAGCAGCGGAAGCAACAACAACAACAATAATGACGTCATACTGACCGGGATTTACTCCCTCAACTCCGTCCCTCGCTCCCGACCAAGACCCACAGCGCCTCCCTCTCAGACAGAGTCTGAGCTCACTGCGCACACATCCTCATCTCTAATCAACAGGCCCCTGCAGAGCAGGACCAGCTCCACCTCCTCACCCCTATACCCCAAGCTGGTCTCCCTCGCTCCAAACCTCCAACCCCTCACATCCACATCAGGGCCTTTAGTCTACACTGCAGTCAAGAAAGGACCTCTGTCCATTGGGGAGGCAGGGGTCAGTGCAGGAGCAGGGGTAGTACCTCACAGCTGGACTAGGCAGTACGGTACAGCGCAAACTCGCCCTTGGTCCTCCTCCACACAGTCCCAAACTCAGCCCCAGCCCAGACCTCACTCCAACCCCCAACCTCAACCACCTGCCCCTCAGAAGACTCGGGTCTCCCTCCCAGTACAGAACTCCGCTCCCCCTTCTGAGCAGACACCTCGTATCCAGCAAGTTTTCACCTTGTCAGAAAGAGTTGAGGGGGACCGACTTAGAACAAGTCATGTTTCTATCCAGAAAAAGCAGGAAAGGCACCGGGCGGCGCCCCATCCTATGGACACCAGTCATAACTTTTCCATTGCCATGGAAACTGGGGATGAGGAAGATGAGTGGCTAAGGGAAGAAGAGCTGGCAAATATGGCCGCTCAGACACACATCCACAGGGATCGGACTTCAGCCAGCCCATCTGCATCTGAAGTGTCCGTGGTGAGAGGAAGCCACACCCCCCCGATGACAAGCTCCAGACCTTCACTGCTTCAAAGCAACGCAACTCTTCAGGGCAGCTACTCCGTCACAGCACAGACCTCACTCACAGGGGAATCCAGCTCACAGGTAGGACAGATTCTAGTGTTGAAACTGCTTTCCTTCAAAGTGAGCTGAACAATTTAACCTGATCATGTCTGTCTCTGTGTGCAGACTTCAGTCGGTGTGTCTGCTGCCCCCTGGCTTATCAGCAACTCCAGAAAGAGAACTGTTAGTACTTCTTTTGTCACTTAAAAAGACACATTTTGAATATATAATATGTTTAAAACAAACAAGGAAGTTGTTCGAGAAGAGGTACTCAACTTGTTGGGCCAAATAATGTACAAACATAATTAATATTTAACAGATTAAATTGAGAACAAGAAAAGTCACATAACTCATATTTGTTGAAATTCTTTATGTTTCAATTAACTGACCTTATTGACTAAATGAACATCGGACTGACATTTATGTGATGTGACATAAAACAAATATTTTAATAGCTGCAACTGCACTTTACTTGAAAATGCTGTTGTTATATTTCAACAAGCAATATTATTTTTTTTTGCTGCTGATATCTCTATCAAATCAACTGCAAAAGACTGAGCAAAGCTGTCATTGCAGTTAGTTTCTCCCATATATATTTCCTTATTGCTCATCGATCAGGAGGTTTCTAGAGGGAGCTGAATTATCCGCCAGAGTGTCCCCTTGTCTTATAACAAATGGACCCACTGACAAGACCAGCAGAAACACCAAATAAAGCAGTTTAACTCTAAAAATCTGTGTTTCTCTGGTGGCGTCTGGCACACAGTGTGGCTTGTATTTGCTGAGCTTGTTTCTCTGCTAACTTAAGATCCAGATGTTCAAGAATATTTAACAGGAAGCCGGATAATGCACAGTGCTCTCCTGTCCCCCAGAACAAATAGACAAGGTGATTTACATTGTAAAAATACATGATAAATCATGAACATAAACCATAAATATTAAGTAATCCTACCAAGGACAGAATACATATCAATATAGCGTCTGTCCTCCCCTGTTTGTTTATAAACACATTTTTTTTTAAATGTATTTTAAAGTTTTTTTTCCACTCTGGTACCTTAGGTGCAAAAAACAAAAACTAATCCTTGTGTGTATCAACATATTAAAAATTAGAATTAGAAATTGGTTAGAATTAGAAAAATGGTTGGCCATAAGTTGAGTATCACTGAGCTAGGGTCTGCGTCCTATCAGCGTGAATGTTCTGTAGTTAAACACGGGTTTGTGTTTTCAGCTTCAGGATCGGACCCAGTTCAGTGATGGGGATCTCATCCAACTGAAGCGCTACTGGGACCGAGGCATGACCAGCCTGGGCTCAGTCTGCAGGGAAAAGATTACTGCTGCAGCGAACCAGCTCAATGTAGACACTGAAATAGTTAAGGTAACCATCATCACATAATTAGATTAGTATATTCTTAGTGTTAAACACATGCAGTGAAATCTAAAAAAGAAAAGAGTATGTCTTCCAAACCTGACTCAGAGTTTCTGCAGTATCCTTGAAACTACAAAGCTGTTTTGTAGACTTAGAGAGCTGCAAGCCTTATTCACATTTTCTGGCCACTTGTCGATGACATTTAGTGAAAACAAGACTATTTGACTTGTCTGAACTTTAGTGGGCTAAAAAAGAAAACAGAAAAGAGCAACTTTTTTTTCTAGGTCACAGAAGTTTTCTTTCTTACTTACTCAAAGTTGTGCAAAAGTCACGCAGTTATATATCAGGGCCACAGTAGGAATGCTGATGGACTAAATATAGTCTCTCAGTCCTGACACACACATGACCCACTGCCATCTCGCTTACTGGGATATTTATTGCAAGGCAGAAAAATCTTTGCTGATGTAGAGAAGCAGCATGCGACTGCAAGTATAATCTTACTCAACTACTTATGGACACTATTTAACTCGAGGCTTAATCCATCTTTTTCCCTTACTTAACCATCACGCTCATCACATTAAACACTTTATATTGAAAAGCTGATTGCTATGCATTTTGCATTTGAGACACTTACCATGTTGTCTTTTGTTTTCCATTGGCAGACATGGATCAGTAACAGACGGAGGAAGTATCGTCTGATGGGTATTGAAATCCCTCCACCTAAAGGTGGGCCTGCTGTTTTCTCAACCTCATCCCCAGGAAATGAATCTCCGGTGGCCCTCAGCCCCGATGAGGAGAGGCTCAGAACACCTGAACTTGGAGATGACTTGAATGATGACGGATCTGTCTGTCTGTCTGAAGGTCAGGCTGCTGATACAACAGAACACACAGATGAGTATTAACTCTGTATCTCAGTATTAATGTAGGCTTCTGGCTTCTAGATGGCACCATCGACTCACAACACCGAGACGGAGAAGACAGAATAGATGCCTCCATCGCTACTCCACTGGTCAATAATGTGGTACTACATTTTTTCTATGATTTTACAGTACAGCCACTTATGGAATGGATGAAGGTAGGGATAGTGTTCATACTCTGTGATTAAATGGATCAGAGCCCATTCATTCTACTTAAAGGGATAGTTCAGATTTTTTAAGTGGGGTTGCATGAGGTACTTATCCAGACTTAGTGTTTTACCTTCAATAGAATAGTGTTTGGAGAAGCAGGCAGGAGTACTGACACGTAAGCTGAGCAATGTACTGCTGTGGATGGAGGTGGCAGCAAAAAATATTTTATCCTCCTAAAAAAAGAGTGAGCTTATTTAGCAATATTTTAACCACAGTTGTGAAGAGAAGACAGCTGTGATAGCATACTACAAACTACAAAACAAATAACCCCATATTTTTCAACACATTGATATTGATGTAGGTTTTATTTCTGTTGATTTCATAGAATATTTACTCAATATTATTTCTGATACATGATTATCAGTAATGTGGATATAATGGCTTAAGTGGCTACAGGTAAATAATAGAACAGCTAACACAGGCTGGTTAGCTCAGACTCTATGACAGAAGCTAATGTTGTATCACACGATGGATATAATACTCATGTATTTTCCCAGTTCTACCATGTACATACATTAGGAATCTCACTGCACCAAAAAACTACAATACAAAGTTTTATTTTTATTATACAGTAAATCACAAACAACTGAAAATAAGGAGCAGATAATAGTCACCATGGGACTTTATGTGTCGTGATATTTAGACCTAACATTTATTGTTTTATTGTTCTAATATTGTTTTGACAGAAGATTGAAGTCATTGATGAGGACGAGGAAGACGAATATGACGATGATGATGATGATGGTGATTTAGTGGCTTCAGACCTAGAGCAAATGCAGAGCCTGCTGGAATTCAAGGTGAACACACACACACACACACACACACACACACACAAACCTATGACAGGCCGACCAATTACAAACCTTTTCCCCAAACTAAACCCTTCAGGCTAGTCCCCATACCTGTAGTTCTACTAAAACCAAAAGAATATAGAGTGATAGAACTGCAGGTAGGAGGAGGCAATGTATTGTTGTGCATCCCATCTTTATTTTTTATTTTTTCACACTTCTGTTTCAGCATGAGGAAGTGCAGTTCTTAGAAAATGAGCTAGAGAACCAAAAACAAAGATACGACGAGCTTGCAAGCTTCACAAAGAGCCTGCTCAGCGCTGTGAGGAACAATGACCTGGAGAGACAGCAGGTACGACACAGGCTTGTTTACACACTGACATGATCCATTAGAGCGTCAGTTTGAAGTGAAACAGCACAGTTTATAGACATTTCACACCTGATGTCTCCTGTCATTTGTGTTTAGGAACTCATGGCCAGTCTACCTCAGACTTCAGACCAGGACTGGGACATGACAGTGGAGACAGGAACGCAGCCTGCTGCTGTGTCAGCAGACGAATCCTTAGACCACAACGGCTCCCCGATGACCGGTGCAGGCACCGTGGAGCCTCCACTGGCCCCAGCAAATGAAGAAGTCCAGTTGGTCAACAAAAACAAAGACGATGCAGCAAAAAAAAATACTGAGCCCTCTGCATCAGAGGAGCAACTGCAGGAGGCAGTTACAGAACAAAAGTGATTATCTCATGTACATCAGCTCACATAGACTCATACAGATGTTTTCACACTCCGCATAGAAGCTGGTTTCAGACTTAACAGGGGTATATGGTCTCATATTTACACAAAGACTCTGGTAAACTCGTGCTCCACGCCCAGTGCCTGTGGATTGATGCTTCACTATGACTGTTGGGCTGACAAATGCCTTTTTTACTGCATATCATTCGCCTTGCTCTGGAACAGTCCAGAGAGAACAATAAATGACCTCTAACTTAATCTGTGTGGCTGTTTGTATCTCACTGAGAGAAGTGTTTCTTTTTTCACATCCACTTTAAGCTGATACATAGGAATAATAAGGAATACAAACATAAACAAAAACATAAGGAATAATAATATTGTCAAATTCATAAAGAATAATGTCCACAAAATGTGGCTGAATTTTGTTTGCAGATTAAAGGAGAGTCAGATGGATTTATTGGTCTGTTGATTTTGATAGATTGATATTGATATCCATACTCACATAAATGTTATATATATGGTAGCCTTTTTGTCTCAAAAATCTCATCAGTCAGGCACTAAATTTAGGTTACAGACATGAACATTGCAAATGCATTAATGCCATTAAACCACTCTAACTAGATGACCTCCATCCAATTTATTAGGTTCCAAACATAAAATTCGAACATGATTAATAAACAATAACTTAAATCACTATAACGTCCCTTTTCTCATAGAAATTTAAGACTTAAAGTTAAACAGTTTATAAGCCTTCATTTCAACTTTTAGATTGTGTATATTTCTATCGTATTACAACATCACAGACCGTCCAGTGACAATATGGAGTAGAGGATGACATTCATGTTGAGTTTTAAATTGTAAGTTTTTGTTATTAGCTTGTGCTAGACTTAGACTAAGAACTTCTTAGTTAACACTCGTTTAATTTTGTCAGCCAACAAATTAGTTGTTTAATCAACAGATCTGTAAAAGCTTCACCATATAGTATTCTGCAAAAAAATAAAAATGTCCTCACCAGAGATGTGCTCTAAGTTTCTTTGAAATAAGTAATTCACCATGTGAACAAGGATAAAATTATACGGTGGCTAGGACCAAACGACAGTTATGGACAGCCTGTCTTGGTAACTACAAACAAATATAAATAAACGTAAACATGTTGTGTACTTAAACACCAGACAAAGACTTCGTGCCTGTGGGTGGGAGAGAGACAGAGCTGAAGGGAAAGTGGATGAGCTTTAAGCCTCTTATTTCCACTTGGACTGGGGATGGACAGGCAAGCTTATGAAACAGTAGCTTTAAAACATTTAACTTACATCCTTAAGATCACAGGCTCAGATTTGTGGCGCAGCACAAGATGGGTCTATTTTGCTCCGTAATTGTATCTTGCGTCAGCCATAAATTAAAATTTCTTACAATGGTAGTGACTATTTAAGTCGAGAGCAAACGGCTCATCACCCGGATGCATGTATGTCACACGCAGCATGTCATACAGCATCAAGCCCCCCACGCCACCACGTCCTCTCTCCCTCCCCTCTATCTCGAGATCCGCTGCTTTGGTTTGGACGGGGGAAATCCTTAACTGAATTGCGTCATAAATACGTCAATAAACTCTCATTCACTGACGATCAGGTACCACGATAGCCGCCATATTCGCATCCATGGCAGGGTAGCGGTGCTCTCGGCGAGCGTATGGTCCAGTCATCAGCATCAACTATTCCCCGCACCGACCCCCCTGATCCCATCCCGATAGCGGTCCGCAGCCACACAGCTTGGATCTGATCATCAAAGCAGAACAGCCGGACTTCCACAGTGAGGAAGACATGCAACGTGGAGCGGGGGTCTAGGTAGACTACGATGCCTTAGACTTAGAGAGGACTCCTGGCACAAGATGGAGGTAAACAGCGTTTGTAGTGAGGTGAGTTGTTAAAGGCGTGCTTTGCATTTCAATTTGGTTTACATTGTTTTTGGCTTGTGCTGCCCCGTTAAGTTAGCTTGCCCTGCGAGGCTGAGTACAGCTTAAATTCGCGTCACGACCTGCAGCGCACCGTGATGCATGCTAACACGCTAGCTAACGCTAACAGCTGGTTAGATGTTTATTTTTGTTGCACTGTCTGGGTTTATTAGTTTGATAGCTGCCCGCCTGGGCTTTTGCATAGGGCATTATTCCACACAGAGGACAGGCTCATAATTCAACGCCACATGACCTCCTCTAAGCTTTTGTTGTTATTTACACTTCTCAACAGGAGTTTGCCTCATAGCTAGCTTAGCGTATTAGCATTAGCAAGTAGCTAGCCCGCTAGCTGACAGCTTGCAGGCTTGAAACTTGGAGGCAAGTTTTTACTCAACCTTTACCGTCTTATTCATGAAGAGCCAATAAAGTCAATTTACTTATCTACATATATAGCCATAGACTGGTTTGGCAACGTAAATTTAATAAAAGTTTAACACTCGCTGGGCTAAATTTGGGCAGACGTCTTCTCAAGTGAGGTTGTCAGCAGCACAAGTGAGTTACTGATGCGGTTGTTAGATTTAACTCTTTTGTAAGCAACATAATAACTTATTATTTGATAACTTTATTCATATATATACAGCTGACAATGTATTTGCTACATTAGCCATAAGTTCTGTTTAAACGTGAATTATTTCAGACCCACAACAGCATGAACTATTAATGGAATGTAAACTTTGCACTAATTATTGGATAATTTATCATCATAAAACTTACAGTGAACCCACTGATACATTTACAGGCTTCTCTCAGTGCTGTGTTTTGATAGCCTTTGATTGCTTTTGTATTGGCCCCATGGTGAGAGGTTTTTTCATGTGCGACTAAGCCAACCTGACATCCTAAACCTCTCCATCTCTGGGATTCTTTGCAGTCTTTCACACCTACAGTCCAAACTGTGTGTCTGACCGCTGGGACTGTTTTAAAGCTAGCAGAGAGTTATTGCAACATACACTCCTGACCTCTGTTGAGCTAAACTCTCCTTTTGTGATAATTTAAGACACTTCTGTTACAGCTTTCTTAATCTTTTTGGCAATCTGTTGAAGGAGCTTAGTTTATGTAGGTGGCGTCGAAACATTGAATAAATCAACTGTAGAGCCACAAATATTACTATATTTCAAAAAGTGTTTCATCTTTTGCTACAAGTAAGCACTCTAATCTGCTGTTCACTGAATGTGGCACATGTGAAAGCTGCCAAGATAACCGAAGTAAACATTAGGCTTAGCAGCTTGAATCGGGCTAGTGGTTGTGCTGGTTCTTTAATGCACTTGCATCCGTTTGTAGATGATATCTTATCAAACATGCCGGTATTAGTAATTTTGAGATGATTTTATGTATGGCTGTCAGACGTCTTTTCAAATGGCTGAAAAAGGCTCGCTTGGTTGTGCTGCAAGTGTAGGCTGCACTCTGTTACAAGCCGTGATGAGCCACAGCAAAGGTGGGAGTGAAAATGTATGTGTGAATTATGACACAAGCACTGCCCTGGCTTTGGCTAGCCTGGATGTTACACTTTAGAGATGCACCAAGGCTTTCATTTTGACATTTTTCTGTGCTGTCTTGCTTTTGAAGTGTACATCTCCAGTGATTTAAATGTTTATGTTGACAATGTCATTCTATAGTGCTAAGATATTGGAAAAGTGGTTTGCTGGCCTCTGTTCTGTGGATGTACGTGAGTGTATGGTGGTGGCTCCACCCACTGAGTGGGTTTGCGTAGCGCTATGACTCATCCCCCCTCTTCAGAGGCTTGATGGAATTCAACACACAAACACACTGGACTGAATACATCATGCAGGCAGAGCTGGAGCAAAGAATTGAAATATGCAGACCTGTTTAATGTTACAGTGGTCAGTTTATTGTCAGATTTTATGCTGAAATATCTGACATTCCTCTGCTGACAACATCACAGTGCATGGTATTTAAACAAACAAAAGAAAGGAATGAAACAGGCTTCCAAATGTAACTCTGAGCTGAACAAAGCATGTCTATCTGTGGTCTTATTTTTTTAATTTTAAAAGCATGTTGCCACCACCATTAGCCTGAAGCCCTGAAAGAGCCAGACCGTAGTGTGTCCTCAAGAGGTTGAATGCTGACTGCAGCTCGAACAAAAATCAGACTCAGAGCCAGTCAGACATGTTGTTTTTGCTCTGGCTGGGGATTAAGCTAGAATGCTAATAATGAGGGGCTTTATAGGGGCAGGATGAGAGCTGGACAGCTGGACCAGCTTAGAGTATGGACCAGTATGGGCTCCATACTGTTTGACAACAAATAAAGCCCGAGTTGAGAAAAGTGAAAGCACACTGTTATTGCATGTGACTCACTGATTTCATCTGTCGAATCCTCCGTCATACATGTGGGCGTGCGGCAGCTGCACTCATAGTCCTGCTCAGCTGAAAACAAGGATGAACAAGCTTGGTGAAAGTGTTTACTGGTTGCAGACTCTGATGACAGTTTTTGCTTTTGCTGCAGGTCAATGGGCATGAGATCATGGACGAGCCCATGGAGGAGGGAGAGTCTTTCTCACACTGTGTAAGTTACAAGTTGAGTTTGAGGTCTTGTCTGAGCATATGTTTGTGCATGTAGGATGACAGGTCTCATACTGGTACATTTTTGTAGGATGAAGGGACATATGAGGAGATTCCTATCACCCACCATGTGAAAGAGGGCTGTGAGAAGGCGGATCCATCTCAGTTTGAACTGCTTAAAGTCCTCGGCCAGGGCTCTTTTGGCAAGGTAAGGAAAGACAACATACAGCTATTTCTGTCTGGGCAACAATAGGTGTTAGTATGTTTCTAAATGTCTCCTTTCCTCTTAGGTATTTCTCGTCAGGAAGATTGTGGGTCCAGATGCTGGTCAGTTATATGCAATGAAAGTTTTAAAAAAGGCATCTTTGAAAGGTAATGCAGCTTTGTGTTTGAAGAGCCTTTGCAAACTGGACAGTATGCTCTGTCATCGGTGTTGAATTTCTCTCTCTCACTGTCTCCTTCCTGTGTTGTCTTTCCAGTCAGGGACAGAGTTCGCACTAAGATGGAAAGAGACATTTTAGTGGAAGTCAATCATCCCTTCATAGTGAAATTGCACTACGGTAAGGGAAACTCTTATTTACATCGTGTGCAGGCGATTATACTGTATATAATCCTACAGATTACATCCTAGTTCAGGTAGAGATAAGCTGCTTATGTGCATCTTCATGTTTCAGCTAGATATATCATTTTAAAGATAATTTATCAGCGTATTTTGAATGTTATTAAACAGATATTAAACAGAAATAAATCCAAATTAGTCTAAACTAGTTTATATCAGAGCTGTTGCCACAACAAACAGAGAAACAAAAGGAATATGTTTCCATCTATGTTTGCTCTGTTTTATCATTATCATCATGTAAATGTTAACAAGCTGTTGCTAAGTGGGTTACACTGTTTACATGTGTCACCATGAGTGTCTGTTGAAACCAGAATATGATTAGCTTGTGGCTAATCGACTTATTTCCTCATCTCCCAGCCTTTCAGACAGAAGGGAAACTGTATTTAATACTGGACTTTCTCAGGGGAGGGGATGTATTCACTCGCTTATCCAAAGAGGTAAGCTGACATCCTTATTCCTAACATCTCATTGTACTTTAAGTTTATTTGCTATTTATTCTGTCTGAAAAGGAGAGCGTGTTCTTGTAATTTTAGTATTTAAAGAGATAGTTTGGATTTGTAGGTACCATCGTCAATGTACCCACGACAGTACATGGTGGCTGGCTAGACTCCCGTTTCGGGATAAGTTGCTAGTATATAACTATACGATTTTGCAGTTATCTTAATTGCCTTACTTTGTCAGACAGCCATGTATAAGTTAACTATAATTTATGCTCTTTTCAAAGCCACCAGAGTATTGACAAACAGTAATTTTACCTTGCAGAATGTTATAATTTATGTTGTTTGTTGCCTCAGTCAATTAACTTGTATTTTTTATTGTGTGACTTTGGTGAATCTAAACTGACGGCAAATTCACACAGTATAGTACAAATGTACCAAATGAACTCAGCAGCAGTAAATCAGAGAGTCCTGCTTTCTGCAAAGTATAATAATTTTTTTGTCATAGCCTTCTGGTGGCTTTGAGGAGAGCAGAGATGGATATAACGGCTTGAGATACCTGTCAGAAATTACTGTCAGAAAGCTGGGTAACACAGTGCAAATATTCTAAATAAAACACGCTTAAACTGGCATTGCTTTTTTTAAGGTGGCTAAATTCCGTTTTGCTGTTGCCCCACCATGGACTCTATTTAGAAAACTGTTATACATGGTCTATTTATACCTTCCTCATACATCCACACTTAATAAATTAGGAGTTTTTTTTGCAACTTTTTCTGTCTGTTATTCTTTCAAGAGAGTAATCAATAACAGAATACAGAGAAGAAAGAATGTCCTTTGAATTCTAGTGTGTAATAGATTTATTTTGTGCCTGTAATGTTTTAAACATCTTTGTGAAAATCAGAACTACATATGCCATAATGTTGTTAAAACCCTAAGGAATAGCTAAGCTGACAGTTACAAATGGAACAGGTGTAACTTTAGTATGCAAAAATGTGTGTGTAATATATTTTATAAGCATAAGCACTGCCAAGTCATTTGTCATTCCTGTTTTCTGTTTGCTTTTTATTTAAATTATGATTTGAATTCCTCATGGAATCACGAATGCTTGTCATGAAATCTTTATTCGCCTTTAGATCAGCGGGTGCTTGTCAGTTAAAGGCTTGGATCCACTCTTTTTGAAATGCTTTCAGGGAATTTAGACAATGTGTTCTCTAGATAGACCTTGTGTTGAAAGCATGCCTCAGAACCAAGGCAATTGCTGCTGGCAATGTCAAATCAACAGCTTGCTGAGTCGTGTAACCTATTTGAAATGCTGATATTGTGACAATAATGATACTCTGTTTTCTCTGTTTGTGGTTACTGAAGCCTAATATTGAAGTTGTCTTTTTTTCTTTTCTGCTGAATTTCTCTCCTCTTCTTAGTTCAGAGAGTAAATTTGTCCAGTTCTTATCAGGTTATGTTTACAGAGGAAGATGTGAAATTCTACCTTGCAGAGCTGGCCCTGGCCCTCGACCACCTGCACAGCTTGGGCATAGTTTACAGAGATCTCAAGCCAGAGAAGTAAGAATGCCAGACCTCACCTTCACCTTTGACCCCCAACCCTCAAACCCAACAGTCATATTCCAGCCCCATCCAACTTACTGATAAATATTTGTTTTTATATTTAATATTTGTTGAAGTACAAAGCCGTGGCTAATGGTTGATTTGCACATAAAGACTTTATGGCTCTGCTGTGATTTAAACATTTTTGTATTTAGACATTGCTTTTGAACCTTAACAGATGTCTGGAATATTTTGTTTTGATTGTCCCGTTCTGACCTAAAAGAAAAATTACTATTGCATGTCAAAAAGATCAAATTGGAGATAACTTTCATATTGCTCATGTGTTGTATGCATACATTTTTTGGACTATTTTTTTCAGGATTACTTTTACATAGACTGTGAATATTATATTATGCAATGAGGATACTAAAAAACACAGAGGCTCTTTAGTTTGAACCAAGTACGTTAACTTTATTACTCATTTCAACCTTGAAACAGTGAGCACATACCAGATCCACTCCTTCTGTTCTTGCCTTTCACAATAAGAGACCTAGACATTTAATCTGCATAACTGTTTTACCAGAGGAATTCAAATTAATTCAAAGCATTTTGCCTAAAGGAACTCAATAAAACGGCTTATAAGAGATAAGGCTATACAGCAACTTGGCACATATAGACTGCCAGATGCTGCTCTGGGTCAAGTGTTGCAGTGTTTTTCCTCTACTTGACACATGACCTTTACCATATATGGCGAAAGGAGAAAGGAAAGGAGAAAGAAATGCATCAGATGATTTAAATGCTGTCACTGTTGTGCTGTTGTTTGAATCTCACCCCTTTGGAAAACCTCTTCTTGTCTTTCAGCATCTTACTTGATGAAGCTGGACACATAAAGTTAACAGGTATGTTTTTGTGAAATGCCTAATGAATCTAATGCACAGATAATGTAAGCATGATTTTTTTAAGAACTGTAAATTGTTTTTTTTTGTTTTTTTTAATTCGAAAGAGTAATTAGTATTCTGTTTTAGTTAATAGCCTGTAATTAAACTTTTTCATATTAAATGAGTGAAAATAGATTAATGACCTAATTTTTGTCTGGAGGCTGACTTTCCTCAGCAGCTATTTTTATGTGTCTTTAGCCAACACATAAAAGAATTAAAGCTCTGAATTGTAGAATTCCTGGATGCGACTGTTCAGGCAGCCATATATCTTACCACTTTGCTTTATATTGCTGTGTTTTTGCAGACTTTGGCTTGAGTAAAGAGTCAGTAGATGCTGATAAGAAGGCTTATTCCTTCTGTGGTACGGTGGAGTATATGGCCCCTGAGGTGGTCAACAGGAGAGGACACACGCAGAGTGCGGACTGGTGGTCTTTGGGAGTACTTATGGTAAAAAAAACTGGCTCATCATTTCTCCTTGACCTGTATATGAACCGATGAGACCATCATGTTGATGATATTTTTGTTTTTTCATTGTGTGTTTGCAGTTTGAGATGCTCACAGGAACATTACCGTTCCAAGGGAAAGACCGCAATGAGACCATGAACATGATTCTCAAGTGAGTTATTATTACTGCACTAGGAAGACACTCAGAGCGTGACGGAAGTCAGACATGTTTTGTTAGTAGTAATGGACCGCTTTCTTTTTGCCAAAATTTATCTGTCATTTTTGCTCTCTTCCCCTCTCCAGAGCTAAGTTGGGAATGCCCCAATTCCTAAGTTTGGAAGCCCAGAGTTTGCTAAGAATGCTGTTTAAACGTAACCCTGCTAACAGACTAGGTAAGGTGCATTGTAGTGTGAATTATTTCAACTGTTGATTATTTTAGTCTTAATTCCGTCTTAAATTAGTTAAAGTGTGTGTGTATATATTTGATTTTTCAGTCATTTTGTTTTGTCCAGTTTTAGTTGACTAGAGGTCTGGGCATTTGAGACTAATATAAAAATAAATGTTTAAGAATATGTCTGTATTCTTACCAGATATTTTATGGTGTCATTGCTGCCCCCCTGGGACCCGGGCCAAAAATCTCCTTGTTTCTTTATGTCAGTTGTTATTGTTCAAGGATAACTGCTGATTTTGAACCTGCTCTGGTTTAAAATAATTAAAGTTTCCCTTTAACTTTAATTTAAGTAGGTCAGGTACCCTGTGTCCCTCTGACTGTGGAAACCGATCTGCTGCATTGAAAAAAGAAATCTACTTAATTTGGAAGTTGTTGTCCCAAGTTTTTTTTTGTCAACAATATTCGATGTTGATTTCATCACAGTTTTTCTTGTTAACAGTGTTTTCTATCTTTGTGTTATCTTGGTGAAGTAAAAAAAGGTCATTGATTAACACATTTGGTCATACTATTCAGTAACAATTTAAACACAGGTGCATTGTAGCCTACTGTGTGAGGGTGTAGACCTGTTGGAATAGAAGAAAATGAGGTGTGTTGATCCTCACATTGCGCCAGTCGCTTAGCTTGAGCTTGTTAACATTTTGGCATCCACTTAAATCACATGCTGTAAACCCGCGGAGAGAAAAATGTGTGAATGTGTTGATCCTCTGAAAACAATAAAAACGATAGTGCCAGCTTTAAGCCAACCAGAGTGATCTGTGTCTTTAGGGGCCGGGCCCGACGGAGTGGAGGAGATCAAACGCCACGCTTTCTTTTCCACCATCGACTGGAATGTGAGCACACACACATACACGCATCCCTCTCATTTCTCGCAGAGCCACAAATACACACACATGTAACTCTCCAGCTTCTGTTGAGGATTCACACCTAACAAACGGTTGGCTTGGTGAGTTCTGGCCATCAGTCTTGGCCACGCCAACTATGTTTGTGTGTGTGTGTGTATGTCTGGGCAGAGGGCCAGTTCTCACTGTGTGTGCACTAATAGCCCTGCATGAGTGTTTAAGAGCCTGCAGGATGCTATTGGCTGGATCGAGCTGTACAGTGATGGGAGCGGGTTAATCTGGGAGGGGTCTTGGCTTGGCTCTCACATATGTTCACACACTGTAAAAAGCCTGTGGTGACGTTTCATTTCTGACATGTACATGTGTTTTTTGCATGTGTGTGTGCCTATGTGTTGTGCAGAAACTGTACAGGAGAGAGCTTCAGCCCCCATTCAAGCCCGCAGCAGGTAAACCAGATGACACGTTCTGCTTTGACCCAGAGTTCACCGCTAAAACGCCTAAAGGTAAATCTACACCTACACACACATGCTCTGTTCACATGCTTTTCAGTTTAAAAACAACAGCCACTCCTGCAGCCATGGAAACTAAAACTGAATAAGAAATGGCTCCAAAAATGAGTGGTTTTCTTTATGCGTATATTATGAATTATCTTTGTATGTTTAGACTCCCCAGGTATCCCTCCCAGTGCAAACGCCCACCAGCTCTTCAAAGGCTTCAGTTTTGTTGCTCCGACCCCTATGGATGAGAACAAGAGCTCCCCGCTGCTCAGCATACTCCCCATAGTTCAGGTGAACACACATTATCTCTGCTTTGCAAATGTCCTCTATCACAAGTTACACAGATTAATTATTAGCATGTTAACACAAGTGTGTGAAGGTCGAACACAGACATTCTCTAGCCTTTATTTAAAAGCTCCATTAATGAGCAAAAGTTATAATTCCTGTTATCTCAAGTGGCTGTTTTGGTGCATAATACAGACTAGAAGTGTTGGCTTTGGAGCTTTGCACAAATTCTATCCCTCAACATTTCAGTGAACACATCTCTAAGTGAACAATTAAACAGAGATTTATGCAGCACAACTCTGAATAGTTGCTTACACTATTCCCTGACAATATTCATTGGAAGTTGAATTCTGTTCAAAAGAAGGGAAAATTAGATCTTAAGTCATAGACTTCATGACAGAAACTGCAAAAATTAAAACCTAGATGGAAAAACAACCACAGTTATCCTTTAATGGTTGCTATAAGTATATTCATACTAAACATGAAACAGTTTCAGTACTTGTTTGACACAGTGTCGATGCAGAGACGAGCAGCTGTGATTTCTGCTCTCTCTTCTCTGCGACAGGGAGTTAAAAGATGCACTGTTCCCCCATGGTGTCAGAAGTGGTATTGAATATAGATATTTTCCAGCCCATTGTGTCAAAGTTAGAAATGCCAGTATTGTGAAAACACTGACACGCACACAGACTGTTTCCTCCCCACACTTTGCATGGCTCGGTTTATTTCCATAACTGCTAATTTGACAGCATTTTGCCGTTGAGTGATGTGTGAATAGGGAGCCGATACTACAATGGTGGTAAATCTGCGATGACAGTTTGACTGCTGAATATGTAATAACGTTACTACTTCAAGTTCCTCTCTGGCATATTCGTGAACAGAAGTGTTAAAATGAATGGTCTTGGAGGTTTATGAGTTGTTACATCAAATGTGTAGGCATGACAGAAGCTGCTGCAGCTGTTGATATTAAGTTTATTCGATTCATGTTAAAGAATTGATGAATCAGTTTAAATGTTGTTTTCCCCAGATGCACGGCGGCTCCACCAAGTTCTCTGATCTTTACGAGCTGCAGGAGGACATAGGGGTCGGCTCCTACTCCATTTGTAAACGCTGTGTACACCGAGTCTCTGCCATGGACTATGCTGTGAAGGTAGTAAGGTTTTCCTTTTTGTTTTCCCTCTATTCCTTTTTTAAAATCCACTAAACACCAATGCTAGTTTTAGCATTGGTCCCATGCTTTACACCCACACAGTTAATCAAGAGAGTTACCTAGTAAAATAACAGTTTGTTTGCTGAACAGCCTCATGTGAGCAGTTGTGGGTTAAGTTACTTGCTCAAAGGCATGTCAGCAGTTAGCTAATGGCCAGTAGGATGGTGGCAGAGACTTTTTCCACGTCCCCTCTCCTGCTCTTTCAGGATAAAAGACTTTCTGCAGTAGAAACCTGCTTCTGTAACATTCAGGCCACCGCTGCAGTTTTGTGTCATGTTTGATATACAAAGTTAAAGTTCAAACCTTTTGAGGTGACCTAACCTGCGTGGGTACGGAAATAAAAAGTAATCTACCAACACCATTGCTGCATTCTAACTAAGTTGAAGGCTGTGATAGATCAGTTTTTAAATGAGCTGTGGTTTTCAGCTTGCAGGGCACTGAATGACAAAGTCAGTTAAATGATTGTAGTACATTACAGTAATTCATATACTGTTTTGTCTAGTTTAATGGCTCACAGAAACATTAAAAAAAGAACAGTAAGAGTGTATGTAACATGAGTAAGTGACGACGTGTGTGTTGACAGACCAGCAGAGGGCAGCACAGCTTCAGCTACTGTAGCTATATTCAGCTATTATCATTTAAAGCAGTGCTTGGCTGGCCATAGGCTTTCCTCAAGTCAAGTCATGCAGCTCAATGGAAACAGAAGAGTTGTGGCTTGAAGTAGGGAGAACTTTTAAGTGCCTTTTGTGCAGTATAACAGTAATAATAACATGAAAATAAAATTCAAGATGAATTTCTTTGATATCTTGTTTTTTACAAGAACTGGAAAACATTTTTCCAATGTGACACCAGTGTTGGAAAAAAAAAAAATTTATTCTTATTTTTTATTTCAACTATTTGCATATGCAACCTCTACTATCAACATCCCTTGTTCCCGCCTCGTCTCTGTGTAAACAGCCTGTTTCGCGATTTTTTGGTCACAATTGTTGGTCCCAGTCGGTTCATTTATAGCTTCATAGTTATTTGACATTAACTGCACATGTCTCTGTTTGCTTGTCTTTCAGATAATAGACAAAAGTAAGAGGGACCCCTCTGAAGAGATTGAAATCCTGATGCGATACGGACAGCATCCCAACATCATCACTCTGAAAGACGTCAGTAACATTTGTGTGTTTTAGCTTTTCACGACTGTGTTTTTCAGCTTGTCAGCATACTAATGGATTATGTCTCTACGTGTGTGTGTGTGCTTGCGCACATTAGGTGTATGATGAGGGCAGGTATGTATACCTGGTGACAGAGCTGATGAAGGGAGGGGAGCTGCTGGACAAGATCCTCAGGCAGAAGTTTTTCTCTGAGAGAGAGGCCAGTGCTGTGCTCTACACCATCACTAAGACTGTTGACTACCTCCACTGCCAAGGGGTGAGGAGACACTTCCGTACATATTGGAGCGTGAGTGAAAATGACACACCTTCCTCTCTAACGTGCCATTATCTCCCATTCTCCCCAGGTGGTACACCGAGACCTGAAGCCCAGTAACATCCTGTATATGGATGATTCAGGAAATCCTGACTCCATCAGGATCTGTGACTTTGGATTCGCCAAGCAGCTTCGAGGAGGCAACGGCCTGCTCCTCACCCCCTGCTACACCGCTAACTTTGTGGCACCAGAGGTGAGGAGGAAGCTTATTATGAAAGCAAAAAGATAACAAATGAAAGCGGGAATATGAAAATTAATACTTGAATTTAGAAATATAGAAAGAGCTATAATGGCAGAGATGTTGCATAGAATATGTAAAGAGTTGTTTTCCCTGTTGTCAATGGTTTGCCTTTTGTTGTTTGTGTGGATCCAGGTACTAATGCGGCAAGGTTATGATGCAGCCTGTGATATATGGAGTCTTGGGGTTCTACTTTATACCATGCTAGCAGGGTAAGACTGCACTCATACAAAAACTGTTGAATAATTTGGCTGTTATTTGGGAGGAAATTATGAAGTGTGAGGTCCAAAACTGTCAACCAGTCTAAATCTGTGCAGAGATTGAGCTCATAATGGGTCATGTACATCACTGCCTTCTAGAAATGCACCAGTTGGAATTTCCTGGTTTCATTGTAATTTTTTTTTTTAGTCTGCCTACCAATCTTTTTTTTCTTTCTAATTTAACAGCAGCAGTGACAGCATATAGAAACATTATTATCCCTTTTATCTAGTTCCCATTTCTCTCCAGTATACGTGTGTAATAGTTGTAGTTAGTATTTGTTTGATTACCACGAAGTGTCAGTCAGGTTTCCCTCATTAGACTAGCTGACATGAAATGAAGCACTGCATGGATGTCCTTACCTCTGCTTTACACACCGTCAGGTACACGCCGTTTGCAAATGGGCCAAACGACACGCCAGAGGAGATTCTTCTCCGGATAGGATCTGGAAAGTTCTCTTTGACAGGTGGCAACTGGGATACTGTATCAGACACCTCAAAGGTATCCACTCTGACACTTTGTAGCTTCAGACAGGTGGTGTGACTTTGAAAATCTGCTTAAAAGTCAAAGTATCAAAGACAACTCGCTTCAAAGTCAAATACAAGTGATTTCTTTTTATTAGTTTTTTGTTTTGTTTTTCCATGTGAAGCGCTTTGTACACTACTTTTAAATGTGCGACAGAAACTTGATTTAGCTGTAATCTTTAGATTTGATCCTGTCTGGATGTGTCTGTATCTTTTTGTGATCGTGCAGAGATACTCCTAAAATTTGACTTTTTTGTAATGTGTTTAAATGGCTGAGAAACATGCGCATGTTTATTGATGAGAAAAAGTTATGTTGTTTTTGCTTATATACTTTGAAGTCATAATGTAACTTTATGTTGCAGGACCTGCTGTCCCATATGCTCCATGTGGACCCTCACCAGCGATACACAGCAGAGCAGGTTCTAAAGCATTCCTGGATCACCTGCAGAGATACGCTACCACACTTCCAGCTCACACGCCATGATGCACCACACCTCGTCAAGGTGGGTGTGGAGATCCTAATGAACAAACAGACAAAGACCATTGACTGCTAACATGGGGGAATTAGACGGCCTGTGATTCCTCTTAGTTGTGTGCATGGTCTAACGCATGTTGGCCTTGCGTAATGATGCTCAGTGTTTCTAAACATGGAACCACATCATCTCTCCAAACCAGAAGAGGGTCTGATCTCTGCTACTTGATGTCATACCCTTGAAGTGCCTCTTGACATATAAAAGTGAGCCCGATCTGTGATTCATACACTTCTGAGCTCATCTATTACTAATACCAGATCCAGCAGAGCAGATGTGTCCATCCTTCGATCTTATCTTATCCAGGTCGGATGCTTCTTTCAAATGATACTCATCAGGTCGTATTTTTGACACAACACATTTGACGCTCAAGTGGTTTGCAAGGGCACTGTTGCTAAGCAACTGACGATATTAAAAAAAAAAAAAAAAAAAGGGATGTTGCCTTTCCACTTTTGGAAAATGGTGAATCATTCTTTTTTTCACTCACATTTAGGAATGACTGGGCAACAAAACTTAAAAGTCAAAATTAAAGGAAGATCAATGGGTACCAGCATAAAACCTCAAAGTACAAATCATAAACTTGAGGCTGTCAGAAACTTTCCACTTATAAAGTCACAGAACCTTCAACATGACCCTACTCAAAGGCCCAACCAGTCCCAATAGAAAGTCACAGAGCAGCCTGAGAGATCTCTGAGCAATTACTATCACTTCATCACCCCCTACAGAGAGAGGTTGTCTGCACGGCATCTTCACCAAGCGCTCGAGTGGCTCTATATAAAAGCGCTCTGTAATAGCTAACCTCTGCACTCAGACATGCAGAGAGAGGCCAGCCGCCCTGCACAGGAATTTCTGTGTGTGACCCTGCTCTTTCAGATACAACGCCAAACCTGTGATCATAGGTGAGGGCCTGAGCAGAGATCAGCAGTAAATTGAGAGCTTCTCTTTGTTTCTCAGTGCTTTCTTCACCACTTTAACAACACAGTGCTTTCTAACACCAACATATGACCCTGAAATTTCCCTCGATGCCATCATAGCTCTTTCTAAGTGTAGGTTTTATATCTGTTTATTTAATGTAAGGCACCAGGTAGCCCTGATTAAAAACACAGTACAACTATTCTTGGTCTGCTAGAATCCACAAAGACAGAGAAAACCGGCTCTTAGTCAGTCTCTTAGTAACATGAATAAGATTTCTTTTCAATTGTCCAGTATATTTCCGTTAATCACATGAAGTGGAAACGCACTGTGAAATTAATGTTAATCGTGCCATGGATGCACTTTGCCAGGCCTCTATCCTGACCGTCAGGTCGACATGGTAGCATCTTGTCAATCACAAGGTAGCAATACCCTACAAAATGAACAGCACAGTGCACTGAGGAAGACCTAGAACTTGATATTATGACCATACAATCATCAGGAAGTTGTTTATCGTGAGGTGAGAAATTAAGTGAGAAGTCAGAGGCCATTTTGGCAGGTTTAAGGCACTGATGCACTGGTTTCACTTTTACGTCCACTTCTGTTATACAGTCCGTAGCATAAATAAGGTCACCTTTTTGTCTGTGGAGCAGTTGTACCTGATCAGCAACAGTATTCAGTTCTGACATCCAAGCAAAACTATATTTATAGATTTCCCGCGTCATCATCATCTCGCCACCAGACAGACAGACAGTCCAATTCTTGTCAGGTGATGAATGGTTCAATTGATTCATGCCATTCACATTAAAATGTACCTTTCTATTCACATTAGTCGGTGCATCATTTTTCCACTCGTCAGTCTGAATGTTGGTGTTGCTGACTGTGGACTCGTCATCCTGCTCTTAGTCATGAATCCCACTGCTGTCACTGATCTATTTTTAACTTTTCTCCTCTCGTGCACGTGTGATTCAAGGTCTGAAAAACAGTTTTTATAAAATCGCCTCACTGCACACCAAAGCCATTAGGTGGCGTGGTTTGTGCACCTGTGGCCTTTGTTAGCTGGACAAGTTTCTTCCTTGATCTCTTAATCATGCACCTCTTCTGACCGGATGTTTGACCAGTGTACCTCTACCCCCAGGTATTTAAAAAACCATAGGTCATGAACTTCTCAGTTATTGGTTATGTTATTATTGGCCATAATAAGCAGGTAATTATCTCTTTGGGGTATCGGCTAACAAAAGAAAAATCCATATTGTGCATCTATTATATTTTTTCCTCACTTTTTAATATACATGTGCACTTGTTGAAAGCACAGTGTTGCCATTTAGTGCTGCTCCCATTCTGCACAGTTTCAGATGATGACACATTTCCTGATTCATCTCTGGATAAGTGGGTGGTAATAGATAAACAAATGTAGCGCAGTGCAGGCTTGAATAAGCTGGATGTTTGCATAAATCACCCTGAGTCTGAAAAAAACTGTCAGAATGAATGCTTCTTTTGTTAAGTGGGTAAAGAAATTTGTCAAAATTAGCAGAGTTCTTGTTGTGAATGAACATCACAGTCATTACTGAAAACAAAACCTGGCCTTGTATAGCACCACAAAACTGACTGATCTCCTGGGGAAAAGAATATTAACTTATCACAGACCTTCTAAATGCAAATGTAATTTCTTCAAAGCTGACGTCTTGGAACTATTTAAAATTAACTACATATTGATGTGATGTCTTGCTCTTGGGACCAGAAGACACACTCATGTCATAATATCTTGTTGGGAAAAGGACAAAAAATGCTCCAAAACGAGACAAAATACAAACATTTTCGAATGTGTTCCTTAACCTTTGACCTGAGGAAATGAATGATGGGTACATATCCAGTACAAATCGCTTATTTTCACCTATTATGTTTGAATATTTCTCCAACTAAGGCCTCCAAACAGTGTTGGAATTGCATAAATTGGGTTTGACTGGATACTAACACCATCACACATGAATAAATTTGGATTCATTGATTCCACAATGTTGCCAAAGTTGCCACTAAGAATATTTGGCTGTGAAATGACCTGTCCTGACCTGTAGGATAGTCACAGACTCGTGAAACTTTACAACCACAAACTACAGACTTAAAAAGGATGGATGGCTTTCCTAGTTAAATTAACGATTTGGAGGTTTCCCAGCAGCCTTCAGAACAGAAACGCTCAACATTCCCAGCAGAATCTCACATGTCCAAAGTTGTTGATACCAAATCACAACAGGGCTTTTTCTATGGTGTTCCTTGAGGTCTTTGTGGCGTAATTGGACCAGTGGTATCATTTCTCAAGTGGTATCATATAGTTTCATGGTACTTGTGTGAGCCCTTACACACATTTACAATATTTAAGAATGTTTATTACATATTTATGGCTAGACAGCCTATGAGCTGCATCACTTCTCTTTGGTATTTACTGTTAACCGTTCATCCTCTTTTGAAATCCTTCACCTCCCACCACTCTAATCTGTTTCCATTTATTTCCCTTTACCTAAAGCCAAGTGTTCATTCTGTTGTCCTGCAGGGAGCCATGGCTGCCACCTATTCAGCACTGAGCCAGAAGACGAGTCAGCCAGTGTTGGAGCCCGTGGCAGCGTCCAGTCTAGCCCAGAGACGCAGCATGAAGAAACTCACCTCAACAGACATGTAGACACACGCCGCTCGCTCACCCTGCAGTTTTGACCTCACTCTCAGTCGGACTCTCATACGCAAACATGCACGCACACACACACACACACACACACACACACACAGACCGAAGTCCTGGCCAGTCAGACCTACTGTCTCCCTTTTTAATCTATTTATTTGACACACCCAACATATGCACACATGCATGCACACTCACACTGGACTAGGTTGCATCGTGAAGAAGTCAGCTGAAGAGGAAGAGGGGGAAACTCACATATCTGTTACTGCTGGGAAGACAGACTTGTATTTATTTCCACAGCTTTCATATGCACTTGCCCTCCTCGCCTTTCATTCTCTCTCTTCCTCGTGTGGGGAAGAAACGCACCAGCTAATGTTCTCCTTCACTGTGATTGGCTGATTCAAAGCTGCTTCGGTAAACTGTGCCCCCCTCCCACTGCTCTTCATCTGCGCTCTGCCATCCTCCTCCTCTTCAGTTCTCACTCCTTCCCCCGTTTGCTTTTGCTGTCTTAACTTCTGTTCTTCAAAGTGAAGTTTATGTGTGAGAGTGCGGGCAGGATGATATTGACTGAGGGACATCGTAAGACTGTTTCCTCAGACTGTTTCCTCTCTTTAAAACAAAAAGATTTGATTCTGCTTGTGGCGGATTAGTCCCTCAGGATCAAAATCATCCACCAGCACTTTTGTTACATAAATGCATGTGCGGACAGAACCTGTATTTCCTTTCACTTAAATTTCACAGTCTGGCTCATGTTACTTTGTGATGCTAACAATGTATCAAAAGAGGAAAAATAAGCTGCAGAAGGACAAGAGATAATGTCTAGAGTTGGAAGGTTGATCAATGTGGTAAAGTCGACAGAAAATTCTAGTTTGCAAAAAAATATATAAATATATATATAATGAAGATGATGAAGATGAAGAGCATGTGGGGGAGCTGTAGGGATTTCTCTGGGGGGGACGGGACGCACCCCGTCGAACCAGAGAGGCTGAATTTAACAAAAAAAAAAAAAAAGAATTTCCATGGATATCTCTTCAAAAAAGACATTGTGGAAATTGTATGATATTGTATTTATTTCATTTGATTTTTAAGATTCTATTTTTCTTTCAAGTTCTGTATATATTGACATTAAAGATCATTATTGACATGCATCCAGTGCAGTCTGAGTTGGTTTGTTCCATTTCAAAAGGCCTAATTTATCATCAGTATATCTGCAGGACTATGACATTTGCTGCCAGCCGCCATTGTGTTCACAATTACCCTGATGACCCTTCAAATTTCCATCCATTTTTGGTGTTATCACAAAGAAGGTGAGTGAAGCATATTTGGTTAACTCTATCACAGACTGCTGCGTTACTCTGGATAATCCACAGACTTCAGAAATCAAGTAATTTAAAATACTTGATGTTTTTATTTTTTTTTATTAATTTTATTATTTATATCCACTGAGGGGAACTGGAACATGATGTAAACACCTCATTGACAGATTTTTTGCAAACACAGCCAGCAGTTATGGAGCAATATTAACATTCTTTTGGAGTGGTGCTTCTGGGCCAATATCAAAGTCCAATATTCACTCTCCTCTCTCCTTTAGCTTTATATCTGCTGAATATTACACAATGTTCATCAGCTCATCCCTAACACGTTCATTCAGGATAGCTGAACAACCTCGATTGAGTCAACAACATAACCTCCCTGTCAGAGGTAAGTTATCCCATCAAGTCCTCAATTCACTGTAACTGTATTGAGAATAGCACCAAACTGTAACTGAATACAGTTACCTTTATTTAGTTACATGTCTTCCATTACTCTCTGACCCTGCACCAAATTATTTTTATGGTTTAATAGTGAAATAAGTGGAAACGTGTGAGTGTTTGTATGTTTTTGTTTGCTTTTTTCTTAACAGACCCTTTAAAATAATGACCACCTCCCTAGCAGCTCCTTCCCCTTTGTGTCCTCCCCAATAAACATCAATGAGATGCAAAGCTGTCCGCGACCACTAGGTGGAAACACTGTCCACTGCATGAGAAGTTCCATGGCTGTTGAACACACAGCGTCCTCAGTGGCTCTGTGTCCTACCCTTATGTAAATGATCAGTCTCGCCTGCTTCCATTTTGTCTGTCCAACCCCCCTGCTCCCCTGAGAATATGAGCTCCTCGAACCAGTGGTGTGTAAAGAGAAGTGTGTGCGTGTGTGTGTCAGAGCTGTCATGACCAGACAGCGGAGGATGGAGATCTAGGCAGGAGAGCAGATGGATTGAGGCACGAGGACTGCTCCCATCAATGCGCACACACACACACACATGCACACACACGTTGGCCTATGGACCAGCTGTTGTCCTTTTTCTGCAACTGTCTGAGCTGACTCTGTGTCCTCTCCTCTCTCTCTCTAGATGCATTTAGCAGTGAGCCGGGGAGCTGAGAGGTAAACAGTGGGGCTAATTGTTTTGACATACTGCTCTTTGTTTTGGCCTCCTGGTGCTAATCAACCACTCGGCTAATAAGTCTGCCTGGCAAGGAAAACACAACTGTGTTGAGGCCGTGAGGAAGGGAAAAAGGGGACAGGGGTCTGTCAGGTTGACTTACACTCCATAACAAAGTCCTGCAGTCATATATATATGTTGTCCTCGTCATCCAGAGTTCCCACAGTGCTGCTGTGGCTGGGTAGCGCCCCGCTCAGGTGTGAATCTATTTATCCTCATTAACGAGCGTCTCCCCAAAGTCAGCCAATTAACACGCTGCTCCTAATGAAGCCATTAGCTGTCAGATGAGGTAGAGGCAGTGCTTGTCATCGCCGGTCCACTGTGTGTTTATGTGCGCGTGTGCATCCACTCTTGCTGCTAATAAAAGCAAGAAAATTAATGGAGTGAGCGTGTGTGATAATGAGTTAATGTGGAACAAGCAGGACGAGTAGTGATCAGCCCTCTGTCTCAAATGAAGATATCAGACACAGTGATTTACTCTCTCAGTGTCATAAACAGGCCTCCCTCACATGTACCGTGTGTGTGTTTGTGTGTGTGTTCGTGTGTGTTTAATGGGCAGGCTAAGTGGGATAGAGAAAGATCCTTTTCTAAACACAGAGATGCTCCTCTGCTCTGTGTGATATAATGCGTCTTAACTGCAGGTGTGCAGCCGCGTGCGACCACTTAGCATTACATCAAAGTTGCAAGAGTGTCGGCCTCGAAGTAACAAAGTGTGGATGTCACTCAGAGTTCTCGTGTTGCTTAATGGAGCTATCACGCTGCACAACCTTAATATGGTTTTAATTGTCAAAGTAATTGCAAAGACATGAATGCCACAGCCTCGACAGAGAAGAACAATGAGATCACAGAGGCAGCTGTTCTACTGACACCATTTTTACAATGGATTGCCAGTGACTGCATGGAGGAAGTGGAGATACTCAGAGACTGCACTGATCTCAAGAGGAAGGAAGATCGCATTCACAGGATTTAAGATTTCTTTTTAAACAACAAGGAACTTGTCAAAAGTTACATTTTCAATTCTGTGTCTTTGTGTTTAAATGACAGCAGCCCCGCAGTCAAAAGCAATGGATGTGCTAAGCTACTGAAAAATCTGATCTACAATATGACTTTTAACAAAGGACTGCACTGTGACTCTTTCTGAATCAGCTCTGTGTGCAGCTTGTTAGAAAAGAAATCTATATTTTTTTTGGTGTTGTTTTATTTTCCAAGTGTCTGGGGGTGTTTTGGGACCATTTCAAATGAGAGGGGTCAGACAGGGGTCAGACAGGGGTCACATGTGATATCAACTACAAGTATATAAAGACCATTCCCATGCTCAGTTATGTCTCATAAGTTGATGCAACAGTTTGGGGGTTGATGCATGTGTCAGAAAGATTTGAAGCTAAATGTAAATTCAAGAATTGATTTAAAAAAAATAGTAATATATCCCTTCATGACATCACACTGAGACACAGAGAAGTTGTGTAAAACCACAGAGTATTCCATCTGTGTCTTTGGTATCATAAAGGTCTAGCTAGGATAAGATAAGTCCATAGTTTGTGGTTGTAAAGAATCTAAGTGCAAAAATGTTTTAAACACAACAACAAAACACTACAATAAAATGGTTACCATGGAAATTACAGAATCAAACCAACAAAAATTAGGGAATTCTCCTCACCTTCCTAGTCATGTCCAGTTTATGCTTACCAAGACTGAGCCCATTCCCATTTCTTTACTTTTTGTCCTGGTATTAAGTTTAGCATTTTATGTAAGTATTGTATCAAAACTTAAAATGTTGGTAATGTGACAACCCTTAAAGATCACACTCACATTTTCTCCTGAATGATTATTCTTACAGACTTCCGTATTGCATCTCCTTGGCTGGATGCTCTTTAAGTCTTACCCAGCCCTGCCCCCACCCCACAAACCGTTAGCTGCCCAGCTCTGTCAGGGGATGCCAGAACTGAGGATGTGAAATTGATTTTAGGTTATGGGATTATTGCAGATTCTTCCCTGCTCCTCTTCTTCGACACCCCTCCCCTCCTCTTCATCTCCTCTGCTCTCAGTTACAGCCACTCTGCAATTGATTGTATCCTCTAACACAGTGTTGGTACCTGCCCCTGCCCTCCAGTGATCACTTATCAACTTTGGTCATTTTCACTTTGAAGTCGTGTCAGCGCTTTGCAGCAGCGTGGCTGCTTGTATTTTCAAGTGTGGAACTGAGAGCACAAATAACTGAACCAGGGAAAAATCAGTGTGTAGATGCCTCCCTCAACAAGTGTGAAAAAGCATTGGTAAAAATGGATTTATACAGGAAAAAAATGCTTTCCAATGAAAATGAAAGCCTCTTTTATTCTCTCAGGCTCTGGGATAGATCACATTAAACTTCAATTTTTGTTTCAGTATTTTTTGTTACTCTAAAGTCAGGACATACATTTCAAAAGTTGATAACCTGTATCAGGACATCATGCATGCATCTGCAGCAGAGACCAACTTCCATCGTTCATTTTTTTCGGCATATAAACACTGTGCATCTCTAGTCTACTGACCTCTGGAAGTATTAAGACTTTTTAAATAAGCCATTTTTATGAGGGAGTTTGGTTGCCTCAAGATATGTACTAAATGGAACACACATACACGATGAAATACAAGTGTTACCTCAAAAATATGCCAACAATCTCCAGTGATTATAATTTTGTTAATTAAAACATTTTATTTGGAATTATAAACCAAAAGGTAATGCATGTCTTTATAGATATTATTCTCATTTTGATTTGTTCACATATTACAATATGTCTAATATATGCTATTTTGACTTTTGTAAATTAAAGTAATTCATTAAAATTTAGTTTCACATTTTTTATGTCTATTTAAAGACTCACTAACAATAAGTTGGATGTTAAGTAAGCTTTAAGACAGTGGTTTCAACCCGGGGGTGGCGGCCCTCACAAGGTCACAAAATTAGTAACTGGATATAATAAACAACAACAACAAAAAAACAGCTTTTTTTTTCTTTTGAGGTACTGTCATTTTTGTTGGTGTTTTCAAACATGAAAAATCATTTAAATACAAGAACACCATTGGTTTTAATTCACAGGCTGAAGTCCTCCTAACTGTAGTCACAGCTCAGCTTTAACCACAATTCAGAAAGGTTGCTGTAAGGCTCAGCAGACGACCAGTACAGAAACATCAGATATGTTGTTTCCAAACAGAAAAAGGGGTGAAAATGCATTCATGACCTTTCAGTTATCAAAGGGTGTTAGTGAGACTTGGTAGAAATGAAAGGAGGATGTAGAATCGATCATTTCAACCCAAAAGTCATGCGACCATGTGGCCGAGCAGCAGCCGATCCTCATTATTCCCATGTACGGAGCGTCTCATGTGGGCTGCTGTCTGTGTTCTCTGTACGACTTCTAGACTGCAGCCCTCTGCTTTCCCCCTTTTCCAATTAAAGATAAATGTGCTGTCAAACGTCCTCTCTTTGACCTCCCGCACACCCGTTTTACTGCAAACACTACATCAGTGCCTCCCAAACTTTATTCTGCCTCCTCAGTAAATCTGTGCCATCCCGCTTTAAAGTTTCGCCTCTTTCATCCTAATGTGTTTTATTCACTTTATTGACCTTCAGAGATTTTCTTTTAAAAAAAATTGGAGAAAAATAACACTATTAATAAAAGCTTTGGAAAACAATTTATTTAGAGGAATTTGGTAACTTTTTTTTTTTTTTTTTTTTTTTTTACAATTTTGAATTCTTAAATTTAAAACAAAGTCTTTGAAACATGATACAGAATAAATTCAAAGAGAACAGAAGGTTTGTGATGAGATACAATTATAAAAAAAATAAATAAAAGAAGAAGAAGGTGTGAGTCAGACGGTACCATTATCCCCTGCCAGTAAACAAGCGGCTCATCCTCCAAACTGCTGCTACACAAGTCACTACTCCTGCTTCTCTATTGTTGCTGTCCTGTCTGATGATCAGTCCGCTCTTACTCAGGATCTGATTCAGAGGCTCAATTATCTGCTAGTGCAAAGCCCAGTCATCCAACCTCAAGCATTTTGGAGAAATAATTACCTGAAGTTCTTCATTTAATACGTCTGAAATGCGCTTTCATGTTGCACCTGTTATATTTCTCCCACTGTCCTTTGCACATTTTCCCAAGTCAATCATTTTTCACAGGTAACTTATTTATGTGCAGTTACTCTTTACAGACATGTTTGGAAGTGGAGGGTTTTTTTTTTTTTAAGCATCCTGACGCTGAAGCGAGGTGCAAGAGGCTCAAGGATACTGCAGTGCTGCTCTGGACCTTGGCTCGCTTTGCTTGTTTGCTCGGCTGCGTGCTCTCCTTCCATCTAGGGGCATTTCTTTTCTCCCCCCCCTTCCCTAGAAATCAGGGATTATTTCGAACTAAAATAGATGGATGGAATCAATCAGCCATGGTTTTACTTTTCTCTTCTTCTACATAACCGCCCCCTTTCACCTCCACCCTCACACCCTTTTCCCTCCCTCCCTCTCCCTCTCTCTCTCTCTCTCTGTCTCCCCCACCCCCTCTCAGGGCTGCAGACTGAGGAGATGCATAAATTCAGATGCATTAGTATTCCAGTCAGGCTCTCCATTTCAAGGCAAGGCCTAGCACCCTTCCGCCTCTCCTCTCTCCCCTCCTTCACTCTCCCTCTCCAGCTCTTATTTTTTGAATCATTTAAGCAGCGCTGCATCCATAGGCCTACTTATTTCCAAACCATCCCTAAATTATTTTTAGGCATTATGATATTTTTTTTTTTTTAGGAATATAGCTCTATTTGCCCTCGCATGCCCAATTATACGCAGCTGTAGTCTTTGAAATGAGATTCATCTGCTTCTGATTGTGTATGTGTGTGTGTGTGTGTGTGTGTGTGTCTGAATGTGTGTGTGTGTGTGTGTGTGTCATTGTGTTTTGCTGTCAGGCCCAGCGGCCCAGGCGATAAATCACGCATGTCTGATTGAGGAGGGCAGAGGGCCCGGACAATAACATTTCAGAGGAACTGCTGGAGAAAGCGACTGAGTTTGCTGTGATCCGTAGAGCCTGCAGACCTGCAGCCAAGGTCCTGTTGAACCGCTGGATATTTTACAGCTGTTGGTCACATAAGGAACTTCAGAAGAAGTTGCCCTTTGACATGACATTGAAGCTGAGTGAAGGTTATGCTGTTAAAGCAGAACAGTATGAATACATGACTGGAGCGTAATGTTCTCTTTAGTATAATTGTAATTTGGCAAAATGTTTGATTTGAACACATTTTCATAATTGTGTGAAAATGCAAAGGGAATATGGAATTAATGAAATTGTTATATATTCATTATTGCTTTCATTATTATTTAATACTAATAAGAACAGTTATACGTTTTCAAAGAATGTTCATTTTAAAATAACTCATACATGTAATAATTATAACAATAATAGCAATAATGCTTATTTTAAAGTAACTGTTATAATACAATTCAAAATAATGTTAATTTTAAAATAACATGTAATAATAATACTGTTATTATAATAACAATAGCTATTTTGAAATATTTGTTATACTACATTTTAAATAATGATCATTTTTAAAATAACGTTCATGATATGTAATGATAATTATATTAATAGAGATTTGTATGGTATTATGCCTACTTCTAAATATCCATCAGAAGCTGAATCCTTTTTGGACAGTGAACAGTTGTAGCAAGAAATTGTTTATTACAACATACATAGTTTATTTCAAAACATAATACAAGCTTTATACTGAAAATAAATAATTACTTGAGCTGTCATCGAAATTTGGAAACCGCCGAAACAGTTCAATCTTACTGAAAATATTGTTTGTTTTTGTTTTTTTACATTGCTAATTAAGTGCATGAATAACTAAGAGCATTTGTTTAAATTAATGACTTCAAAAGGGTAATATATAAAACTGTACAATATTCGAAAAAATACTTAAGAAATAAACCAATAACAGGAGTATTTAAGATTATAAAATTTTGATACTGAACGTACAATAAAATTATAGGCAGGTGTATAGCGTCGTCAACCCCTCTTTCTATTCTCTGTTTCAGAGTCCACACAGTTTATATGGTCGAAGATGATTGAAATCAAATAAATGAATTTATAAATAGCAGTATAACTGTGTGTGGCTGAAGCTACAGGCCATAAGGGAGGAATTTAATTTTAGAAGAAAAAAAAACAAACCCTCCAAGTGCTATTATGTTGGTAGCAATACCTCTACAACTGGAATGAGGGCCTATATTTGCATATGCAAAAATAATTACAGATCTGCTACGAGTATGTTACAAAATAATGAGTGTAAATATGGTGAGAACTAAAGCATCGCGTGAGCCCGAGGGAAGCATGAGGTGGACTGTAAAACGGCCTCTGGTGCTGCAACAAATCAATTAACAAATGATTATTTGTTTCACTCCAGCAGAAAAAAAAAAAAAAAAAAAAAAAAAAAAAGTCCCATCCTATCATTATTATAGCTGATGAGAAATGGTGACACAAACCAAAGGCGCTGGCAGGTTATTAGGCACATTTTTGTATTTATATCCGTGATGTAGAAAATAATTTGGCGGGCTCCAAAAGGTAATCTGAAATGTGATATGCCGCTATAGAATAATGCCCTCATGACAGTTAGAAAAATGACGAAGGCTGAACAGGTATCTCTGTTATTGTTATTGTGTTTCAGTGCTGGAGGAGTCTGTACCGGGACGCGCCACCGCGGAGCCCCTTGCGCTCAGAGTCAGTGCCGGAGGGGGGATTCCTCCCGGTGCTTCGGTCAGAGATCATGGCACGAGGAGGCATCTCCCGCGCTCCCGCTGTGAGAATAGGGTCCCTCGTGCGGCGGCGGCTCTCCCGGCGGCGTCATGCGCTTCTCCTTCTGCCTCCGGTTGCAGAACCACACGCGCACCACCTCCTTCTCCAGCTGCAGCGAGTCCGCCAGCGAGGTGATCTCCTGCGCGGAGGGTTTGGGACACTTGAGAAAGTGCGTCTCCAGGACCCCCTTGACGCTCACCTCGATGGACGTCCTCTTCTTCCTCTTCCTCCCCTGAGCTGCTATCTTGTCTATACTGCTAGAGCTGCCTGTGGTCGAGTCCGCCTCCTCCAGCCACTTGTTCAGCAGCGGCTTTAGTTTGCACATGTTTTTAAAGCTCAGCTGCAGAGCCTCGAACCTGCAGATGGTGGTTTGGGAAAAGACGTTACCGTACAGCGTGCCCAGAGCCAACCCCACGTCCGCCTGCGTAAAGCCCAGCTTGATTCTCCGCTGTTTGAACTGCTTGGCAAAGTGCTCCAGCTCGTCCGAAGTCGGCGTCTCCTCGTCGGAGTGGTCGTGGCAGTGGTGCCCGCCGAGGTCGCTGTGCTCGGGGCTGAGCGTGTCCCTGAGGCCCGGGTGCATGCCTTGGCCCTGCGGGTTGGGTGGAGGTGTGAGGCCACCGTGGTCCAGCATGCCGTTGACAGTGAAGCCCGTCTGGGAGTAGATGTTGATCTGCTGCCCGCTGGTGATGGAGGAGTTGTGGGACACCGGAGTCCCCCAGGCTCCCGGGTGGTTGCCATGGTTGTTGTGATGAGGGGAGTGATGCGCTACGTGCGGGGAGCGATGATGGATGATGCCAAGCTGCAGGTCCTCCCGGCCTGGTTTTACGTCCTGCTGTTCCATGGAGGCCGACCAGGGGCTGCCCTCCGACAGACTGCTCGCCCACTGGTGCCCGAGGGGGTGCCCGTTGCTCTGGACGCTCTGCAGGTAGTCACTCTGGAGGAGTTTCTGGTGTCCTCTGTAGGGGCTAGCAGGCTGCATGGCCTGGCTGTCCGGGTGGATCATGGGACTGGAGCTGAGCAGGGTGTAGGGGCTGGAGGCAGCTGTGGCCATGCTGGCTGCTGAACCCCACTAGTGCTACTGAAGGAAGGGAGCAGCTCAGCCTCTGACATCTCCCTCTCTCTGGAGCCTCGGCTGCAGCCTGGCAGTGACTGACAGCTTCCACCGCCACTCACAGACCGACCGAGGCGCAGTGACGACGCGTCTCAGCCAATGACGGCGCAGATATCGGACCCTCCGCCTCTGGAAGCAGAGCTGCAGTTGGGAAAGGGTTACAGGCAAGTCGAACCGGAAGTGAGTCGGAATGCTGGTCCAGTGGGTCTGGCTGTGGAACGATGTGCGCGTGGAGCGCAGTTCCTGTTTATTAATTAAAGTTTCCAACTGATTTACGCACGAGTTTATTGCCGCTGCTGTCACCCTTGAGCGCGTGCGAAGGAGGAGATTAAAGCGAAATGGCATTTGTTAGACGTGCCAGCACTTAATGTAGAAGGATACAATCAAACCAAGAGCACTTCTCACTGCTAATTATTAACTTTTAGAAAACACTTCCTCAGGTGTTTATAGAGTGAGCTCCTCAAGATTAGGCTTTTACACACAAGTGTTTTTACGCACAGGACATTCAGTTTCCAGACCAATTTTGGTCAAACAAAAAAAATTGCATGTCCTGGGCCTGCAACTACAATCTTTAATTTATAATAAAATTGCCACAATATATTAAGACATAATATTTTTTTCTGACAGGCGAATCATTTTTCTCTCCTACACAGTCACTCAGTTAACACGTTTACAACCTGAAGTCATTTTTTACATTTTCTCAGAGGTACATTTGTGTCTTTACACACTACACATTCATGCTTCTCTTTAAGAATCTCATCAGGTCCTCTCAGAGTTAAAAGAAAAAAAAAGGTCTATCTGAGAACTAACTTAGCTGCGTAATTATATTTGCCATTAGAGGACTGCGTCCCAGTCTCCTTATTGGTTTGAAATTCCATTAAATATATTGCTGGAGCTCCCAGGTTAAGCTTGATTTAAATTTGCATACATTTTCATACATTTAGGAGAAATAAAAGAAGGCTGCAGCCACCAGAAAGTCATTAAAGAGCGCTGAGGCGAGGAGCTGCCTGTGGAGGACAGAGCCGGAGAGGAGGCCGGAGCAGGTGAGCTGACCGCGGGGCTGGATGTGTGGACGGGGCCGGCTGGAGGGGGTGGACTGGGCCTCGGTGCAGCGGGAGGGATGACAGACAGGACAGTGTGTAGCCTCGTGTCGGTGCAGCCTTTAGGGCCTGATGGGAAATAATTCAGCACATGTATTTGTTGTTGTTTGTGTTCTTATTCTGATTCCAGCGCGTAAATTCTTCATGTAGTTTTCTCTTTGAAACTTCATTGAAGCGGCTGAATATGTGGTGCGGATGCAGGGCTGCTCCAGTGGCCTAGTTTGCTCAACCGGGTTGCTTCGTTTGAGTTGTTATGGAATGATAATATGCAGAATTATATGCAAAATAATTAGAACATTTCTGGCACAATCGTATCTCAATACAAGCCTTGTATTTTTATGAAGCTAATCTAAAATGACGCTTTTATTTTTGCAGGATTAATTCTCTGTTTTAAAAAGAAATGTGGCTCATCCGAGTCGGTCGACTTTAACACAAAATGTGGTTTAAAAATTTTTTGATCCACTCGCTCCACCGCTTTAAAAATACATCTTAAATATTTTTTTTTTCTCTTCGAAAAAATAAAGTGTGCGTTTTTTTGTGAGCATACAGCAGACAGGAGAGGGACGTGGAGAGGGGGTTGTATTGCTCTCGATAGTCTAAGTTTCTAAGTGTAACAGATGCTTCTCTAGAAACGCTCCTTGTGCTGATTCCTTTTATTCACATCAACATTTTTCTGCCGTCGAGCGCGTTTCCATAGCGAGGCGAATAAAAGGCAAATCCCCGCTCCGCGCCTCCAATAAAGAGCCCATTCACAGATAACCCGAGCCAGCCCTGCTACACTTACACCATGCAGCACTGCAGAGCTGCACATTAAATCACACAGGCTAATCACTCATAATTTCTTTCATTTTTTCTCTTTATGCAGTGGTAGTTTATGGTTGTTTGTGGTGTTTGTTGAGCTGATTGTTTGTGTTTATTTGGCGGGTTTTGAGTAATTCTGATGATCTTGTGACTCGGATTATTTGCTGAAGGCAAAGTGAGGTAAATAAAAAAGATCTGGTAGCTTTAAACCTGCATTAGGTGATCCTAATCATAAAGGGAAAATATGATCACATTTTCAGAAGAATAAAAAGTACTGATGCATATCCTCCTGAAACACACTGTTTGTTTCCACTGGTCCACAATGCAACGCTTAAATTTACCATGTGCATATTTAGTCAAAAAAGTAACTAAATTAATTGTTACGATTTTATTAAATGATGCATTCATTCTAATGACTTCCGATATGCAGCTCTACAACACACTGTTATGGACATTTACAGAACAAAAATATGTATGCTCCTTTTATTAAGGGAGTATTGATTTTAGATGGATTAACTCGCCATATTTCCATACAGACTGAGGAGCAAAAACTACACTTTTTTAAATGGAGGTTTGGTGTGTCTGTTTTATGGAATTATGTATTTATTTCAAAAGGCCTTTCTAATATAATATCTTTATCTCGCTATTATTGCTCAACGATAATACAGTTTGACCATTGTTTGTTATTTGTATTCTTTTGTAAATAAACAAATAATGTGTTTGTGTTCATGATCCGTTTTATTCTGAAAGTCCAATAAGCAGCCCGGAGTAATAAGTGTTTCTTTTCTGTTTGTTCCTTTTTCCTCAAAATGTTATATGTAATGTTATTGTGGTTAGACGTTGTTCCTCTCTCCTGCAGTGGAGTGTATGAGGCTGCAGCCTGTAGATAAATCAGCCTCAGTCTGCTATAGAGACAGCCCTGGGCCTCGGGGCGGGACCTGTCACTCGGTGTCATGACCTTTGAAAACTTTCCCCCTATGAAGCCTAAATCTGTGCTGCTGGGTGCCAGATATGGCCTCGAGTTAAGGATGTTACAACTGAAACATATCAATCTGTCTTTGCTCTCATTATTTCTGTGGGGGAAAAAAAGTGCATGCAGGCCTGTTCAGAGCTGGAGAAAAGGAGGAAAAGAAAGCAACCTTTATTTTTATCATCACAATGTCAATTCATGATTTTTTTACTAGACGGTGGGAATGTGTTTTTTATTATTTCCAGAGGCTCTGTGTCACCTCTGAGTGTAAACTCAGTTGTCCCGTCCTCCCTGACACGCGGGACACACACTTCACAGGCTCCAGACAGTAAAATCGATATTCCCATTAACCCGTGACGTCGCTAATAAAGGACAGTGACACCGCGTTTAAACAAGACGCTCCTTCAAAACAAAAGCCCAAACTAATCCCGCACCGTGTCGCTGACAGCCCGTTTGTTTTCATCATCAACTTTAAACAGAAAACACGACGGGTTAAGCTGTTTTTGATAGAAAAGTGGAGGCTTTCCGACATGTCCACCTGTCAGTCATGGAAACCTCACCTCTATGTGTGTGTGTGTGTGTGTGTGTGTGTGTGTGTGTGTGTGTGTGTGTGTGTGTGTGTGTGTGTGTGTGTGTG
>JAOWBC010001868.1:6147531-6163622 GCA_028566105.1 Hypoplectrus providencianus | reverse complement strand
TGTGTGTGTGTGTGTGTGTGTGTGTGTGTGTGTGTGTGTGTGTGTGTGTGTGTGTGTGTGTGTGTGTGTGGACACAGCACTGAGTGAATGTATGTGATCCCATGAGAGCACAGAGAGTGTAACTGTACATTCATAATGCATGAGGCGCGGTGTGTGTGTGTGTTTGGTCTGCAGTGTGAGGGTCATACTGTGCACGTGTGCTTCTATGTGAAAGTGTTTTCATAAGGGTTTATGCTTTTCAGCAGGTCCACAGTAAAGTCTCGGATTTAAAAACAACAAAACAAAAACAACTTAATTTATATGAAAAATAAGAGTATTTGAATTTATCCCAAAAGTGTCCCGTCCAAGAGTTTGTTCTGTCAACATTTAATATTTATATTTTACATTATTTTTTTGGTTGAATTTGCAAGTTTCTGAAATAATCAACGTCAGAACTTGTATAATCTGTGCATTTACATTCAGTAGCTACATAACCACAGCCTGCGAAATGTGGGATTCACAAGATTTTAGGTTATGGCTGTGATATTATTCTACTTTTCAAACGGTGCGTGTTAGTTGTCATGCTTGTTATCGACGCTGCAGAAAAGCAATAAATTACTGTAGGGGAGAAGAGATAAACAAAGCTCCCCTTCATTCCGATCATCAGATAGCTGGAATATTTTTTTTTTATCTAAGGGAAGGGAAATACACCTGGAACTGTTCTGAAAAACAACGTCATATTTTCAATTATGAATACGTCAAAACCAGCACAATTGGGGCCCATTTCTGCATTTTCATGGCAATGTTGAAATGACGTTAACATAAAATAAAACCCGCAGTCTTCTGTGGTTCAAAGTATGTTTAAGGATCATACAAACTTAAAGAAATGACAAAAAATACAGTGTTTACACTATCAAACGTCGTGTTTGCACTGCAGATCCATAAATAGGCCTGTAATACACCCCGGGGAAATGAATAATAATTAGATATATGGTAATATGAATTAACAGCTAAAAAAAAAATTAAATCACTTTGGATTTTTTTTTCTTTTTTGTTAAATCAGATAAAGATGTTTTTGAATATTGAAGTTTCCTCAAAAATTCCAATAATTTAATTTCCTGGAAAGACGTGTGAGACGTGTATGGTGCCGCGTGCAGCTTCAATTAAATGTTTCAGCCCTGGATATTAGTATTCCAACTATGATGCAAATTCCTGCGTAAAATTATTTTGGGTTTAATTAGAAAATGAATTCAGTCACAACAACACACAGGCTTTAGGTCAGAGAGTCTCTTAGCTCCCCCTGCACCCCCCCTACCTACCCCCACCCCCCTTTACATGTGCAGAACAAACACTCACTTGCACAAAAGCAGTCCAATATTATTTTTTATTATCTGCAAGAATTTGAAACACCTGAACAAAATTGAAACTGTTTGTCCCTCTTGCCTTCCCTCAAACAAAGGGAATGTTTGTCAGAGAGATTATTCACCGCTTGTGCGTACGTGTGTGTGTGTGTGTGTGTGTGTGTGTTACAGGTGCTGTTTGCGGAAGAGGCTAGTGTATTGTCCCTGGGTCAGTGAGGGAGCCAAGGTTGGTGAAAATCTACATAACATTACCATCTGTTAAACTTCAAACCGCTCCAACACAACACACACACACACACACACACACACATGAACACACAAGCACACACACACAGTATCCTACATACAGAGAGCAGTGAAGAAGAGTAGAGAGTCTATAGAAATGTAATGTATGCTCTTCAGCACCCCTTCAGCTCCTCTTCTGCATCCTCCTTCTTCTTCTCCCCTTCTGTGCTGAGAGCAGAGAAGAGCTCGGGGTTGAGGCCTCTGCTGGCACCAACGAGGAAGAGAAAGGACTCGGGACGGACTTGTTATGAGAACTTCTGTGTCTTTTCTCTCAAACAATCAACGCTGAACGAATGGATTTCATGTGGAATATCTGCAAGTTCTGTTCCAAAGTTAAATAACCAACCAACATACTTTCCCCTGTGGCCCACACACACACACGCACACACACACACACACAGGTCCCTCTGAAGGAGCAGGCGGAGCCGGCAGTTGCACATCTGCATTTCAAACACAGACTCTCTGGGATTCATTATTAATTAGCCTGCTGAGCCCTGGAGGACTGGTGATGCTGCCGTCTCTCTCTCACACACACACACACACACACAAACGCACACACACAAAAACTCACGCGCATACACACCTCGTGACCCCTTTGCCCCCTCTGCTCTACAGTTAGAGAGTCCTCACCAGAATACTGAGTCGTACAGGAGCTCCCCGCCCTCCAATCACATCCCTTCCCCTGATTCCCCGGCTTAATGTATGGTAAAGGATGATGAATTACAAGAGAAGATGGTTTTATTAGTGCAACTCTGGCTAAACACCGTGTTTAGTGGAGTTGGTTAGTGCCGCATGGTGCTAACTGCCATATGTGAGAAGATAAGAGAAGGCTAAAGAGCTGTACTGGTTCTACTTTTACTTTAATAAACATTATAAAAGCGCTTTCTGCCTCGGTTTGGTTTATTCTCAGCTATTTGTGGGGAATACGATTCTTGTGTTTTGCTCGTGCGTTTGTGTGTGTGCAGCTCCGTGCATTAACCTCCACCAGCAGCAGATAGAGGCAGATCAGAAAGACACACAGAGATTATGCATGAGGAATGTCTCCAGGGTCCGGAGACAGAGAGAGAAAGAGAGAGAGAGACATCAAACACGGTGCAGTGAGAACCCTCTGTCCACAACACACGTCCCACCGCTGCGCAAAGTTGAGGCTGTGCAGTTTACAAAAATAAATACGATAAGGAAGAAACAAACGCGCTGATACGGGTTGCAGCCCATTGTGTGCCTCTGTTGTTGCCCATGGTCGCATAAGTATGCAGGGAGCTAACGTTTGATGCAGAGATCATTCAAGAGCATCAGATCGTGCATGATTTCCTGACATGTTTGTGGCAGGATGATGTGTTGACGGCAAACATGGGAATGTAATGAAAGTTCTCTCCTTGGTCTGGGAAAAGGAGAATATTGTTGTTTTTTTTTAATTGGTGGCTAATGGAAGAAACTGTAACCTGGGTCTTGTAACATGTGGATCCATCCATCCATCCATCCATCCATCCAGAGATACATACCGACATCCATTCATCCTCCAACTATCCGTTAATGTTTCCATCCATAACACTCCTGTTACTATGGCCAGTGGGTCTATAGGTTGGCAGTATGTGATCTCTCAGCACACATCAACACCTCAGCGATGGCTCAGGGCTATAACCGGGCCTCTGATAGGGCGAGAGGCTCTGGCAGTAATTTGGACATAACTGCATAATTGAGCAGGACTCCACCGTCGTCACCTTCTGCCTCTGAAGTCTTCAATTCAGGCTCAGCTGTCACCTTCTCCATTCTCCATTCAAACTAATGCACCATGAGAGTAAAACTCTCACACCACAGCATCCCTGTGAGGATCAGAGCCTCTTGAACCAATTGGATCTGATTCAGAGCCAACGGCAGACCTCCACAGAGCACACACACACTTCCTGGTTTCACAGAGGCTTCTGGGTAGCGGTGCGGTGAGATGTGCAGAGGGGAAACGACCACTTCTCGACAACACAGCGCAGCCTTTGTTAGATGTGTAACCTAGAATCTGGGGCAATCGAAGAATCTGCACAAATGTTGTTACAAGTTCTCGCTCCGAAAGGGAATTCTCGTTCCCATTTCGGAGCGTTCCCCTCGGCCCGCTCTTTCATTCAAAGGAATGTACATATGATTTTTGGTTTCATACCAATTCCACCTGGAGTCTCGAAGGGAAGAATAACAAATATGGGAAACATTTAATCCAGAATAATATGTTTATCCAGAGACCTGTGGACTTGGGGTGGAATGGACCCCCTCTGATGTGGTCGGCTGCCAGTGTGTGTGTTCATGCATGTGTGTGTGTGAGTTGCTGTGTGTTTGGGTTGGACGTGTGAGACGGGTGAAGAGACCCTCCACCCCCTGGGGCCAGGAACTCTGGGTGAGGAGGAAGAGAGGTCTTACACACTCTCGGATTTCTAAAGTGTGTTTGTGTGCGAGCTTTTGTGTGTGTGTGTGTGTGTGTGTGTGTGTGTCTGTGTGATACAGGATGTGACTAAAGCGAAACGGCAAGTCAGAAGAACTGCAGTAAGAACGCCAAACATCTCAGTTATGGTGGTGCTTCTCACAATTTTTTTTTCTTCAGGAAAGAAAATATAAATTGAATCTGTCTGTATTTCTGCTGCGGGGGTTAAGTGCAGAGAAAATACTCAAAACCCAGATGTACCTACAGGAGCTGCGTTTAAAGGAAAAATCACATTTATTACAGTTGGAGTTTACTTTTATAGCTGTGGCCATCACTTTGAACTAAAAGCAGAGATTTGAGACCCAGGCAACATTCATGCACTCAGGTCAACAGGGGCATAAACCAAGCAATCACACAACGATCACACACGGCAGCAGTTTAGCCAGATTATCTCTGATGCAGGGTGTCCTGACGGCTTACTGATAGAACACAGACTACTAAAGGTAAAGCTGCTGTGGATTTCTGTCATTTCTCTCTAACTGTCTAATACAGCTGAAACATGCCAAATAATCTTTAAGAAAGAAAAGAAAATCTTAACTTTATACCCTTTTAAAGGTAAAACTGCAAATGAGTGAACCCAAACTAAGAGTTATGACCCCTCGTTGTAAAGGAAAACTATGTGCACCATAACAGAAAGTAGGATTTGTCAAAGTTAAAGCAGAAAGTCTGTCTCTAAATGGGCTTTGCTGACATGAGCTTCTTTCATAAACACACACACACACACGTGGGAAAAAGCACCCGCATCTATGAAGAGCAATGATAGAGGATGCCAAGTTGAATGTCCCACTATGACCAGTTCAGAAATCACTTAGTTTTCTTTCTTTGTTAAAGTCCCACTGATAGCTACAATCCTGCTGTTTTCATTATTAGTATTTCAGCTGCTTTTTATTTAGAAATGGTCTTTGGTAGAAATGTTTATCTGGATCACAATCAGAATCTTCTATTGATCTTCTGTGATTTTAAATGTTTTAAGTGAAGAACTATGAGTGTGTGTTATATGAAGAGAATAAATGTACGGTAATTCCTACGAATAAAAACACATTACTTTTCAAAATGTACGTCCTTCTAGCCTTGTTCCCCAGAAAGTTTTAAGATAGTGTGATAAGAAAAATAACTGTAACAGCTTTCTTTGTGTGTGTGTGTGTGTGTGTGTGTGTGTGTGTGTGTGTGTGTGTGTGTGTGTGTGTGATTGAAGTGCAGTGTTGAAATTTAATGCAGACATACTTTAAAAGCACATTAAAACATTTATCAACAGCCAAGGACAAGATTTTGGAAAAATGAAGAAAATGCTGACATTGTACTTATTAAATGTTTATTCATAAAGTACATTCAAACTGCATGTGTGTACTTACTTATTTTTCAGTGCGTTTGTCAGAACTCAACACACAGTCAGATTTCACGGTGGTACATTTATGTGGGAGTGTGTGCCCTGCGTGCAGATGGAGGTCATTAATTGAGGCTTTCAGATGAGTTTTTAAAATCCATCCTGGATGATTTGCACAAGTTTTCCATAACGGTCCTGGTATGTCTGAATCAAGCCAAAACCAACATCAACTTAATGTACTCCTACTGTACGTCTGAATGACTTTAAAATGCAGATAAAGCCACTTATGTTACATGTTCCATACGCAATAGGAGCTCTGGAGGTGTTGGAAACCTCTCAGATGTCTGACGGTTTGTGATTTTTGGACTTAAATATTTTTCAAAACATCCCCCGAGTTTAATGTTACCAGAAATAATGAAAATAAAAGAATGTATGGTTTAATCTACATAAGCCAAGCTCTTGTAAACTTCCTTTTCAAACAGGACACTGCACTGACATGCTAACTTGAATCATTCCAGATATCCAGACATAACTAATGCAAGGACCCCACAGTCCCTTTCACATGAAAGTGACACGACTACTATCTCCACTACTACGACCAGTTCACTATGCCAAAAGTATTAAATCCTGCTCCCTTTCTCTTCTCTCTCCTGCTCTCTCTCTCTCTCTCTCTCTCTCTCCTTCCCTCTGAAAGAAGGTCTTATTGTGGCGATGTCAGCTGTCTCAAGGGCATCCAGAACAAAGACGCTTTTCACCCCTCTGCAGATCCTCCTCTCATCCCTCACTCTCTCACCTCTCTCACTCTCATTTCTCTCATTTGGACTCCCCCTATCATTCAAACCTCTCATTTGTTTGCACCTTTTTTTTTCTCCTCCTCCTCCTCCTCCTCCTCCTCCTCCTTGCCTTTTCTCACTTTTATTTTAGCGTGTGGGCGGATGGTTAATGGTGAGCACACTTGCAGGAGCAGTAAATGAGATGGTAACACTGGTGGGATATTAAAAGATAAATCCTTGATTTGGGACAGAGCATATTTGAGATTACTCTGCTGCTGGTAGTGGTGGTGTGTGTGTGAGTGTGTGTGTGAGTGTGATATACGTTCTGCATGTAGCCCTATCAGTGCCTGGCAGAGTATGGAGGCAGGAGGAGAGGGATGTATGAAGGCAGCAGCAGCTGGTGGAGATACACAATGTCAAGAGAGCTCAGAGAGACAGAGAGAGAGGACAACAGAGGATGCCTCCTTGGCCGACTGTGTGGAAGGGGGACAGTGGAGCATAACAAACAGGATCCACCTTTCTGCTTGGCTAATTTTCCCCATTAAAACAGCCCAGCAGGAGCCTCAGCAGTCCACCAGCTGGAACAGAGGTTATTTTAGTGCCTGTCTTTCAGCAGGGTGTGTGTGCATTTGTGTGTGTGTGTGTGTGTGTGTGTCACTTGCATCTATTTTGGCGTGCAAGTCTGAGGTTTGGGGAGGCATAGAGATCTTCCATAGGAGCGGATTCAATTCACTGATATTAATTTCCTTCTCTCCAGTCATGCATAAACAAAGAAAATCTCCACGGCTGTCTACAGTATGTGTTTCGCCCTGCTGCTCGCCGCTGTAATGTGCTCGCCGCTGATATTGATGTATGTGCCCATATTTGCCCAGTCATCTCTTTATGTGGCAAGCCCTCCTCTCCTCTGTCTCAGTCAGATCCTAAACTAATCCCCAACCCTGCTACTCTGACAAGAAAATCCCCTATTTTAATGCATGCACACACACACTCCGTCTTCCTCCCTCACCCCCGGCCACACACCCCCAATCACAGCACACACACTTTCTTTTATACCCCTCTGTGTACCTGTACACAGCATCTCTAGTCTCTTTCCCCTTTAGTAAAGCATGCCTCCTTTGCTGGTTACCGTTTCTGATATTTGTTATGGTAATATCTTCACAGTGTGGTGGAAATATATGCTCTAATAAATTATTTTTTTCTTCACACAAGGCTGTGTTTGGCAGCACAGCATCATTATGCTACAGGCTGTCGGGAAATGTTAACCGAAATCTGCTACAGTCCATTTACTGTAAGAAAACATAATCAGATAACAGACATTTGTGATTTAAACAAGGGGGGGGAGACATGTTGTGTTGCTGAAACACAGCATCAATAACGCAAAGGGTCATAATTGTAGGGGATGATAGCTCATTCACATTTTAGTCTGAGAGTAGGAACACTTTGTGGGGTTTCAGAGGCTAAATGCCTTATGAGTTTCATGGATTATGATCTTTGTATGATACATGAAGTAATCTGCCCCACAAACACAGAAAACAGCAACAACTTCACTCAGTGAAAGTCAGAAAAGGTTGTATGGTTCATATTACGGCATTCAAGGCTGATTTTGTGTTTTTGTAACTTTATTTTATTTTGATTTTCAATTTGTCTATTTCCACGCTGTTAATATTAATATTAATCTTAATGTAATTCATTGTTTCAAACTGTGACAGATTAAAATCATGGACTGGATAATAAATGAATCTCGTCTATGTGACAAGAGAACCTGTCTTCAACAGCTACGCCCCTAAATATGTCAAACTTTAAGCCAGTGGTTCTTATCCTGGGTTCTATCGAACCCTAGGGGCTCAGTGAGTCGGTCTCAGGGGTTCGGCGGCGCCTCCGCCGCGGAGATCAAGACACACCCCACTTTGTTGTGAGTTGCACTGTATTAGTTTTGTTCTTTGAACAAGGTGATGTTCATGCACAGCTCATTTTTTTTGCACCAGTAAAAAACACATCGGAAAATTGGAAAAAAAAAAAATGATATTTTATTTATCACTAAAGAAGGGTTTGGTGAATGCGCATATGAAACTGGTAGGTTCTGTACCTCAAACAAGGTTAAGAACCACTGCTCTAAGCCTTCATGTCATTTGAACAGGTTAGTTATATAAAAATCAGCCTCACAGTTGCCATGAAGAGGAAATGAGTTAAAGTGATGAAAGCAGTTTTTAGCAACAGGCTCTAAACATGTTTATTTCTCTTGTAAAGTAGGACATTTGAACATGGGTATTTCTTTTCATCCCCTCATTTAAATATGTAATTTTTAATCTTACAGACCAAATTGACTTACTTATAGCGAGTCACCTTTAGCAGCTCTTAAGCTGGGCTTTTATTCTGAAACATCATATAGCTAACCACCCCATGAACTTATCTGGAATGTCAAACTGAAGTATGGAGGGTCATCAAAATATGTATTTTTGTTATTTACAGTGAGGAAGAAGTAAAAGGATTAAAACTAGTTTCAGCTCTAGCTTAAAGTTAGTTTTAACAAACATATAGATTGTCACTTCCTTTGACACATATATTTACAATAACCGTGGTTTGCTTTGACCTGGGCTCCTCTACAGTTTCTATATTTAGTATTTCTAACATAAAAAGTTGAATCCAGATATTAAGTTTTATTTTTATTCTAAAAAAACAAACAAACAAATATATATGTATTCTCCCAGCAGTGGTGTTCATGGCCACAGAGTGCATGTGATGCTTCCAGGCTGCAGCTGGGTGCGGCCTTGGAACAGTTCATGTGGTGTGGCCTCGCACAGAGTATTCTCAACCCACTGAGTTTTCCTCAAAAAATAACTACATACGGAGGCAGAGGAGTGGGACGGAAGCTTTAATTTATGCCCTTGTTGGCCTGTCAGGAGGTTTGCCAACTGCTGCCCATTTGTATTTCACACTGTTGTTTAAAGGCCATAAAACATTTTATTTCTAATTTCTGTATTTTATAGCATATTAACACTGATGATAAAACAATACTATTAAACTGTAACCGTGCTGAATACCACACCACATTATTTATGTTTAGTTAGGTAAATCCAGCCTGTCCAGATGACCAATTACTGCGTCGTCCACACACAGAAATGTGACTCTCCGTATGTTACAGGCTAAACAAATGACAAAGGATGGATTTCATCTGTGTTACATTGAGCATGTGAAAGGACTGTCTGCATTTTACCAGCCAGGAGAGATGAGGTGCGGTTGACCTTGGCATGTGTGCGAACACACGTAACACATGCACACACACACACACACACACACACACACACTGGATGGGGGGGGGGACTGGGGACTGACAAATGGCAGTGCAGCAGCTCAGTTAGATGGTAAATGTGTGTTTAAACAACGCAGAGTGACGCTTACACACGCAACACTTAGTGGCCGGTCGGTGATATAAGATTGATTTGGTTCACTCTCTCACTCTCACTCTTTGGAACACACACACACACACACACACACGCACACACACAGTGGAATATGAGTGATGTGATTCAGGACACCTCTCGGCAGCCACTCTGCTTTCCATCCTGACGCCTGAGCAGAATACTAATCACTGGATCACATTACAGAGGGAGAGAGATGGTTGCAGCTATAGAAGGAGAAGAAGCAGCATGGAATAGCATGGATTATATCAGATAACAGAAATACAAAGCTGGGCTTCACAAGCCATGCTGTGGGTTTTTTTTTCTTTACAGCTCCACCTTCCTGTGAGCAGCATGCAAGTACTGTTGGTTAGTGATGAAAAAGTAATGTCTTGGGCAGGTGAGAGCAAAGCTAAACATGAGGGGTGGATGCATGCGCAAAACAGGTGAGATCAGAGAGGAGAAAGAAGTTCTGTCCACCTGTATGAAAGGAGATAGCTTCTATAGAAACCATTATCCCTTAAATAACCAATATATATGATATGACTAATTACTTGCAGTCAACCAAGGCCCGCTCGTACTGGATTGGTCATACTTGTACTACAAAAGGAAACTTTTGTTTTAAATAAGTAAAATAAATACTCATTTAAACAGTGAAAGTTTAAATTACCTCCACAAGCACCAGTTATCCAATATCATAATACATTGGAGGTTGGCATTTAAAAAACAAGTGTGATTTCCATTGTGAAGTCAAATAGTCAAATCACATTTTCAAACTGATCCACAATAAACAGACACATTGACATTGTTAAATGCTGAAAATCTAGCTCATGTATTGGTGCTTTGTGAAATAATTGCGCTTATATTTTTTGCTGAATGATTTATGTAAATAGTGGAGGTATTTAGTTAAAGGTTTAATGTCTGAAAGGAACACAGTCACGATGGATAATAAAACTCTGAAACGGGCTACGCTGCTTCATAAAACTTTTATTTTTTTAGTTTAAGACTTTGCCCTCTGGAGTCGCAGATCATACCGGAGAAACTCCATGCCAGTTTTTCTTTGATGATGACAGGCTTAGTAAACTGGAGAAAAGGTTAAAATAGTAATAAATTAGTATAAGAATATAGAACTAGATGTTAGCCTCAACATATCTTGGATATGTTATATTTGCAATGTGTGTTGTGGCATTTAAAATCCTTCTAAGAAAAAAACTCAATAATTTTTAAAATTGAAAGTATTCAAAGAGGGCCAACATGACGCAAGACTCCAGAGAGTAAGAGCTGCACTAATCAATATTTTTTATAATAACAAGGACAAAATGACAACAATAATGTGAAAAGGGTCAGCTGTGGTGAGAAACCCACTGAGACTACCCTCATATCTCCACCCCCTCATTTCCATGGAGTGTTTCTGGGTCTGCCTGCTTTGTTTTCGTTTCCCATAACTTTGCTGTTAGGGTTCACTCTCATCAGTGTTGTGTCCAGCATCCACAGACAGTTTGATCTACTTTAAGACAATGTTATCTGTAAGCTTATGGTGCAGTCCAAAAATTATTAAATGATTTGTTAACTGATTTGTTCCTGTTAACCTTGGCACAAATATAAAGATATATTTTAGAATTGGGTTTCTGTTTCCCAGGCTATCATTATTAATAAAACAGAAATTTCTCTTGTTATCTAAAATTTCAAACCGCTGTTTGATACTTGCCCAAAGTATTCTATAAGAAACTTCAAGACTTTCGACCAATCAAAACAAATGTGGCATTTTATCAAAACATACTAAATCGTCTGTGGGCATCAATAGTTTTGATATATTTTACAGATAATAATTGTTCACTTTGAATTAAAGGTGCAGTGTGTAGGATGCTGGGCTCTGTGATAGAAGTGTGACGGTAACAAAACACAACAATACTAAGTTTTAAGTGACTATACACAAATTAAAACATAGTTATAAATATTATATTCTATTTTCTATTCACTTGGTATCCATGTGATTGTGTGTTTTTGAACAATGGCATTCCTACTTAAACTCAAACACTGATTAGATTAAAAAAAAACTAAGAAAAACACTCTCTCCACCTGCACAGGACTCTTCCTCAAGAGGCAGCCGGTAATAGAGACATTTAGGCCCATTAAGTGAAGTTATCGGAAATAATCTTTGGAGTCATTCTTCAAGAGCAATGACTCAGATTAAAGCTCTTTTTGGACTAATCTGGATCATCAAATGCCAGTTTAGGCAGCGCGGTGTAGTCTCACTGCTGCACTGTACGGCCATCATGCAAATACAAACACTCACACTAAATCTTACACACACTCCTCCTCACCCTCCCTCTCCCCAACCCCATGCTGAAGCAATTATGTCCAGTGTGTGAGTCTTCTACAGGCAGTGTGAGGGTGATTGATGATGCTGTCAGCACAGGGAACATGTTTTAACGTCAGAATAATCTCCCTGCTAATATATTACATCCACTGGATAGGGTTCAATCATTACTAATAGCGCTGCTAAGTTGGTGAGAGGGGAGCTGGTGTTGTGAGCACGTGCCTTCATGTGTGTGTGTGTGTGTGTGTGTGTGTGTGTGTGTGTATCTCATTAATCAGAGCAGAAGTAGAGGCAGGGAAATCTAGTAAGGCCAACCAATAAACAAGTGTGCCCGTGCAAGGTGGAATAAGCAGCCAGCGAGAAGTGTTTACTTCTTACATAATTACTCACACATATCCTATAGTCAGTGAATCGACTGAGACGCTGTTATTGTGAATGCGAGAGTCTTACCACCACTTGATATAATATCGTCTTTTGAAATGAAAGAAGTGGAAAGAATGGAGCACAAAGGCATCTGACGCTTCAAAAAGAGGCAGCCTTGTGGTGTCTAATCCGCGCTGTCTAATCTCTCAAATTGCTGTGACGTTTGATGAAGGGGATCGAGCTGGTGTGAGGAGAGAAACGGGCCCAGTCAGAGAGGGAGTGTGTGTGTATTTTTTTTGCTGATGTGTACAGTACATATCCAGCTGCGCCCTCCGCGTCTGAACAAATCCTTCTTTAAATACGAGCTGTGTTGTTTACAGCAGTTCTCTGCCTCCAGACACCATCCCCTCTCTGCCTACACTGCCTCTGTTCATTTGACACTGCCTCCTCTCTTATCTGCTTTACGTGCTGCTGATCAGATGCACCATCCCCCCACTTTCTATAGCTGGCTAGAATATGCATGTTGCTGCATGTTGCATGCACATGCGTACACATGCACATACACATCTGGGAACATGGGAGAAAGAGGAAAAAGAGGTGGAAAGAAAAAAGAAAGACTGTGTGTGTGCAGGGGAGAGAGTCTGTGGGGATTGGTGTTATATTCTGCTGGTGTCAGCTGGCTCGTGGCCTGCAGATTAATGTGTGTGTATGTATGTGTGCATATGTGCAAACAAAGGCGCCCTCACAAACACCCGTAAACAGATTAGCTCGTCTGCTGAGAAACAAAGGGTTAAGAGAGAATGCAGATTTCACAGGGAAGGGGAGGGAGCCGAAGCTGTGCGTCTAGTTTTTTTAGGGGTGTGTGTGTGTGTGAGGGGGCGAGCGGGGGCCAGCGCGGCGGTGGAGCGTCGTGATCCCTCTCCCTAATACTGTGTGGAGAATCTCCTCGCTGGGCTCAGCTGCCAATTCTCTCCACTGTAACAGTTCCATTCTCCTCCTCAGCCGGTGAAACAATACGGCCATGCCTTTCTGTGCATCTCCACACAAAGAGCCCAGCGCTGAGACAGACGCTCAGAGTGAACTGAGACACAGCACCAGGACAATAGACTGAGAATGGTTTTGTTCGGCATTGTGTTGTGTGTTTGTGGAGACAAACAATAAAGAAAGTTCCAAGGGACAAGCAACTTTTTCCTCATTGTTGAGACTTTAAGAGGATGCACAGTTTACAGAAGTGGGAGCTGGGGATTTGCTTCTGTTGGTGAAACTTGTATCAGTCGTAGCTCAAAGGACGTTTAGGTAACTCCACTTTGAGTGTGACTTGGGGAAAAAAAACTTGTTTTTCCAGCATGAATTATAACCCAGGTGTGAACTACTGACAGCAAGGCCTGCATCACTCTTAGCACCCCTCTAAAAGGAACAGAAAACGGTCCATATATGCACTACAATGACACACACACACACACGCACACACACACACAGTGGACATCACATTAGCATACTGGAAGTTCCCCCTCTACTGGTGGCGGCCGATGCTCAGCCGTACTGCCCCAGAGGACCACCTCCCTGGGACCTTGAGCCAATCACGACAGCCGAAACAAGCCCTTTATCTACAGGGGCTTATTAAGCTAATTGAATTAGCATGTTGTGGTTTCTGAACCCAAATACGATTAGCCTGTTATTACTGTGTTATCAGGGTCCCTTGTTACAGTAACAGCAGGTTACTTTTGGCTGCTTCATTGGCTCTTTTTCTCTCTGTGTCTCTCTGTGCCTGCATAACACTGGTGCTTTTCACATATTCAAATATCAGCCTCCTTATCTGCTGGCTACCTGGCACAGTTACAGTGTCAGAAAAAAAAGCAAAGATAAAGTGCTTCTCATACCAGGTAATGCTCCACCTGTGTTCATGTGTATTTGATGTATTGACTCAGGCAGACACTACAGGGTCCTTAAAGCACTAAAGAGCAGGCAGACACAGCGAGTGAACATATTCCAGCAGGTATTCCCTTTAGGAGCTGGTAGCGACCAAAAACAGAGCTAAAAGGGCAGAATCTTGGTCTTACAACTTCAAATGAATATTCATTTTGCTCCGTGTCAACAGTTTTATAATATGTTGCATCTACAGCTTGTTGCACTGCCTCCAAGCACTCTCTATGAATAGATATCTGCATATATATGCATTAAATATAGGCATAATATGGCTGTTGAAACATTCTGGTTTCTGTTTGTATATCAAGTTTGTACGAATTGGCTTTTGTTACAAGTAGGACAGTCTTTGAACCCAAAGGCTATCGGCCTGACATTGACTCAGCCTCTGGGAACAACAAACAATATTTCTGGGGTTCCAGTGGAACCGGCAGATATCGAGGTAAAGGTTAAAGGAAATCTGGGCCAAGACTTTCTCCTCTTCTACAGATAAATTAGGAATTCAAAGTGTAAAATTGGAGTTGAGAGTCGACGTCTACAGCCAGATTGTTTCACACAAAGCTAGTTCGGCAAGTTACTCAAGCTAAATAGCAAAATTGTCACCAGACAACAGCCACTGGGTTCAAGATTGCATTTCAACGTTCTGCCTCTTTGTTCTCCACACAGACTGTTACCTGCAGTCAATGAAAGTCCACTCAAATGTTATCAATATTGTGATCAATACTGCTCAGACTACAAATGAAAACAACAATACTTCCGATAACAAAATTAAGCCTGTCGCACCAACAGATATCTGCATATTGATTGAAGATATTTCTGTCCAGAGATTACTTGCAGGTAAACGGACCACGTAGACAGTAAAAGAGGCCATGAGACCAGAGATTGCAAGGGCCAAAATAAAATCTTGGATATATATCTCTCTATATATCTATATGCAGAGAAATAATATACTTCAGGCTGTAAACAAAGACTGTGCGGAATTACAGGCTGTTGCACCCAAAAGTTAAATTGTCATCAGACAATCAATAAATGCAGTTTCAGTGAAAAGAAAAGTGATGGAAAATTTTTGGAAAATCACGTCAGCTTAAACTAAAGGCATGCCATTTTTTGCCTTTTCCCTCTTCTCAGGTATTGGCCACTATATCTTTATGTATCTGATTGTGGATATTTTGTTTTGGAATGAAATTGTTCTGTCATTATGTCACATCATTGAATTTTAATTTATACATATGGCCATACTGAGATTTAAAACCAATTTTATAGAACTGACCTGCACAAGCGAAATCACACAACATTAACAAGAAATAAAAAATAAAGAGAGGAAATACATTCAATAGATTACTAAAATGTGGGTTGTATTGGTTGTAATGTTTGGACCCAAAGCAAAGGTTTAGAAAAAAGAAAAACTCCAGTGTTTAGTCTCAATGAACCTGTGTGAACACAGCGTTCCTTGTACCATGGAGCTCACTTTAACCGGCTGGGGAAGGAGTCATAGAGGCCGGCTTCAGAGGGAGAGTAGGAGGTGGGCAGACTGGGTGGAGGGAGGTGCAGGGGTGAGGGGGGCTGGGAGACCAGGTTGGGGAGTCAGCTGGTGTCTCAGAGCTTGTGATTAATACACTGGGGCTGCTCTGCACCACCTCCACACCACACTGTCCTCACCTCCAATTAGCATGCTAATGAACCTGCACATGTGTGACTGTGTGTGTTTAAGTGTGTGTGTGTGTCTCTCTCTGTGAGTGTGTGTGTCACCTGAGGGCTCTTTCTCACTGTGCAGCATAAACAGAAACAGGCTGGCATTCAGAGGAATGACTGCTGCTCTGCTAATTGAGAATGTGTGTGTGTGTGTGTGTGTGTGTGTGTGTGTGTGTGTGTGTGTGTGTGTGTGTGTGTGTGTGTGTGTG
>JAOWBC010001868.1:6111785-6127364 GCA_028566105.1 Hypoplectrus providencianus | reverse complement strand
TGTGTGTGTGTGTGTGTGTGTGTGTGTGTGTGTGTGTGTGTGTGTGTGTGTGTGTGTGTGTGTGTGTTCAATCACTGAGGTGTTTGAAGCCAACATGCTCTGCCTTCACCACTCATGTTGCACGGCAGAGCAGATGAAAGCTGATTCGTGTGATTGGGACTCATCCGGCTTGTTCCTACATGCTGCCCATTCAGGCAAGCAGGATGATCTAATATTGAAGCAGTTACAATTAAGTCACAAGTCCGGATCTCAATTTGGACAACACTGAGGTAAATAAAGAAGAGCCATGAGGTTGCTGGTTATTTTGTCTGTGTTCAGTGGATGTTTTCCTTTGACAGGGATTGGTTTCTGTACACATGCAGGGCGGGACGGAGAACAGTGTGAAGCAGAGCGGAGGACGCATGAGGATTTCAGTGAGGGAGTGAAATGTGATTGGGGTGAAGGAGGCAGGTGGCTGGCCTGCTGTACACCAACCAAAGCCACAAACAGCTGTTCATTTCTCAAAGCCCCCTTGTGCCCCCCTACAAGCATCAATTCTCTCTGTATATACATCGCTCTCATGCTCCCCTGCCCACCCCCACCCTCTATCCAAACCCACCATTTCTATCTCCAGTCCATCCAGCCATCCCTCCCTCCCACTTCACTCCTCACTCCAGCTAGCCTACTTTGATCGTGTGCCAAAATCAGGACTGGGGACACAGCTGGTTCACCCATACATTTCTTACCTTCCACTGCTCTATGGATTCATCATCTGCAACTATATATATATATAAACATCCATCAGAAAAATGACCAACTGGAACTTCCATATTTAGATTCACACAGCGAATAAAACTGTCTCGGGCTGGCACGTCATGTAATGATCTTTAAAGCTCATGTTTTCACCATCAACATTTTTATTGCCAATGTTTAAGGGGATTGTAAAGTAGGTGAAAACTAATCTTTCCCATGGCAGCCTGTGGACTGATTTCTAAAGGACAGTTTATTAGGAAAATTCAGTCCCAAAGATGTGGAGTGCACAGGCTATTGGTCAGTCATTAGGTAGTTACTTTTAAGTGAAAAAAAAAAAAGAAGAAAAGAAAAGAAAAGACTTAAAGAAGTGTTGCCAAAGATCTTGCTTGATTTAGCTAGACTACAGTGTAAAATATTTTATACTGTGATTCTTTCCCATGCACACTGCTCAGAGCAATCATAGTCCACCTCTCACTATAATTTATTGGGGATGATGTCACCTACATGCAATTGACTGTATGACATCATCTGGTCACTTTTAGCATCTTTTGGCACTAGTGCTAGCTACTGTCATTGGAAAGGAGTTGGCTGCACTTAGTGAAGCCCGTCCCCAAGCTTATCAAGCTCAGCTTTTTTCCCTTTTCTTCCCTTAACTTGCTTCTTCTCGAATGTTATTGCAACCAAAATACTATCTGAGTGGATTTGTCAGCTTGCTAAATGACTTCACCAAACATAATCCATGATACTAATTTATGACAAATGATGACAATATTAAACACAAATACATTTTAACAGTAAAAGGAAAAGGTGTGCAAGTAAAAAACTGCTCACTATTCATCAAGACTTAAAGACTTAAAGAGGTTCAGCCGACCAGCTAACTGTTTTAAGTTTAGCCATCTAGCTGACACTTAGCTATGGAGCATCCTAAAGTTAGTGGAAACAGTCATTTGCAAACAGCAAGTTAGCATCATGGATTAGCTCAATGATAAATGATATGAACATGATGTTGTTCAGTTGTTTCAGTCTTGTGAATGTTATGTCACCATGCTTTTCATAGTCAGGGACTCCAACTGCTAGCCTGGGTTAACAGGATGCTGACTGCAGTTCAATTAACAGTCAGTGATGTCATTTATACCAGGATTTTCTATAGATTTCGCATCGTACTTTTAATGCCAGTGTCATATTCATAACACTCCACATTACCTGTAACTTAGTGTGAAGTAATTATTCTATAGCTATGAGTGCTCTTTATAGAAATCAAGCAAAGCATTTATTTAAAACTAAAAATATGGTCTCTGACTGCATCCAAAGGTTGATGCTGTAATATCGATCATGTCCTTCAGCCAGTATTTGCATCCCACAAATGTGCTGCTGAGTCCCAGTGCAGGATATAAAAAGGTCAGTCCATTCCTTCCCTACAGGCCTGAAGGAGCGCTCACTTGCTGGCACGGAGCGCGCGGCCCACAAGCATGAAGATCATACCAGAGATGAGCTCCAGAGGAACGCCAGCAGCCGCCACCATGAATGACAGGCCGTAGAGCACTGTGACCTGTGCCTGTGTACATGTGTCTCCTCTCTCCTGCAGGATGTAGCCTCTCACGTCCATCGCCTCCATCCAGAGGACGTAGAGCAGCAGCATGAACAGGAACAAGCAGGCTGGGGAGTAATACAAAGAATATCAGTGAGGCACAGATATCACTGCTGTGAGTAACACCAGAGGAATGCAGCTCCTACTCATCTCTACTGTTACCACGGTAGCAGTGTTTAAACCCACTGTTGTTATAGCGACAGGCCTGCAGAGTGACATGTGCTGCTCTGTGTGTGTTGTGTGACAGGTATGAACAGCTGACGTGTTTGTGTCTGTGCATTCACCTCTTCCCCTGGTAGCATGTTTCAGCTGCAGATAAATACCACTGTAATGAACTCCACATATGTACACGGACTATATTTTACCAGCAGTGATGAGGAGCGCTCCGCCCAGCTTGTACAGTTTGTGGCTGAAGAAGGGGACACCACAGACCAAGAGGAAGCTTCCAGTTAGAGCCGCGACCAGGCCGAGGATTATCAGCACGGTCCAGAAACCTCGAAGCACTACGAGAAGACAAGCAGGCCACCAGCAGAGCTGCACTTATACATGTATAGAGCATGTTGGTGTGTGTTTGCATCACTTAGGACAATGAGGTCATGTGCTCTGTTTGTTGTGCTAAACTCAGCAGAGAGACACCCAATAACTAAAGGAATAGTTTCGTATTTTTTCAAAAATATGTATGAAGTATTAGTCAGGAGATTTCTAGCTTAGCATAAACACTAAATAACACAATTTTTTCAGTCATAAAAAAAGCTGATGGACTGGTTATCTGGTGGATTATTGATATGATCTATTTAACTGGAGCGTCCACCTGAAGTCTGATTTCCAGCTCATAAAGTCAGGAGGGGTTTCTGAGCTGTCATGGTGCTGATATGCAACCTGGTTACTTTTAAACAGAGCCAGTCTTGCTGTCCCCCCCTCACTTACAGTTGTTATGCTAAGCTAACCTCTTAGCTGCAGCACAATTTACAGACAGCTGTGAGTGAAACTACCCATTGGGAGACTTTGAGGGGCTCAGGGCTCAAACCACCTTCCAATCAGGGCGAACGCGCACCAACTAACAACTGGGGGCAACAGCTGAGTTGATTTAGAAGTTAGAAAAAAAAAAAGATTTTAAATAATTTGGTGTTTGGTATCACTTTCATACTCATTAAACTACATCATTGACCCCACACGTACCCTGCATGTTCACTTTACTTTAGCTGTACTTTTTTCATTCATTCATCATCTTTTTGCAAGAATGTGAGTGATTCATTGCCTTACCTGCTGCAGCATCATAACTTGGATGAGGCACCTGTCCAACTGCTACAGGCAGAGGGAAGAGGTAACCATGGATACAGATCTTGGATTCTGGCTGGTTTGCTTCATGAAAACAAAAAAGTAAAAAAAAGCACTGTTAAATACAAAACTACAAGGAAAAATCCCCAACATAACAGGGTTCAAAAACATTTCGGAGAGCCAAAAACTCCCCACTAACTGAAATAAATGCCGACACATTCTTCTAGCTCTCCTCCTCCTGTCAAATATCCAAATTATAGACATTTTTCTTTGCTGCACTTGTCACACAGACCACACTGCTGAGCAGGAGACATGCAACCACATTGGACAAACCCAAAAGAAAAGTTTCTGTGGTTCCAGAAGGCGTACATACTAAAGAGCGTGGCCAGGACTGCATGTGCTGTGGGCTCCACGTGAAACACACATTTCCAGAAGAAGCCCTCATGGTGCAGAAAGTGAGATGGAGGAGAATCAGTGACAGCTTGCACGAACTGGATCTAAGTGAGAAGAAGAGGCAGACTGACATCAGCACACTAACAGAGAGACGGACACTGAAATGTCTGAAGATGGATGAACTTTAATGTGTGTCAGCTTTGTCAACACGTCTGAGTTGGCCACTCTGTGTGATTCTGTGCTTCAGCGGTGCCACGGCATCAAACGTGGTTCTGATTATGGCCTGCTCGTCTGTGAGGTTTTCAAGGGGAACTTATGAAACACGCATGAGTGATACTCTCCATTTGCTTGTCAGGAGCATGATTGATGGTGCTGAATAGCACACAGCAACTTTAATCATCCTCTTTTATTGGAAATGAAAGACTTTGTTGTGCTGTGGTGTTGGGGAGGAGTTCACCAGGGGATTTGCTTTTATAAATATATCCCTTACTTTGCATTTTGTGAACATTTTTACAAATGTGGCATGGAAGAATAAACTGGGAAATTAAAGGGCAACTCTACTGAGTTTACACATGGAGATCAGTTGACTTATGCCGGACTAAGCAGCCTGTGAAAACAGTTGTATTATGTCTCAAGAGGAGCCTTAGTGCTGCTTCAAGACAGCTTTGAACTTGAAATATTACCCTCCTACTCGAAAGAGTACAATGGAATGGCACACATTACAATTCATATTAAAAATGCTAAGCATCCAACTAAAAAGCTATATCAATATGTTTTCTTGAATTTAATAGAATAATTAATACCAACACAGAGTAGAACCTGCTCTGCAAATTATCCGGTGTTGAATAAGTGATGCTTTAAAAACAAATGTATAATGGCATCAGTAATCTATTGCATGATTTTTCCTTCTCTGGCTCCACTGATGAGGGTTTGGTGAGCTTGTGTATAAGCTTGCCAACGAAACATCAGTTTGTCATGGTCAGCCATTGTTTTTAGTGGCACGGTGCACTTAGATCGCTTTTAGGCCAAAAGTTTAATATCAAATGGCCAATTCTGACGTCCTGGCTTTGACTGGAATGCCACATAAGTCCATTTATGTCATCAAACCTTTTACAACCTCCTCAGCCTCTGCTGTTCTTTATTTTTTTCATTAATAGCACTTCATTGCCAATTCTTCTACACAAACACACTTTCCTTCTCAGCATCAGTATGTTCATATTTTCCACGAGTATTCTTGCATTCTAATGTTATACTTGTGCATAGTACCTAAAAGTTTTTTGGTACCACCTTGCTTTATATTCCAAAGACCTGAGCTCGAGCAGCAAAAGTTCGACCCAGATATTAAAAGTAGCACAGAAACATTGTACAAAATGTTCAACTGTGGAATAAGGGACATATTTAACTTGTTCAGTTGCTAAACTTCTGAACGTATGTGACTCAGGTTAGGGTTCAACTTGAGTTCAAATTCAGGACATATAACATTAAAAAAAAAAACAGTTTACACCAACTCAAAAGAGGAACATGACACATAGATGCAGCCTAGAAACAGGATGTATATATTCAGTTTGGGTGGCCACTGTTGCATCGCTACTAATTGAACAATTGTGTTAAAGATCACCCAGTTGTTGGGGCCGCCCAACGCCCAGAAGATCTATGAGAAACTTGTTTTTGGTTACTCTGTCTTGCGCTCCTGGCTTCATCACTAGCAGAGTCCAGCGCTGCCAATTGCATTTGTCAATTTAAATAAATGTTAAATGTATTTTGGTCTAGAACTGAGTTGTTGTTTTTTTTTTTACTACAAGACAAACCAAGTATATCAAAAAGAACCGGGCAGAGCGTGGGAGGCTTTAAGAGCCCTCTGCTCTTTTATAACCTATAACCTAAAACCTTTGAAAACATTTGTGTTTCATAATGTTAGTAGCATGTTTAAAACCAAACTTGTTCATTAGAATATGTATACACAGATTTAATGCATTGAAGATGATGCAGTGATTTATGCAGGATCTCACTGGTGATAAGCTGAGGGTCCCACCTACACTGAGAGACTTTTATCCACACTGGAGAAAAATAGGGAAAATGACTTCCCAAAGGCAGTATTGTAGCATTGGTCTTGGGGTGCTATTGATGCTAATTGACACATTGTGTTATAGTCACTAAGGTTAAACTAATGGTCAGTTTTAGTAGTTTTGCCCTCTGCTGCATTAACTTGGTCCATTCGCTTCTAATACTGTTTCTCCTTCAAGTCCCCCGACATTACAAAAGCACAGGACTAAATGACTTCAGTACTTCTTTAAATATCCCATAGTGGCATAGCGTACACACCACAGTCAACACAGCGTCTCATCAGATTCCACTTTGGGCTTTTTGTGGTTCTCACATGTGATGTAACTATTATTACAAACATTTGCTTTGTTGGTGGCCACTGTAACCATGTCACAGCAAGCAGTATACGCTTTGCATTCGCTGTATGTATTTGTGATATTGAACACACAACATGTGCACGCATGTCTCTGTCCTACCTCAGTCTGATTGGCATCTTTTATCGTTGTCGTTTCTGTCTGCCATGTAGGCTCTTCACAGTCGTCACTGGCCACCAGCCAATAGTTTGTACCGAAGGCAAGGAAGAAACAGAGAGTCCCTAACAACCCAAATATCCCCCCAGCCAATGTCGCAGCGCCCACCCTCATAACTCCAGCCTAGAACCTGCCTCACTGTGCTCTTTAGACTCAGCTGTCAGTCTGCAGGTCAGTAAGCTCCTCTCTGGTGTCCACTGTGCAGCCGTCTGCTCAGCCCTAGTCCTAAAGAAAACAGTCGGGCTCTCCCAGCCACTCCCTGGCATGCTGGGAGCTGTGGGGAGAAGAAGCTCCAGTAACTGGAGGGGGTCAGGCGGGGGGACAGGAGTTATTTTAGGAAGCAGTAAGCCTGTCCTTGTCAAATTACCAGTGGGTGTGCTGTGCATGTATAAAGGAAACAAGGAGAGGCAGGATTGGTTTGTGTGTGTACTTGTAATGTGGATGGCGAGTATCAGCATTTATGACTGCAAGGTATTTCCAGGGTAGGTGTTACACTTGGAGCGCCACTTTGAAAGTGAATTAGACTGGAGACGCAAATGACCCTCAAACCCCCAGCAAAGGTGTTCAAGAGGTGAAACACAGAGCTCAGGAAAGCATAAGTGCAGCAGGAAAACACATGAAAATGATAAATCCTGGCGCTGAATTATTTCATCCATTAAAAAGTTTTAATTGGAAGATATCCATGAAATTGCAAAAACCTTTCATCAAGCCAGTCTTGAAACCCACAACTCTATGGCTAAATAAATATGAGGTACTTATCACTTTACGTTTTAAAATGACTGAATTCGCTGGTTTACATTTCTTCTCCTCGCTTTCTGTTTTTCCCTCAGTCTGCCTTCACGGCTGCTTCTCGCTCTCCAATACAAAGCTGAGCTGTTTCTTCAGGGTTCTTCCCACAGGTACTGGATGTTGTGGAGAGATCTGCTGCTCTCTGGCAGGTGTGGATGTCGGATCCACTGGGCCTCTGGTCTGAGCTGAAGCTGCTGGGACTGATGAGTCCTGCAGGACAGGCCTCGGGCTTATGGAGCACACTGCCAACAGAAGAGAGGCTGCAGTGAGCTCAAGGCCCTCAGTCAGAACAGTCACACTGGAGCTGTCAGGGTCAAAGGTCAGAGAAGTATCTGATGATACTTCTTCGTATTGTTTGCCGGTGTTTTTTTATGTGTACTGTAAGCTTGAGAAATAACAGACTGGATGGTACAAATCGTGTATAATTTCTAATAAGTGTTTTTCATTTTACCTGTGTGAGACCTGCTGAGTCCTGCTCTCACTCTGCGTGAGCCATTGAACTCTCCGTCCTCCCCCTGTTACAACAGAAGCATACAGTAAACACCCTGCACTGTGTGCTTCATACTGCAGAGGTCAGCATGTAAACTGTCATCACAGTAAGTCTTCACAACATCCTGTTTTAGTTCATTTTAAATTAATCACTTTAGTGAATATATTTAATTCAATCAAGCTTTTCAATGACTTTCCTTGAGTCCTTGGGTTTCTTTAGATCAAACCATTGTGCAGGCTGCAGGGTCATCAGCATCCCTGCCTGATGTTTCACTCTATTTTTCCCTCTGTGCCCCGAGCCTTGTCCTTCCACCAGAGCCAGAGCTAGAAGCTCTCTTGCTCTGCCTTCTTCACAAGGTCTTGAAGAGTTTGCTTCCCTTTTGGTCTGACTCCTAGAGTATTTATGAGGTTGTGTGTATTTGTCCCTGTAGAGCTCCTGCTCTGAACCTCCACTAGGAAGGTGAAAGCTGTCAACCCAGCTTAAGAGCATGTTGCTGCTAGTTCTATATATTTCTCCTTTTTTTAAACCGGCAGTCCAGGTCAGCCGACAAGAGAGAGCGCTCAATTTTGTTGCAGCACTGTGTTGTAATCCATGGCCTGGTAAACTGGATCCAATTCTGGGCTGTGGGTGGGACAGTTTTGTTTGCCTCAACCAATGGGCCTCCAGAATCTCTGGCATCTTATGCAGGACCTGGTCATCCATCTGGGCCTGCCCTGTATTAGAGGATTTGCTCAGTGGGAAGGATCTTCTGAGCCATACAGGTTGTGGAGGATCTAGTTGTGGAGGGGCTAGGAAGTGTGTCATAGGCTGCCCTAATCTGGAATTTCGCCTGTCACAGCCTCCCAAGTGGTCAATCTATCTTGGGGTTGTTGGCTCAAAGCTGCGTTCTCGCCTTCCTCATCCATCTTGGCGAATTCAGAGATGAAGAGATCTTTCCTCCTTCTGGTGGCTTAAGACCATCTCTGTCACATTGCTCCCCATTATCCTTGTGTTTTAGTTAACTTCTGTCTCCACCCACTGCTTGGGTTGCATTCCACTTGCGTCTTGTATGAACCTGAGGAATGGGATTGGCAGTTGGTATAGCCGGTTCCGATGAATCTCTCACCTCGAGAACAAGCCTCAACGTCACCTTTTCATAGCCCAGGCTGATTGACAGGAGTGGAAGCTGGAAGGGGTTTCTCCCAAAAGGTGCTGTGGTGGGGAGGCATCAGGGAAGACCAAGCCATTTTCTGATTAAGGTTGTTGGTCTTTACCTCTAACTTCAGAGCTGATTTCATGGTGATGTCATTCAGTTTCAGGGGCACTGGTATAATGTAAAATGATAACACCAAACATTGAATTTCCCTGCTTGATAGGTAGTTCTGATTGATCTTGTGCAGGCCGTCCTGAAGTTGAGATGTTACAACTGAGGCCATGTCCTTATCTGAGAAATCAGCCATGTCTCTCCTTAACAAGGCTCCTCACAGTTTCTCGTGGGGTTAAGATATCTGAATGTAAAACATTTTTGTATTTCTATATATTTACTCTATTATTAAATAGTATTAATTACAATGTTATAACTCAATATAATATTTTTGATTTTCTGGAAGCCTGTCACAGAAGCATGTAGAATTTTGGCAGATTTATTTTTTCTAATTTTGCACCTTTTTGTCTTTCTTTTTTTTTTTTTTTTTTTACATGTGTCTGAATCTGACAAAATGACACTGAATGAGTGTGTATCTTTATGGATACAGCACCTGTGTATTGTACGTGTATCTTTCTCCCAGACTCTGGTGTCTGTGAAGAGGCTTCCTCATCCTGTCCATGGTGGCATCCTGGTGCAGCGTGTGCCTGCTGTATGCTGGGGTCTGCTGGAGTGACCACACATGCATGAACACAAACAGGAGACAAAAAATACATTACATATAATGTATGTTCAGCTGCTCCTTAATCAAAACAGAGGTGCACAAACCAAAGCAGGGAATTACCTTGTTGTTAAAGTTTTGAAGGTTTCTGGAGAGAATACGCCTGATGCTGTCCATCTCCTCTGGCAGGAGGGGACGGCTGTGGGAGCGAGGGTCCACTCTACGAGACAGGACTGAATGCTATCATGCATTTAAAAATATATCTACATTGTGTATTCTGATGTTTGATCATTTTCAGTGGTGTGATGGGGTTTTAAGTAGGAAATATCTAAGGGGAGACGGAGATGTTTTGTAACTTCTGCTGTTAAAAAAATGAAAATATTGCTGCTGATTTACTGCAGTCCTGGAGATCCTTGAGCCTTGCTCTGAGAGACATAGAGTAAAAACAAGTTTTCTCACAGTGGTGGTGCCTCCTCATCTCCCCTCTGCTCCCTTCTCTCCAGCTCCTGGTAAACTCTGAGGATGCTGGAGCGAGCCTGGTGGTCCTCACGGATCAGGAAACGGCGAAGGTACTTTTTGTTGAACTGTTCAAACCTAGAAAATATATTTCAGTCACCAGCTGACTTTAGTGGGACTGTAGAAAATGATCAGGAACTTTTGCATGTGGTATTTGCTGCCACCTACTGGTCACTTTAGGTCCCATTTTTATGGGCATTCAAACACTTCAAGAAGAAAACAAGTTTAGGAGTTAAAGGTGAAGCAATAAAGAACTAACTTGTCTTTCCAGTAGTGTTGTCCCCAGTAGCCGACCACATCCTCTATTCCTGCCAGCAGGTGATCAATGAGCTGAGAGCAGACACACAGTTAGTACAGCATTCAGAGATTTCTTTTGCCTCTGTATTTACTTAATTTAGAAGTGGGTGTCTATGCTCCATAAACATAAAGAGAAAATACCATCAGAAATCACACTTTCTGTGAACTGTCTCTGTGGTTTTCATTTTCAAAGATAAAAGGGAAAAAGCAAAACAGTTCTGGATTCACATACAGAGGCCAGGATGCTAGTGAATTATGAAAGACTTAATAAATTATTCAAATATTATTATTATTATTATTTTTAAAATTTCATTTAGAATATCTAAAACGAAGAAGAACAAGAACAGCAGTTACTTTTGAAGACTCGTATCCTACTCAGTTCAAAAGAATACTGTAATTACATGAAATTAATTATTCTTCTTTTGTGCGATCAGTTGCTTTGATACTGACACTGTGTGACAGTATCATTCCAAAAAGATAAGATAAGAATTCCTTTATTGATCCCCATAGGGGAAATTCGGGTATTGCAGCAGGCAATAAACAAATATTAGAAAGCAGGTCATGCAATAAAAGTCAAAAATTTAAATAGAATACAAATAAATAGTATAAAGTTTGAATAAAAAAGTGTACTATACACATAATGTACAATATACAATATAAATATAGAATATACAATGTATATACATGGTGGGTGTGTATAAGTAAAGTATGAACATTTAAAATATAGTAAGGTCAAAAGGTAAATGTTACAAATTTGTTAATTCATTTATAGAAAATGTCACTATTTGGTTAGGTTTAGGAAAAGCGGGTTAGTTATATAGGTGACATAAAATATGACACAGCTTTATTTAGTATGGAAATAAAGTAACTGAAAATAACAATGTTGGCTGCTGGTTTCATGTGGGACATAAACATCTATTACCTGGATCAAAAATCCTCATACATCTACTCCATCATTCTCCCCTCATAATAACAACGGCCACTAGAGGACGCCACCTTATCAAAAGCTTAACATGGGTTGAATGTTAAAACATTCAATGTAACGCAGCATGTGGAAACAAATGATCATGTTGGGAGGGAATTATTATGGTCAAATAGGGACAATTTAAGTGGGTTGTGGATGTGTGCTTTATTAAAAAAAAAAAAAGAAGAAGAAGAAGAAGAAGAAGCAATGGAAAAAGGTTACAGAACAAATAAACATTTCTGACGCTGCACTTTTACTTTGATGGACATGCATTTCCCATTATACAGTGCTGCTTAAGCTTCCTTCATATTTGAATGCTGTTCAGTAAGCTTTGTAACCCCTACAGGGTAATCTCTGCTCCAGTTAGTCAGACTCTTGAAAGGTGCTGAGCATCAGCACTTACATTTTTAAAGCATAGATCTTTAAGACAAGTTTGCCTTTTAATTTATCTAAAGAAAACAGTTAAATTTCTTTAAGCTTAATGAGCATCACCAGTTACCTAGTTTGAAAATCATATGTATCTTACTTGAAATATCTTTGCCTATTATTATTTATAATAATATTTAATAAATATTTTTAATATTTATAATAATATAAATACTATTTATTTTTGCTGCCTGTCACTAATTTCATATTTGGTACAATTATTATTGAAACTAGAGCATCATCAGCTTAATTTCTTTAAAAAAAATAATAATAAAAAACCATATATACAAGTTGCCCCTTGTAAATTCACTCTTATGTTAAGTCAGCCTTTAGCCATAGTGGGACTTCAGTACACTTTTCTTTATTTCATGCTTTGACCATGCATTTAGGCACTGATTATTCCTCTAATCTTCTTGAAAAACAAATTTAGTTGTTTGAATTTTGATGTTTGAATGTGAAGCTTTGATATTTGAAGAGAAAGGAGAAGGTCTTGAACAGGATATATTACAGACCCAGCAACTCCATCACAGCTGTGTTGTCTCACCCTGCTGTGGATCTCCTCACTGACAGTAGGCAGAGCCCTCTTCTTCCTCTTTACATCCAGCAGCTCTACTAGAGGCTTAATTGTCATCCCCTAGAAACCAGGAAAAATACAAACCCAACGAATCCCATGGCATAAAGTGAGTCAAGGAGCCAAAAGAAAAGTAAAGAAGTAAAACTTTTTCATCAAAATTCACATGATTCTCTCACCTGTACAAAGACAGTGAAGAGGATGACCACGATGGTAGTTGTGATGAAGAGTCTTTTCTTTGGGAAGTCGTCAATCAGGAAGACGAGGGAGAAGCAGATTGCCCCTCTCAGGCCTCCGTATGCGATAATGAACTGATCTCGAAAGGTCACCGTGTTCCTCCGGAGCTTGTTAACCACCGCAGTCAGCAGGAGAACACCTTCACAGGAGGGGAAATGTGTTGATTCCTCTGCTTTGACAAGTGATTATCGGGCTCCTGGCCGGAGCATCATTGGTACACTCATTAGTCTGGGAGTACCTGTGGCTCTCCACACGAGGCAGAGCAGCAGTGTGGAGCACACAAAGGGCCAGCTCCACATATGGACATCCTGTATTGTGGATACGCCCAGGAAGATGAAGATGAGGGTTTCACTCACGCTGCTCCACATCTTCAGGAAGTACTGGATGCTGGTGTTGCTGCGCTCCGACACGTTGGCCTCCACGTACTGCTTCATGGTCACAGCACAGGTCACTATGCTGCAGACAGGGGAAGAATCTAATCAAACTTTATCAAACTAAGTGTTTACAAAGGACGACTTGGAGTTCTAGTTGCACTCACGCCATGATACCAGAGAGGTGAAGCATCTCTGAGGTCAGGTAGGACAGGTAGGAGTAGAGGAAGACAAAAAGCGGGGCAATGACCTGGGCTCTGGAGGTGAACCGTGACGTGAGGGCTGCCACCAAGCCAAAAAATAGGCCTACAAACAGGCCGCCAAGGCCCACCACCACCACCCGACAACCACCCAGCAACACATCCAGGCCCGTCACTGACGGCAGACGGAGGAAGGACTCAAACAGCTTGTAGAGCACCTGAGAGGAAGAGAGGTGTGTCATGCATAGAGTAGGACATGATACTTCAGACCGCCTGGTGACAGTTTCTCAACTCACCACAGTAACTGCGTCGTTGAGCAGCGACTCTCCGAACACCAGGATGTGAAGCTGTTCATTGACGTGCATCTCCTGGAAGACAGAGAGCACGGCCACGGGGTCGACGGCAGCGATCAGAGAGCCAAACAGCAGGCAGTGGAGCAGAGACACGTCTCCCAGAGAGCTCTGGGCCAGCAGACACACACCGTACAGAGACAGGCCGATGCCCAACACGTTCCACAGGGTTCCCAGCACTGCATACCTGGAGATGTGTACAATCAGCAGCTTTACAGGAGTGATAGTGATTGGCAAGGCGCTCAAACAATATAATACTAAGTGAGACTTATCCAAATCAGGTGTTTTACATACACACTCCATTATAGTATATAAGAAAGTATCATCATCATCATCATCATCATCATCATTATCATCATCATCATCAGGGATGCAAAGCCTTTAAGGATTAGTCTTTGGGATATTTAAATGACCGTTAAAGTTTAATGACGATTCTTCCATCAGTTTTGGGTAAATCAATGTCTGGTCCAAAATAGTTATCTCCTCTGTGAAGCTTGGTCTGGCTAGGACCATTTTAATTCTTGGATAAAGGAAAGAAAACATTCTGGCTTTTTTGTTTTCTTGGGTGTCAGGATGCAGTCATGGTGTCCCAACAAAACAGATGGTGAAGATGGCAAAGGCTGTATTTTGCAGCCATTGCTGCATAGTTTTCTAATTGAGCCAAGATGGACATTGATTGTTGTTGTTTCTAACCAACCAGTGTGATTCCCCTTCTTACAAACACCAGCATCAAAATCTTTCTCTGCTCTACTGTCTACAGGGGAACTTACCTCCAAGTTGGATATCTTGGGCTAACGCTAGAGCTAACTTTGTTTGAAGTGAAGTACAGTGATAGCTGGAAAAATGCCAAAGTTGTACCACAAAACATTTTCAAAGTGAAGTCCATGTTTGGTCATTTATGTGGTCCAGTGCAAATTCACGTCTTATGCTTTTCCAGACTCTGTACGTAATTTCACCACATGAAAATACTTCGTTCATTTGCTGTGAAAACACCATTAAACAGATAAATTATATTTTTGATGGCATGGATATGTTTTTGTTATCACACATAAATTAAAACACCGACAGAATACCGACCAGAGTATGGTGCCGAGGTTTTCAAAGAACAGCCTCCCTGGCAGGAAGTATCCTGCATCCAAAACAATGGGCGGGAGCAGAAAGAGGAAGAAAGCATCGGCACTCAGAGTGGGGGGAGCAGAGTGACGGACTCCGTAGATCACTCCTCCAACCAGGAGGCCAACCATGATGAGGAGACAGCTCTCTGGGACGACTGCTGGGACTCGACCTGACCAGTGGAAACCTGGAGGTTAGAGACAGAGAAGGTAGAAGGACATCATACTTACTGTATTCACCCATGATGTGACTTTTACCCTGAAGCATTTTTGTCAGCATTAGATGTGAACCCTGCAACAACATCTCACCACCTCCACCGGCATCTTTCCATGTGTGACAAGAAGACAAACTGAATCTTACCAAGCTTGGCCAGGGAGGCCAGCATGATCCACAGCACGATCTCAAAGGGAGCCTGCACATGGTGATAGTCCACGCTGAAAACCCTCAGAGCCATGGGCAGATCCACAGACAGGCCATCATCGCTGCTGTTGAAGCCCTGTGACGGCGGCAGGTTGTGGGGCTGTGGGAGCTCAGCTGGGGGAGTCAGGGCCAGACATGCCGGCCAACACAGGCAGGCAGAGAGCAGCAGGGAGAGAGTCCACAGGACAGCCATCCTGCAGCCATGCTGGGACAACAGGGGAGAGAGACACGGAGAGAATAGGACCGGGGTTATGGAGATAAAGGGAGGGAGAGCAGCATGCACAGACACGCACACACACACACACACACTAATGCACACACAAAACAACCTAAATCCACTAATGTGCACAGGAATCCCTGAGCTAGCAATGATAGCCACCCAGCAGGCCAGAGCTCAACATACACACACACACACACACACACACAC
>JAOWBC010001868.1:6077591-6098170 GCA_028566105.1 Hypoplectrus providencianus | reverse complement strand
AATTCACCTAATGTGCAGGTTTTTGGACTGTGGGAGGAAACCGGAGTACCCGGAGTAAACCCACGCACCCACGGGGATTTTGAATGATTTGATGTTAAAATAGTTTGCCATTTCATTACAACTATTACAAGTGTGGCATTGGACATCTGTGTGTCATGTTTGTTGAAATTGTACAACCAAATTTTTGGGGGAAAAAAGTTGAAATGAAGTGCTTCAGAGCATCTGGTTACCTTTTTACTCCCTTTTGGTAAAGATTGAGCTTGGGCAGAATTTGTTACCTTTCAACAGATCTAGGCTAGCTGTTTCCCTCTGTTTCTAGTCATTATGCTTAGGATTGATATGTTACAGACATGATTTGCTGTACATATTTATGTTTTCTTCTTAGAACCTGTTGTTTTTTTACCGTTCATGAAGGTTTGTTTAAGCATTTTTGTTGCACAAAATGTCCTGTACAGCATTCGGCTGTCTATTAACTATCTTTGTTAGTAGGCTGGCAAAGCCAAGCTAGTTAGCATTAGCCCTAGCTGATAATTTAGCTACACATCACCTCCAAAATAGCAAGACTGTGGCCAAAAAATCAAGATGCCAGTGACCAATTGCAAAAGTCAAAGCTTTTAAACTGTAGTCTCCAAACAAATGGGTCACGCCATGTAAAAACCACCCCATTAAACATAGTAATGTGATCTATTGTATATGTAAATGTTGATAAGTGCAGTTTTCACCATACTTAGTCAAAAAACATCAGAATCAGTTGGAACCCCACCATGCTGGACTTGTGTGTCCTGAGATGAGCTGCAGCTCTTTACGTGACCTATCAGATCCCTGCTGTAACTGTGCCAATATTTCAGAGCAACTGTGTGCAATGTGCCTCACCCCGCAGTATTTGCTTTCGTTAAATATCTGTGGGGGGAGAGGGTTCCCCGCGGCGGGCCTGGACTCCTCCGGAACATTCTCTCTCATCCACTTCCTGTTGTCCTCGTTGGCTGCGATGTCACACTCCTCGAATTCGATCTTATTGGCCAGCAGGAAGCCCATCACATCCTGCTGCTGCTTTTTAATCTGTGGGGGAGACGAGAGGGTGACAGAGAGGAAGTTGACAGTTAGAAGATGAGTGTAAACGTTCAGCCTTATGAGGAAACAGAAGCACCATACTGTCACCAGTCTGTGCAGAAATAAGGACACTTCTTCTCTGCTGTGAGAAATTACACTTCAAGGATATTGGCTGTCTGTTACTAAGTTACCACTTGTTTGCTGACAAGTGAATGAAGTGATAGAGTAGAGGGATGGAGAGGGTGACCTCGGCAAGGCCAAGCAGGGGCGGACTTTGTTTTTATCTACATGAGGAGCGCCAGAGAGTAAGGAGGATGGCAACTCCCAAGACTGGACTCACACCATTATTGTGTGAAACTGAACCATTTCAAAGTATTTGAGAGGTGTTGTTTTAAAGCCCCTCTGTTTTATCAAGAGAATATTACCACATGAGAGATGCTTTCCTTTTCACTATCTGTGATTTTTGAAAATTTATTTTTTTATGTGGATGGTGCACTGATATTGCCTCAATATTATTATGCAAAGGTACTTAGGAGGCTGCTTTCTCAAATAGATCACTTAAACAGAGCTGCCAATACACCTATTGACCAATATCCTTGGCCAGTATTTGCTTATCAAATGTATATAGTTATCTTTTGGTATCAGCAAAAATATTGTCTGAATTGCACCTTTTTTACATGTATATGTAGAAAACATTTTTGGGTTTGGAAATTCTGCAATCTTTTTACTCTTCTAATTTATTTTCGAATTATCTTGTCAACAAGCTAACTGCTTGTGAAAGCGGCCTTCTGAAATGATCTTATTTAATTCTAGCTCCAAACTTCACTATATCTGTTATAAGTGATCTATTTTCCCTCTAAAATCTACATATGTATCAGTCTTAAATCTCCATATTCAATGTAATATATCATCAACTAATACTACCCTAAAAACATCAGTCGTGCGTGTTCAGTGTCAGTTAGTTGATGACTATGACTACCATGGCTAATAATTTCCACAGATTTGTCTGCTCATTAGCTTTTGCAATATATTTTTTAAGTTGTAAAAAGACTTTATGGACATTCTGTCAGTCCAGCTGTACTCCACACTCACAAAAGGCTGTTGTGTTGCTTTGGCTCAGCACCATATTTAACACTAGTCTCATTTGTGACATTTAAAGCAGCCCATCTGATTTAATGCAAAACTAAGAGGATGCCAACAACCACCTCTAAAGCTTACTGGAAAAAAGACTATCCAAAGGGATCTCACCTCTGTAAAAGTGTACTACCATTGTCACATAGGAATCCAAATACAGTCACACACAGCAAAGTAATAGAGAAGATAGATGACAAGAAATGTGTGCTTCTCTGCTGGTGTGCTGTCCCTGTATTGCCTCTATCTATAAGGATGTGTATGTGTGTGTGATTTACTGTAAGAAACTGTGATCCAATGAGGCCTCAGTGGGAGTGTGTTAGAGGGAGGATGGCCCTACAAGGCCAGACGGAAACAAGAGCTCCTCTGGGACTTGAGAGGAGGTAACTGGTCAAACACGAGCCAAATAAGGCCTGCTGCAAGGAGACACACACATCCAGCCTCAGCTGCACACACACACACACATTCACACACCTAAATTCAAACAAAGCCAACATGAAAAACACTCTGTGTAAGATAATCAACTTATTGTCCTTCCTGTCAGGCCAGGCACCTCCATGTGAGGGCTCCTCCCAGCTTTATGGGGCACAGACAGGACAGGTGGATTATTTATTATTCAGCCATCTGCTGAAACAACACTGAGACATGGAAATGAGGGAGCTGACAATGCTGGCAGATTAGCCGTGGTACAGTTGGAATCATTTAATGGCGGTTGCACTCCTGAGGACAAAGTCCTAAAACCAGCTCTTTGCCCACCTGCTCTGGAAACGAGCACTGGAGGAAGCAACGGACTGGAACACCATGAGCTCAGACTAGCTCTAACTCACTCTGTCTCTAAACACAGCCGATCCTCTCTCTGATGGAAGAATCTGCACAGCCTGCTCTTTCTCCCTTTCGATTTACATTAGCATAATACACATTAAGCTGCTACACTTACCGAAAACAAGACAATAAACTATCCTCAATTTCTAAAATGACAAGTTTAGTGCAAGGATCCACTTTCTCCTTTCTTTTGGTGCACTTTGGCCATTACCCAAGAAGCATGTATTGTACAGTTGCCAAGCAAAATTAATTTGTAGGCCAAGCTGGCCTCATGCCATCTGCCCCTACCTCTAATTGCACAGTGAGAGTTCCCGGCTTTGCCCCCTTCAGCCCTTTGCATTGCTCTGTGGTGTCTTTAGTAGATTTCCTGGTGATTTTAATATAGTAGAAATAGACTGCCCCTGCATGGGGGTTTGGTAATAAACAAATACTGCTGTTGCCCCATATTAGTTGCTCCTTATCTATCTCTCTGGAATGCAAGAAAATTGCTCCTCAGTCCTTATAAGATAGACAAGGGAGGTGAGTCAGTGCCAGACCTGCAGACAATGAACAGACAGTGCCTGCAGGCCTTGGGTTTTGATTTCCTTAATCCATGTTTTCTCTGCTTGCTTCAGAATGCAAGTATAAACTGCCACTAAGTACAACAGTATATTTAGCCACACTAGCACCAAGACACTGTGGATGGCAATGCTGTTTGTCCACCACTTTGGTCCAGAGTGAAATATATTAATAAAAGATGGCCATGGAATGCAAATTAAAATTTAAACAGACATTCATAGATTTATAGTATGATGGGCAATTACCAAATGCCTGAACATAGCACAATGGACATGGGGTTGACCAATCACAGTGCTCTTTGCTTCCACCAGTGATGCAGCCTGCTGTACAGGAACAGAGCCCTGTTAGCATCAGCACTGATGTCCCTTTTTCCTTTATATTATGGGTCAGGCTTGTTGTGCTACTATCTGTTTATTGATTGTTCACTGTGTTTTGTTTGTAACCTAATAAAAAGAACTTAAAAGCCATTCGTGATCCATACATGATGAATCTCACTGGGTTTGGTGTTTCCCTTACATTCCCCTGATAGCACCATTATGAGGTTGTCTTTTAATATTTTTTTGTTTGTTTGCTTTTTGTGAAAAATCTCTTTTAAAAAAACTACTGAGTGAGTTTCCATTAAGTCTTTAAAGACATTCGTGATCCTCAGAGGGGGAATCTCAATAACTCTTCTGATCCATTCATTTTTATTATGGCTCTATCAGTGTGTCCAAGATGAGTTTGTTATAAATTTGGTGACCAGCAGGACGACTCCTCTAGCGAAAATAGGTTAGGTTTTACTTTGTCAAAATACCTGCAAAGCTAACGACATTCTCAACAGCCTCAGCCTCAACTTTGTGTTAATGGTATGCTTAAATCAAAAATAAACAGGATAACATGCTGAATTCAACGATGCCCCGATTATCACCTATTTTACATTATTGTATTGAAGAGGACTTGAAGAGATTAAGATAACAAACTCATTCGTAAAGTTTTTAGTAAGGGAGTAAATCAAGCAAAATAGCCTTATTTTATCATAGACTTTACAGTCAGCCAGCAACCAGTGGTGTCGCCCCCTGCTGGCCATTACAAGTCATGCAGGTTTAGCACACTTCTGCAGCTCTTTCAAATTTGTCTTATGTAACGAATCAAGATCATGAGATTATTGCTAGGTAACTCACATAAAACTTTAGTAAACAGGTTTAAAGTTTTGACAAACATGCAAACTGATACCAACAGTATCAGCAATGACCTGGCACTCTACCTGTGTGTTATCACACTCCCGGGACAGTCCATGTACACACCCATGGGAGAAGTGATCATTAGACCAGTCAGTGTGTGAACAAAAGCCTGAAATGGTCAAGGCTACATGTGGTCACAAACTAACAACATGACTGCCATTTTTTCTGATTAATTCAATATCTGTAATTGTTTGACAGTAATTTTCCATGTGTTTACTGAGATGACTCAAAGTAGGCAAACAACAGAAGCCACAGATGTGGAGAGGAAATCTACAACATATGGTTCTTGGTTTACATTCCACACTGTCATCATCATCATCATTTGAGAGTAGATACAAGGCCGTGAGATCAGATTCAGAGCTGATCAATCCCGGAAAAAGGGCAGACCACAAACATTAACAGCTGCCAGACAATGGCAGGCATTGATTGGATGCACTGTATCAACAACACAGGCTTGGATCAATATGGTGGAGAGACTGATTCAATCAGTTAAGGTCAATTTGTGTACAATTCACTCACATGAAAAAAATATAAGATACTTAAAGTGAATTTGTCAAACTGTCTTCATAGAAAAGACTAATGGCTCAGTAGTTCAACATTTAAATGCAGGAAAATTCCATGTCTGGGCTAAAGGAAACACAAATCCACCCCAGCCCCATGTCTTTGTTTGGGATACAGGTTTTCCTTGATCAGATCAAGACTGATTTGTGTTGAGAACCGACGCTTAGTGGAATTTTAGCAGCAGCAGTAGCCTCCACCCAATCTTAAGCTCAGTCAGCATTACAACATTGTTACAAAACAGCCTTACTCTGCTCCTCTGGCTGGGTTCCCTCACTCCTGCTTGGAGGTGAAACAACAGCAAAAGGCCAGATAATAACCTTTTAAACAGACTAACTGAGTCACTGTCTAACTCAAGCCTGACCTACAGGCCCTAATGTCAAAGCCATTGGGGAATGTGGAGAACAGAGCAGAAGCCTTGGTCGGGAACAATGCTGTGCACACTGAAAAAACATTCCCAAGTTGTTACTGATTCTTGGTACATTTATAGTGGCAATGAGGAAACTGTACAATAGTGTGGCAGCAGTGCATAAAGGGAAATGGGGCAGTAAATGTGCTCTGGTGCTGGTCAGTGTTTTTGGCTCTTTCCGCAGACAGTTTCAGTTAGTGCTCCACAGTCTAGATGTGCTGCTACAGGTGTGTATTTACATATGTGAATTTAAAACAAAGTGCTAGTTTGTTATGCAAATGTGGACTCAACATAACCTAAGAAGCAGGTAAAACCATGGTGGGATTATGACACGATGGGCCTCTGGGCACTGACAAGCAGAGGAAGACACGCAGACTTTAGAGTTGTTTTGCATTTCTTCCATGTCATTTTGAATGTCTTTGTAGGTCTTTGTTTCTCTTTAATCACTTATAGGTTATTTGTAGTTGTTGTGCCCCTTTTTCTACTGTGTCTTTGTAGTCATATAGTGTCTACGTGTAGTGTTTTGTTTAAGTTTGTGACCATTTTGTGTGTCTTAGCAGGGGTTTTGTAGTCATTATGGGTCACTTTGTAATCATTTGCCGTCACTTAGTAGTCGTCATTTTGTGTCTCTCTGTAGTTATCGTGTGTCTGTAGGTTTTTGTGTCACTTTCTGGTCATTTTGTGTCTCTTTAGAAATGTTTGTGTCACATTGTGCTCATTTTGTGTCTCTCTGTAGTCATTTTGAGTTGCTGTGTAGTTGCTTTGTGCATTTTGTGTCTTTGTGGTTGATCCCTTTCCACAGTTGTTGTGGTACATACTGTACATAGTGACAATTCATAGGTATCTACCAGGTGAGACACAGACTGACTGACTCTGCCCCCCCTGGGCCTGTGCCGGGAAGCTTCTGTCAGAAATCCAACCAAAGCCAGATTTACCACTACTATAATGTCAAACATACTGCGTACAAATACCAGAATGTGGTTATTTCTTAATGTTTTGTCACATCACAGATGAGGTCAACATAAGGATATGGGTACACAGTATGACCTAATCTTTACAAAGCCATTGACGGTAACACAAGAAGTCTCTCTGGAGAATTCACAGCGAGTCACAACACCATTCTTCAGGTGACTCAAGCCTTCTGCTTCTCATTACTGGGTGGAAATACGATGATGTCAGCTCGCCTTTAGTTTGCAGGGATACCACCCTCTATAAGGGACTAGCACAGGTCATGGGTCAGGGGAGAACTAGGCTGGCAAAAGTGCTTTACTCAAGAACATTAACCAACACTCACTGTGGCAAGGAGCTGACCTTAAATAATCCTTTTTTGATGCCTATTATTTTCCCTTTTTATCAGTTTTGATTCCACAACATATGATATGAAAGCCATGGCATTTTGCTTAATAGAATTATATTATAAGGCTTAAAGAATTATAATTTCTTTCCTTTTTTTTTTCTCTAAACAACAGCATCAAATCTCACAAAGACAGTGTCTATTCCAATTTATTGAATTGCACACACAATATAATACATTAACCATTCATGCAGATAGGAAATTTTGAGTAACATCCATGTTGACACAACTAGCCCAGGTTCTCATTGTCTGTTATTTCCAGATTTGACTTCTCTCTTTCTGGCATTTGTGCATTACTCCATGTGTTTTGTGTGTCACTGGTGGTTGTCTCATATTAGAAATTTAAGTGATGAAATTGAAGTCAGTCCATTAAACCATAAGCCCATTATTACAGAGAAGTTTAACAGCCTTGGAGTTCCATAAAAAACATTTCTGATAAGTTGTGGCTGTTATGTGGATCAGATTCTGCATAAAATCAATACGCATTAATAGCTATAAATATATACTGACGTGGAACAGAACTTTATGTCTTGAGAAAATTAATCTGAGTGAATAATGCTGACTGTGTTGAATCTGATACATCCCTCTGGCTAATTTTACATCAGTCTCTTTCGCTGACCTGCAATTGTTTCCTCAGGGGAGCAAAAGCTTTAAATGTATTTTTTTATATTCTCCTACTTGTCTCTCCTAATTTCGGCTGTTGCTCCATTCACACACTGAACTAGATATGAGTGATTCATGTAGCAGCAGACACTGGATGCTGGATGGTGGAATGCATTCACATTGTTTTGTCGTCAATGATGCAATCAAACTGCAAGTTTCCAACCACAATTTGTCCCTCAGATGCATATTACTAGCCTGAATGTGTCTTGTGAAAAGATTGCATTTGCCTATTAAAGAAAGGCTTCATATACAGAGATTATTCTAGCATGTAGTAATAAATTAAACAATTAAATGTGTAATGTGACAGCATAGCCTATAAAAAAAGTTACAATAACAGGGCAAAACAAGATGAAATAGACATAATGTTTACAGCACTTTGCTAAAGTCAGTAATGCTGTTGTTTTTCTTCCAGCTCTAAATGATTAAGTATTTGTGCTGCATGTAAGGAAGCATAAGCTTGTCCACTTGTTTACAGCAGGATCTACTAAAGACAGATCAATGAGAGCTAATGTATTTCTCCCAGACAGGCAGCAGCACATTGATGGCATCACCGCCTCTGAACCCTTCCTCATTCTGGCTTAACAGGAAGCTGCCGTCCTGCTAAGACGGCTGCGTAGCTTTGCAAATGTCATTTCCTGTATGGGCAATAAAGTTTCTGCAACTGAAAAGAGGCTCTGTGCTTGATCACTTCCTCTGTGTGTGAGCTGCAAAGACAAGGTCCTCATGAAGACTAAATCATTCTAAATGTGTCCTAAACCACATGATGTGACCTTATGCTTTCAACGGAGGGACTTCAGTGTTGTATTTTAAGGTAAGGGCTGTTTCCATTTCCATCACAACACTACATTTTACACTGTGAAATATTTTAGCATCATTCTAGTCTGTAACAAGCACAACAGGGTTTGAACCTTATAGTAGCTGGAAGAAAACGAGTGCATTATAGGCAGAATTGAAGATTTAGAGCACTTTTAGGTTATTTAATGGCAACTTTCCTCCAAATCAAGACCTCCAGCAAGTCCTAAACAGAGCATAAGTGTTCCTGGGCTGCAGCTGCATGTCTAACAGAGGGGCCCTGGAGAATTGCATCACCATCATTCCTCTCCACTCTGGACGAAACTGGCAAGAATGTAGCTGATGGTCCTCTGGGGTACCGGACAGTAAAGGGAACACTCACGACTCTGTGCCCCCCAGGCTGGGAGCCAGCTCTATTCTGCTCAGGTAACAAAACAGGTACACTTATTGATTTTTGTAATGCATGTCTTTCCTGTTAGTTAGGTTTCAGCTGCAAAGTAAAAACTACAAATTCAGGAAGCCCGATGACAAACCACAGCTAAGCCTGAAACTTCCGCTTTGTCTCTAACTCTGTGACAAAGTTGTAGAATTGTAAGAGAGACTCCATCTGTGTCCAAAGTCTTGAGGAGGGCAGAGCAGCATGTTTACTGATGAGTCAGACCACTCCAGACTGAGAGGATGACAGCCGGCTGGACATCAGTTAGAGAGTTCAATAAAAGTTCAACTCTCTTTATATTGCCAAACGAGAACTGTATGCTTCCTTTGGATCAAACTTAAACATTACATAGATACAAAATCATGCTTTATAGCTTACCGAAGTGGATCCGGAGGACGATGCTATGAACACTTTGATCACCATGTTAAATCCTTGGAGCTGACACAAGTCCGGTAAGCAGCGGTTGGTCGCCCTGCTCCTTGCAGACACTTTGCAGACGGACTGCTCGGCAGCTGGACAAAAGATACAACAACAACAAAGTTCCCCTGCTGAAAAGCTGTGTGTCTGGTGAGGGCAGCGCAGACTATCTGCGCAAATGCTCCTGTTCTCAGCACTGGATGGAGGTTTGCATTCCTCCTCCGCCTCTACTCTGCCTCCCCGCCCCTTCTAGTCCCTCTCTCTCTCTCTCCCTCTCTCTTTTAGTGTGTGTGTGTGTGCGTGTGTGGAGCGAGAGCACACTCGGAGACACGTTCACGCACAGAGGGGGGGAATTGGCCTATCATGATGGCAAGACAACAGGGTTATATTGTCTGAATATTTCAGCATCAACCCCATTGTCTGCAGGGCGAGCCACGCTTTGGCTTTTGTCCGTTATAACCGTGCACACTGGCACAGTTGCAGGTGTTACAGTAAATGCCGGTGTGGTGAGTGAACGTTATGTGGATGAAAAATTAAAATGTGCTGTGATTTTGAACACTTCTGGGCGCTTTTGTGCAACGGCACAGTGTTCTTGAGCAGCCACATCATTAGACGGGCTTTGTGGGCCCCCTGCAGGCGTCTGGGGCAGACGACGCAAGGCTTTTCCCTGAAACGAATTTAGGAAAGCCGACTGACAAACAAAAAAAAAATGTGTCAGAGTGGAGTGGGCGCCATATTGGACTCAAACACGAAGTGAAATTATGGTGAAATTTCTACTCGCTGGTGGCTGCAGATGTGAGCCGGGGCTTTCAGACGAGCCCGGCAAGAATGCATGGCTTTATAGCGGGGCATGTAGCCGGCTGCCGGGGCCTGTATAACGGTGCACGGAGCCGCGCCGTGCGGCCTCTTTCTCACTGTGCTTGAACACACTCATAAGAAGGCAACATGTCCTCGATCGCAATCCTTTCATTCTTGCAGGCTTCCACCCATCTCTCCCTGCAAGAAGCCATTCGCGCAGACCCCAGAACATCACCGGCTCCAAAATTCCAAGTGTTCTGCAGCCCCGAATGGCGTCACCTGATTGGCCGAGAGCCTATCAATCATGCCTTTAGCCGCACCCCTCCCCCCATTCAACCACTCGCCTCTCTGTTCCAGTGTGTTTACTACACTGCCGAGCATAAGGGAGACACTCGTCTTCACATGCACTGAACCCACTAAGAAAAACAGTTTTTAGTTGTATTTGTAAGAAAACCTCCAAGAGATCATCATGCCCAAGAGAAAGGTACGTATTCTCAAAATAATAAAAATAGTTTGAGGGGGATATCAGCTATTAATGCATTGCAAATGATCGTGAAGACATCCCTCTGAGACATTACTTAATTATAACGCAGCGTATAACGGTTTTTCATCGCTGGGAATTTTTGCCCATTTTCTAGATATAATGTATATTTTTTATGCGCTAGAATGAATATTTTCCCGCTCGGACACGACACGTTAAACGCGTTTTCTTGCAAGAGCCGCTGTCCTTAGGGGAGTCAGAAGTCTCTTTCGGTCTCCATGCAGTTAAAGCACAAGCAGCAGCCATGCTTTGCAGCTCTTGTCCACCTTCGTCGCCGACCTACCGAGAACAAACGCTTCACTTATCGCGAATTCGCCACCAAACCGGCGAAAAGTGGCCCCAGAAAATGCTTTAGTGCCTTTACTTTGTATTTTGGCCGTAAAAACAAACACTCGCCAGCGCGTTTCGATAAAATTGTATATTTTCTCTCTTTGTTCATAGTCCCAAATGGCTGCGATGGCGTGGCTCTGCCGCCAGGGGGCGCGCGCGAGGCTTAGCAGGTCCCTCCCCCTTCTCAAAGACTCCCGCGCCAGCTTTCAAATCTGAGCTTCATGCATTGAATGAGAGAAAGAGATGGGGGAGTGAAAGGGAAGAGCAGGGCCTGGGCCCTCAAAATATGGCTCAACAGGCCCACATGGCTGAGCTCTCGCAGCCCATAACTCAAATCATGCATTACCCCCACGTTTCTGGGCTGTAATCCTTTAAAATTACCTGTATTTGATGTAAAATTTTGTTTTTGCGTGAAACCAAAAAGTTTTTTCAGCAGGTCTATAATTATCCGTAATATGCACCTGAAGCATTTATCAACTGTTTATTGCATCTTTAAACAACATTTAAACTCCTATTAATGATATTTAATTTTTTTTTCAATTTTAACTTGTTGTTTTTGTGTTTTTCAGTCAACAACTGACGGAGGAGAGAAGGAGGAGGTAAGACAAGGGGCATGGTAAAGTAACACCTCATACACATGATTAAAATTAAATTTTCATCAGTATGTGGGACATGTGAGGGTATTATCAGTGAGAAAATGTATTGAATTCAAATGTGGGTTTCCTGAATACAGTCCCAATCAAAATAAAAGCCCTGTGATAACAGTCTTTGTTTTGTTTCAGCCCCAGAGGAGATCGGCTCGGTTATCATCGGTAAGGAGACACACATACCATCTCAACAAAGTCATTCAGATTAACTAATTCAGTCTAAAATTATGTTGCTCGTGGTAGAATACATTAGAGTAGTTTCATATGTATGTTAGTAAGTAAATAATAGCATTATTTTATCGTTTTAATATCATTATATTGTCTATTTTTTAGTTCACCCAGTTAGAAACAGTCATATTAATGTTATTAACTGTCTATTTTAAAACTAGTTTTTTTTCTGTGTTTTAGGGAATATTTTAGAGTTAACTGGATTGACACCCAATTAGAAAACTGTGTTATGGGAGCTAAAGTCTTCTAGAGCATTTAGGAAAACAATGAGATTAAGAAATTAGCAAAACAAATCAGTGCCGATATTTCTTGATGTTTTCCCTTCTCTGCCACAGAGACCGGGACCTCCCAAGGTGGAACCAAAGGTGAAGAAGGCAGCAAAGGTAAGAGACACTAGCATGTGCAGCACAAAGCCAGAAACCAGTAGTGTGTAAATATCCAGCCTGCTTTACCCCATGTCTTGTACCCGTTGAAGAAAGAAAAGGCTGTGAATGACAAGAAGGAAGACAAGAAGACCAAGAAGGCAAAGGAGAACGCAGAAGCAGAGGCAAACGAGGAAAACCACTCTGAGAACGGAGAGGCCAAGACCAACGAGGTGGGTAGAAAAACACTCATTTCGCACCACCGTCCACTGTATCAGCTTAAAATGGCTCAAAATTTTGACCTTGACCTGTCCTCTCTGTCCCACAGGTGGAGACAGCCCCCGAAGAGGCCAAGGAGGAGGCCAAGTCCGAGTAGCACTACTGCCCAAGCTTCCTCCTCCTCCTCCTCTACAATCCCTCCCCACCCTGAACCCCCCAACCAGCCAGCCAGCTCCCCCAAGTCTCTCACATGGTTTCCCTCCAAGGCGTATTGTTAACAGAGGAATATTTTTATCAATGATTTTATAAGTATCCGTACAGATTTTTAGCACAAAAAGCAAAGCTGATTATGGAGCGCCTTGCAGATTTGCAGTGGTCATATCAAGTGTCTGCAAGCAAGATGAACACACTAAAATCTTTTTTAAATGGCATTTCATGATTATTGAAGGCTTGTTTGGTGTAGAAAGTGCGTCCCTGCCGGATTGGCTATGTTGTGAGTTGTGTATTCCTGTGTTTTCCCTCCTTCCCCTGATCTTCCCCACTCCTCCTCCTCCTCCCCTCTTCTTCCTCCACAGATTAGACCTTCCTCCCCTCTACAGTTCAGCCTTTATCCATGTTTTATTAACGGTTCAGCCATGTTAATGTGGGTGATTCTTTTAGACCTCTAAATGTGCAGTGAGTTCCCTTTTGCTTCTGTCTCTCTTCTTGTTCTTTTTTTTTTTCATTGAAATCGTGTTTTAAGAAAAAAAAAAGCGTGTTGAAGCGTGTTGTCCATAAGAAAGAGGAAGACGAACATGTGAAACATTCCGGGAACAGCGATTGCCTCCGACCTGTCTCCTAGACGACCCTGCGTGTGAAACAGCTCCTGCTCCATCCACGCTGTCACGTCAGCTTTTCTAAACACTCTGGTTTTTTTAAAACAATTAAATTTGGAAACCCTCTCTGACAAATGCAGGTGTCTGGTCCCTCTCTTATGTTCTGAAATTCTCTTAATAAAAACAAGTCCTGGGAATTTTCCTCGATATCATGTGTCTCCAGTTTGTTTCTTTAAGACATGTAGAGCAACAAGAGTTGCCGCATCTCAGTCTCACCATAATAGTCTAAATTAGTAACGTTTTTGTAACTTAAATGCATGAAAATGAGTCTAGTGGTCATTTTGTAAGTAAATTAACATTCTAAACCACATTGTCCCCTTTAAAATTCTTGGTTGTAGTGTGGTCTCCATTATTAACCACTGAAAGCTTTTCAGTGTTTATCTGCATCTGGAGATGTAAAGACGGCTTAAATACATCCAAGACAGGATGCTCACAACAGTCGTGACTTCTGAAGAAATGACACACGCCTATAATGTAATTTCACTTGAGGCAGCTGCTGCACGATTCTCTACAGGCATTTGCTTCCTCTAATTAAACAGTGGATGTTAGTTGAGCCTCCAAACTTACTGGGCTGGTACTTTTAAGATAAGGATTTAAACCAGCCGGCTTTATCCCACAGATCTGTTGCTACAGATGTATAGTGAGGAGGTCAAGTCAGCAGAAGGTCGGCCACAGCTATGGCACTATTCTGAGAATTCCTGATCAGGAGTGTACCGGGAGACATTTGCTACTTCTTCTTCAAGAATGATTCATCGTCGTTGTGAATCATTGACACAAGGACATCACGCTAAATAACAGACTAAAGGCCGCTACTGAAGCCCGCACCTTTCCTGTCCCCCATCACAAGACAGAGACGTTTCAGTGCAGAGGCCTCCACCCACTGAAGGAGCAGACAGTGTCTCAATTCCCCTTTAGGCATCTTATGTTCATATTTAACTCTGCATGAACTCAAGCATTAGTGCTGTGACCCAATTCACCTCAGCCCTCACACAAAATATCACAGCCGCATCACATAAATGGAGCTCCGTATTTAGTGTATGCACACTGGCAGCAGCAGGCGCGAGTAAATGCATGTGGTCTGCTAAGCAAACACAGATGAATGGCTCTAATTTCTTTGCTTTGTGTGTCCGCACTTGCCTCCAGCATGTGAATGCATGTTTGCTGTTTTCTTAGAAGCCCAAGCTTCACTTAAAATATGCAAGTGGGCATTTTTGCAGACCATTTGCAAGCACTCTATGAAAACAAAATACAGGTAGGATTTGAAGGTCTGCAACTGGCTGCAGCAGGTTTAATGTGTTATAGACCACTACTGGTACATGCTATTTAAACTGGGAATCACTGTCGATATTTGCCCCAGACAAAGACGTGCTCCCGGTTCTCTTCCGCTATTCTGTGCAGCAGTTGCAGCCCCTCTGACCTGCATTGTCATGGCCGAGCCACGGGCTCCATTTTGTCGATATTTTCTGGCGTGCAGAGCGTTATTGCATCGCGCCACCGCTAGATGGCAGCCTTGTTTTATCTTTGCTCCTGCAGAACAAGGCTGAGCTTTGCTAAATGATCATGGCAGCCAGGCAAGCTTTCAATTCACTTCACATTTTATTAACTGATGCATTAAAACTGTAAATATCTTTCCCGAGGCATATTTCATATTTCGTAATGACTAAAAAGAGACAGATCATAGGTTTCATCACAGAGAAGCACTTCAAAAGTGGTTCCCTGAAGGCTTTAAAAAAAAAATCCCATTTCCTCTTTCATTCATATCTCTCCTCATACTTTCCTTTAATCCTCCAGTCAGCATCATCTGTTTGATTCAACCTGTATTCAACCAGGCGGTTCAATTAAAGTCTACAGCCCGGCCCATAAAGTCAGCATCTCCAGCCTGTGTGAGATCTATTGATAAAGTGCAGTGATGTGAGGGCGAAATAAAGGAAATATGTTATTGATCAGACAGAAAGTTTCTGATCTCAGACATGGTGGTCTCTCTTTTTTCCGCGCCACCTCCTTTTATCTTTGCAGCCCTCCTCCTTCTCCTACACCGTCATTGATCCGTCCATTCACCCCGTCTCCTGTGATCAGCCCTCTGACTCGTTAAGGGCTTTGATACTGAGATGCAGACATACAGCCCTCTCCTGAGGCATCCCGGCATCAAAGAGCTAATTACTCCAATATTATTTTATCTGTGCATGCACTGCTGCCTGAACGGAGTCTGCCTGCTTTAACTGTCTGTCTGACCATCTGCCAGTCTGCCTGCTTGTCTGCACTTCTCACTGTCTAGTAATCACAAGGGAGCTGTACCCCCCCCACCCCCCAACCCTCCCCAGAGGGTGCACTCTCATTCTGTCCTTTCCAACTCTCTGATGGGTTATGATATGTTGACTAAAATAGCCTCTTTTCCCTTTTTAAACATGCACATATCCTATTCTGTCATCCCACGCGTTTCCAGCCCCTATCTCCTCCCCACACACTCATCCATTCACATCCACTGTCCACATCACTCCGGTCAGGGTCTCGCACGCAGGGTGGAGCGAGTGTGTGAGTGCGTGTTTGCACACACCCTCCCATGGCGGTGTGTAGTACAAAGAGGGGGAGGGGTGTGGGGATTCTCTGCGTAAAAGATGAGGGTGACCTTTTACGAGGAAGTGATTTAAATGATGTCCTGTCGTCACCAGGGATACCAGCGTGTGAATGTGGATGAGCATTTGTTGTGGGGGGAAAAACACACCACACTTTGGCACCTGTTTACACACACAACAGCAAGAGGACAACGTGTACATACAAGTTGCCAACAGGTAAAAACATTTTGCGTAGAGAAAATCCTGAGTCCAATGTCCTCCCCGCAGACCAGACCTTAGTGATGCTTGAAATGAACAGATGTTTAGTGGCAAGGTTCTCTAATATGCCACTCTGAGAGGATGTTGCTGTCTGGCTGTCTTAAATTGTTTGTGTTCGACTGTCTTGTTTATCTGCGAGGCTGGCTGCACCCTACGGGGGTGGGATGTACAAGAGCGAGTGAATGGGAAGAGGCAGGGTGAGAAGGAGAGGAAGAGAAAGTACCGGGAGGTGAGGAAGAAGAGGGGGGTGGGGGGGGGATAAATGAGTGTTATTCTTACTTCTACACTGGAATGGACGAAGTTTTTGGAGATGGCGGTGGGGATGAAGCGCCATGCGGGGCAGCATCGCGGGGTTAATGAGATGTGCGCAGACAGAGAGCAGCTTGCATGCGTCAGCCTCCTGACAGAGCGCAAAGTAGAGAAACAGCGCTGTGCTCGGCGCGGAATGCAGCCGATCGGCGCAAACCGTGCGTAATTACGCACCGCAGCGCCGGAACCGGAGCTCAGAAGGCGGCGACCTCCCGCCAGCGCCGCGTCCCACCCTTTAATTTCTGCTCCAAAAACAACCACGGCACTTCTCATCTAGAGCCCCCCCTTTCTCCGCTATCACCCCCGGTTACAAAAGGCTCGCGAGGCTGTGGAGAGACTGACCGGGCGCTTACCTTAACACGTTCCAGCTTTTCAGGGGGTCCAGGTCTGAAATTATAGAAACCATGGTCGACTGGCTGGGCAGCACCGGGAGAGGGAGGGGGTGCGGCGGAAAAAGATCGAAAGAAAAAGCGGCGCAAAGGCTGTAAACTCCGTCTGCGAATGGCAGCGATTGCTCGGATGCAACCCGTCCTGGTTGTTCAGTGGGTGATGAGCGCTGTCACAGATCTCCCTCTCTCTCTCCCTCTCTCTCTCTCCCTCTCTCTCTCTCCCTCCCGCTCTCTCTCTCTCTCTCTCTCCCTCCGCCCCCTCCCGCTCGAAGCCTGCGCTGTGCAGACGCGTCTCCGAGCCTCCTCCGGTCCCTGTTTCACAGACAGGCTGCTGCTGCTGCTGCTGCTGCTGCTGCTGCTGCTGGGAACGCAGAGCTGTACAGTAGAGGAGGGTAAACCCCACCTAGGAAACTCATTTTACCATTTTTTTAATGCACCGGGGGAATAGAGTTTACACACCTTTTTTTTTTTAGGGTTGGCACAGTCTGCACACTGCAAAAAGTGTCAACCTCAGCGTCTTGTTTTGTCTCCTTTCACTGGATGTTTTTTTTTTTTATCAGTGGGGAGAATGTTTTTACATTTGTATTTGTTTATCAAGGACAGAAGACTGAAAGCCATGTCATATTTTCTTTCATGCATGATGAAGCCATAATAAAAGTTCCCCTGAAACGCTTCATTGATAGTTTGGAGCTGGTCATGTGACTGTCATGTGTCACAGCTGAGCCCTGGCTCTCTGTGTTGTTGGAGTCATCATCAGCCCTGCAGAGCATCTCGCTGTCAGCGCTGACTTCCTGTCTGACACCACCACATCCTGTTGATAACTGCTGCTCCCTCTCTCTCTCTCTCTCTCTCTCTCTAGACATGGCAGCAGATGCGTCATCCCTGGCGGAGAATGACACGGCAACAGCCAAGTCCCACCTATTCTGACTATTCTGAGCTCCGTATCTATTTGCTCATTGGGGAAAAACAGATGAGCCCCGATGGAAAAAAAAACAAAAAAACAACAACAACAAAGAAGAGAGAGTCAGAACTGTGTCTGTTTCAGATAATTGTCTGGGACAACAGAGCAGAGTGGGACTGAAAGTCTCTGCCAGAGCCATCGGAGTCACAGCACAAGAGCTCTGTTATTTCCAGAGTTATGATATTAGTCATTGCACATGCAGTCAGATAAACGGTCAGTTTGACAGGAAGCTGCTGGCCGTCGTTTTAGCCCTCTGAAGTGAACGTATAACTGTGTTTGTGGCTTTACAGCATGTTTGAACCATGCAACATCTTCTGTGGCTGCAAGGTTCATTTCTAGCTGATACTGTGCAAAGATAATAAAGATAGATCTTTAAACCATTAGCTTGATAACCACTAGCTTACATTTAAACTGTTTCCAGGAAAATGACACGAAACATCACTAACGATCTCTGATGGTCAGTTTGACAGGAAACTGGCTGAGCTTCACTTTTAGACCGTTGACACTTTGATAAAAAAAAATCCCCCACATTAAGGTTGAAATGTTTCCACAATAATGACGCAATTTCAAGATGATGTTGTGCAGAAGTGGAAATTAATAAGAAAGACACAAAGAAAGATGGATAAAGGTCCTTTATTTATCCTAAACTCAAGGGATAACTTTCTTCAGTTAGGGTGTCTTTAAAGCCATTTGCAAATTATATAAATTAAAACTGTTTCCAGGAAATAAACACAACTAGATGAGAGACGAGATGCACAGAGAGTTCCAGCATCAGTGGCCTTTGGTTGAACAGTTTTGATATTTTATATTAGATTAGTTTAGACTGTTGGCCCTTTGAATTGAACCTATAACTGTGTTTGCAGCTTTACAGGATGTTTGATCCATCAGCAACGTCTTCTGTGGCTGCAAGGTCTCCCACAATAATGACTTCATTTCTAACTGATGTTGTGCAAAGATGGACAAACTTTATTTTTCAGGGGTTAACCGGAGAGTCTTTAGGCAATAAGCTAGTTTTCCATTAGCATTAATAAAAACAGTTTCCAGGAAAACAACACGAAACATAACTAACAATCTTTGACGGTCAGTTTGGCAGAAAAACTGGCTGGATTTCATCTTTAGTTAGTTTACTCTTTAAAAAATCACGGTTACGATGTCTTCCACATTAATAATGCAACTACTAGCTGATATTGTGCAGAAGTGGAAATTCATAAGAAGGAAAGATGGATGGATAAAGGTCCTTTATCTATCTTAAATTCAAGGGATAACCATCTTTAGTTCAGGTGGGAAATTCGACAATAAACATAACTAGATGAGAGACTAGATGGACAGACAGTTACAGCATAAGCGGCCTGTAATTTAACAGTAATGATATGAGTCATTGCAGATAAATACGCACAGAGAAAATGGTCAGTTAGAATAAAACACATAACTGTCTGTCTGTAGTGTTACAGTACGAGCTGGACTTAAATGTTTAATCCACGTAGAATTAGAGCACCGTTTTCTAAAAATCCCTCACATTACGGCTGCAAGGTTTTCCACGCTAATGAAGTCATCTCCAGCTGAAAGCGTGCACGCAGGAGCAGAGATCCACAAACAGAGAGCGGCGAGCGAGCGGAGAGGAGCGGAGCGCGCTGGAGGTAAGACAACGGTAATGCAAAGCTACAGCCCGGCGCTCTCAGCAGCAGCAGCCGTGCCGCACCGGCTTTAAATAGACTCAATTGGACATCTGCTTCACTGAGGAGGAGGAGGAGGACGAGGAGGATGGAGAGAGTTGACAGCATCTCTCTCCTCTTTCCTCTGTCTCTATTTCTGTCTCCCGCGCTCGCATAGACACGAACGCTCGCACGCACGCACATCAGCGAGATCAAACAGAGTTTAGTTCTCCTCTGCAGCTCTAATTTCTCCATGATAATCACGCTGGCAGGCCTGACGTCTCCGAGTAGGTGTCGGTGCATCTGTACGAGTTAGCAATGCATATATACACCTGTCTGCCGGGGAGATGAAGGGCGAGACGGCCGAGTGTGAGGTTTTAATAATCATCTTTACAACCGGCTCCTCTTTAGATGAAACTTGGTTTTTCATCTCTGCAGCGACGAACACGCTGTCGAGTTTGGATTTGTTCTTTTCTTTAAGTGAACTTTCATGAAGACAGCGTGACGTTCCTCTTCGACCTGTTGTTTATCGAAAGAGTTTAGGTCACGTAGATCCAGACGTTTTCACACATTTTACCAGCTTTCCATTGGTTCAAACATCAGAGGAATCCAGATGTGAGATCGAGTGTCTCAAGTTGCATTTAAGTCCAGAGTCAAGATTCAAATTGAGTCCTTAAAAGTCATGAATCCTTCTTGAAAATGATTTTCTTCTTCTCTGCACTTTCTTTGGATACCGTCAGACTCAAAATGAATGAATCATGTTTATGATTGTTGATTCAGGAAATAAAGTGAAATTAAACGATTCGTGGCTCGCTTTATATAACTTCAGTACTTTTCAGTCACAAGGCTGATATATACAGGTAAAGGTAAGGTAAGGTAAAGAAAGAAGTCATTGGTGTCAAAGTTAAGACGCAAGTCACATGAATGAATTATCTATTATTTATTCCTGCTGGTGTGATTTGAGTCCCCTTGAGTTAACCAGTTAAAGTTAGATTATCCTTGGAGCCATTTGCCTGGAAATCCACAA
>JAOWBC010001868.1:6063301-6077491 GCA_028566105.1 Hypoplectrus providencianus | reverse complement strand
GAAAGAAAGAAAGAAAGAAAGAAAGAAAGAAAGAAAGAAAGAAAGAAAGAAAGAAAGAAAGAAAGAAAGAAAGCTGTGAAAAAGTTTTCATGTGGCATCATTTATCAGGATAAATGAGGAGGATCTGTGCCCTCAGTAGTGAGATATACTCAGATCCTATACTTTATGACTACTTTGCTAGTAAAAGTCCAAACTTTGAGCCCCTACCTGTGTCAGGAGATTAACAGCCCATTAAAACTAAATGGTAACAGTTTTAACTTGCGGCTAACATTGTCAGAGGGTCTCAGTTTGTAGGATTAGGAAAAGATCATAGCTGGGTTGCTGCGGAAGCTGGCTAAGCAGGTATTCCAGACGTCACTCTCCCACGCAGCATTTTCAGGCTCTTTTTGGAAACCCCAAGGCTTTCTCTGGCCAGAAGAGATATATAATCTCCCTGGTGTGTTCTGGGTCTACCTCCTGGCCTCCTACCAGTTGGATGCCTCTACTGCTAGGCGCCCAGGAGGCACACTGAACCGAAGCCCAAACCACCTCAAACGGCCCCTTTCAGACCTAAGGGGCAGGTGCTGCACTGTATTCAGTGTTTGTTGGATGTTTAACTAAAAAACAAAACCTGCAACCTTCTACCTTAGTGGATTTTGTCACTCTTTACAACTTATGTGTCCTTTGCTCCCAGCAAAAAGAGAACTACATGAAAATGATAACTCTGCATGTACATACTAACCAGCCACTTTATAGCCGGTGAGTATATGTATATGAGTATATGGAGGTGTGGTCCTATGCTGCTGTATCCCATCAGCTTCAAGGTTGGACGTGTTGTGTGTTCAGAGATGCTCTTCTACATTTCTTGGTTGGTTATTTGAATTACTGATGCCTCATGTCTACAAACCCCACTGCCATCTGGTCACATATTAGTGTTACGAGGAGTTGAACAGGTGTACCTAATAGAGTGGCTAATGATTAGATATATACTATAAGCTATATATATATCACAGTGGCACATGTACTACAGTGTGATGTAAAATAATTGGTAAACTTCTCCACCAGCCAGCTGCATGTACAGCTGTGCTGCCTCACTAAATTGTGCCCCTCACTCAGTTGTAAATCTGCCTTTCTGTCCGCCTGATTGATCGCTTGTTATGTAAGCTCGTATTTGTCACATGGCTAACACTATAATCCATTATGCTGCATTTATTTTGAATAATTAACAAAGTAAGGTAGAAGTGACCCACAGTTTCCTGAATGGATTTAACAGCAAGGAGACAAGCAGACAGAAGGCAGAGACTCCATTCAGGAAACAAACTCACCTCCCACTTTATTCTGCATCATTGCACAATGTGGATTGATGTAAGAGGAGTTTAAGTGATGATGCTACAATCCGAGTCCGTAAATAGTACAGATGGGTTGAAGTTGTGAGTGGAATAACAAAGTAATATGATCGACAGATTTAATTCCTCAAGGTTTACTGAATCAGTCTCCATGTATGGCACGTATTTGGCAAGTTCGCCTTTAAGAAATCATTCATCCATGTTACTGAGTCGTGACGACACAGCCTTCTATCTAGAGAAATGAAAAACTATTTTTGAAACACTCCTCACTGCCTTCTGAATTTTGCTGTTAAGGATGATTTAGTGGATAAAGTAAGAGTGCATCAATTTCAATGTGGAGGCAGTATTTGAGTGTGTGTATATTTCTCATAAGGTATAGTGGAGGTGTGTGTGTGTATGTGGTGGGCGGCGTTAGAACTGAAGACGCAGCAGCCACATGTCTCTTCAATTGTTCTATTTCTTTGAGTAAAACGTTTCTTGGCTTTTTTTTCATCAAGGTTTTTATCCTTTTGTACCCTCAGTTGGATGAGGACTGAGTCATAGCTGTCATGGAAGCAGGTGGGTGGCAGGCACGCAGTGGGAAGGGTCGGAGAAGAAAGGTGGAGGATGTGGGTGGTACAGGTTAAGGAGGGTGAGGAGAAGGTTGGAGTGAATGAAAAAAAAAACATGAATGGTGAATACTATGGATCAATTTTATTGTCTTGTGTTCATCTGTCGTAAAGAGAAATACTTTTTGCAAAGGACTAAAAAAATGCTCGCACATAATTATAGTTTCTGTTCATTGTGCGGCACTAAGTGCTTTATAATCGCAGGCTCAGTGGAGTCTATCTCGGAAAATTAATAAACATTGCTCTCATGTGAGACTTTAAAGGGACTTGTAAATGACAGAAAGTTACAGAGGAATTCATTTGGATGACAAGATGAAGGGAAATTGGCTGGCAGCCATAATAATCTTGATTCATACTTATATGATAGAGCAGAGGATAGTGGAGCCAGTTCTACCTAAGATCACAAAATACCTTTGTTTCTTACCACATGTATTTCTATCTATAAAGCAAAATCATTTTTTTGTGAGTTGCAGCATGTTGGAGAAATCACTTGTAGAGATTTCTGCGTTCTCGCCAATGTAATAAAACGAAATTATATGAGCTTCTTGTGCTCAAAGTGCTCAATAAAAGAAAAAACAAAACAGTTATAGAACATTATTGGTTTCATCAAATGACAACAACCAACTGCATAACCATGCAGAAGGAATAGTTAGTAAATGCTAGCTAACGTTATGGACATTCCTAAATGAAAGCATTGGTGTGGTCAGGGCAATAGCCATTTTTAACAAGCTAATGTCCTTAGAACTTCCATTACAAATTAATTTGAGGCAAGTCAAGGAGTCAATTATGAGGGGTTTTGCAACTTAACCCATCATCATATGACAGAAATAGTAAGCTAGCTAACTAGCCAATTTTCCACTAGTTGGCTAGCAACCTTTTGATACCACAATGGCTTCATGTGACATTGGTTACAGAGAATGAGCTGAACAGCAGAATGGTGGTCCCTCTGCCTCACATTCTCATTGCAGAGAGACTTATCTTCCTCAGGAGGACAGTGGACAGCATCTCTGCTATCCGTCTCGGAGCTTGTATCAGACTTTATGGTTCCCATGACATGTGCTGTCACCACAACGACTAACAACATTTGCCGTTTTGTTGTGCAACTGCCATATGGCAACAGCAAACAGTGAAATGTCCATTCTCCTGGCATTCTTTTTCTAATTTGATGATGGCACTACAGGTAAGATGATCAATATGTGTTTGATTATGGGGGGGGGGGACTGTCCCTTTAAGTCTGAGCCAACCTAAACTTGATGTTTTTCTTTTAATTTATACTGCAGAGACGGCATATGCCCACCAACCGCTCCTTTAAAAAAAAAAAAAAAAAAAGCTCAGATAAAAAAGATTTGTATGTCTTAACAATTAAAAAGCCTTTTGTTTGTTAAATCTGTTGAAATTGATTCGGAGTACAATCAGATGAAACGTATTGGTCAGAGCATGCGAGAGACAGAAAGAGAGAAGGACAGATGTGTGGGTGATGTTCTCTTTTTGTCTCACTGTGTCTGAAACTGTTTGTTGAGGGTGGACGGGTGGGCAGGCCATTAGGAAAATTGATGTGCATGCAGCTGTGTGTATGTGCGCACGCTCATACATGTGTGCTCCTGCTCTAACATCACTGCTGCCGTCACTGCAGCCACCTCACAGTGACTCCCCTGTGACTGAAGGCCTGACAGCCTCCCACGCTCTTCCCATAAACTCCCCTGCTCCTCTCGCTTTATCCATAACCTCGCCCCTCTCTCCCTCTCTGTCCTTTGCTTTGTCTCCCCCTCAACTCTATTTTCTAATCCATCCAACTCTCTTTTCTTTCATTTCACCCACCTCTTTTATTTTTTCATTTTACTTGTTTTTATCTCTCACCCCCTCATTTGGTGTGTGGGTCTTCCCTGTTTTCCGTCATGCTCTCTGCGCCCACCGTGCTGCCCGTCTCTGTCTCTATGGAAACCCAGAGTGGACAAGAGTGGCTCAGAGGTCTGTGAGACGCTGATACAGACCCTATTAGATCACACGCTCTCTTTCTCTCCCGGAGAGCCACATGCTTTTCAACCTCGCGCACAAAAGTGCAAGTCCGTAGTGTGTGTAAATAGATGATGTGTGACTGTGCCACTACCTGCCATCACACGAGTCACCCGCCCCCTGTGGAAATAGACACCCCCATCTCCCCGTGTGCCCATGACTTATCAGTGGTGTGAAGTGGGAGGATGGAGGCAATGTGGGAGTAAGGAGGGAGCCCAATTGTTTCATTATACTTCTGTTCAATTACTCAGTAGAGACGGGGACCACCTGATGCCGCCTCTGCACGTACATTCCCATCTGAAGCACACACACATGTGTACACACACATGCTCTGCCCCCCCTCCTCCCCTTTCAGTCTCACACCTTACAAACCATATTCTCCTCACATTTACACATTGTTGAGGCTGCTGTGTTGCGTAGACCGTGCGTCATTGGCTCCAAACGCATCTGAAGGACAGGTGATTTGTGATAAGAGGCCTCACACAGACAGAATTTCACAGCTTTGGGTCGCTCTCCTGGGCACCATCGTGATTTGACGGTCACGCTTAAGTGGATCATTGCAGAGCGCAATCATGGGGAGGATACGTAAGCTGTAAAGCATGTCATTTTGGGGAAAAGTGGGTAAGAGAATGGAGCTGCACACACACACAAAATTCTTTTTCTCTCTAAAGTCTCTCTCGAAAAAAATCAATTTCTGAAGGTTTGTTGAGTTTCCCCTTTATTTTATCAAAATTTACATGAATAACCTACAACAAAGGACTACATTAAAGAAGACATCAAAACAGGCAGCAATAACAGGGGTCAACAACTGAACACACACCCAACCCAGCCCCAGACCCACCCCATTAACACCCCCAGTGCAGTGAGATAAAGACATGCCAATGATGTCTCACATTTAGGCACTTAATTTCCCTACCGAACCATCTTTGGTCATAGTTGCTGTTGCTTTGAACTTAGATTCAAACAGGTTTGAGGTGGATTCGAACTTGTTAATTCTGACTGTGTGAATTAGAGGATTTATGCTGAGAGGAATCACATGAGTTTAAGATGTAACTCCTTAGGTTTAAGACAGATCTGCGTCTGCTGTGTTTAGAGATGACCCAAAGATGGTTGTAACCTGACCACCTCCACAGAGTAAACTTTAGCATTAAATAAATCAACACTAGATGGTACAGTACTTCACATGATTACAGAAAGGACTCCACAAGGGAAAGGAATCAAGCACTACATCTTAACACAATTTACCTGAAAACAATGCAGTGTATCTGCACACGATATACTGTAATCAATACGCTGTACAGTCTATTGCAAAGGCATTGTAGTTGGCATTTTTCTGTAGGAACTAACCGGTCTGATACCTCTGAGTATTATCTTGGAAAGTCTTGCAAAAATAGATCAATTTTTATTAAATTAAAAGCCTTTGCTTGGACTTAAGGATGTGATTTATATATTTAGCTACTCATGCATTGTCTAACTTGTGTGCATGTCTGTTTGCATGTATGTATTTGTTATGTCTATGCATATGTTATGCATGCATGCGTGTGTTCTAATTAAAGTACTGTACACACTGGTAGGCCTGTCCCTTATTATTTTTTTTCAGAACACACCCCATCAGTAAAGGATTAACAAAGTTACATTAAAGTGTTTAAGAAGCATAGTAGTCACACAGTATTTGGCAGTGAAAGAACAGTCCTAATTTATCCATGCACAATATCAACCACAGGCAAGGTCCACATTCTGAACAAACCCATTAAGAACAACACAGTAAGAACATGAAAAGAGTGTACAAGAATTCAAGAACCTGGAAGTGTGAGTTGTGTGTGTGTGTGTGTGTGTGTGTGTGTGTGTGTGTGTGTGTGTGTGTGTGTGTGTGTGTGTGTATTTGTGTGTGAATGTCAACAGCACAGCTGGTTTCCCAGGGAGACCAAAGGGCTATGACTCATGCAGTGCATAAAGCATTTTCTGGAATTTTAACAATATCGGAAGAATTATTATTTTCCCACAAAGCCCAGATAATTACATATAATCATATTAGAACCTTACAGAATACTCAGGGAGTCTACTGTAAAAACCCACTCAATCCCACCCCCAAAGGTCTATTATAGACCAAACAGTTTATCCCTGGATTATATTTCCATTCTCCAACTCTTTCCACATGGAAAGCAACTTCCCCTTGCTTGAGTGTTTGTTTTATGTAATTACGTGTGTGTGGGTTTTAGACTAGTCCAGTCTGTGTGTGCAGGTGTAAGGGGTACGGTTGGTACAGCAGAGTTGATCCCCCTTGGGGTATGTAGTAGCTGCAATAGCTGGGTTCTGCTAAATATGGGGCACTGTGATCGGCAAGGTATGGGGCTGGCTGGTAGAAGCATGTCACATGGTCTGTGTTGGGGATAATGTTCTGCTCTCCTAGAACCTTCAGTGCCAGCACTGTAATCATGTTCAGTGTCTGACGCCTCTCGTGCCCCATCAGACACACTGTGCTGTCATCCACCACGCGGCGTAGTGTCATCAGGTACTGGTACTTGCTTCTTTCCTCGCCGATGAAGTGGTTCTTCAAGTAGGACAGGATCTTCCTCTGCTGCTCCTGCACGTCAGGGAAGTCAATGAAAAAACGTGAGCACATGTAACGCTCCAGCGTCTTTATCTGAGTCTCGCTAGCTGGTCGGTAGTCCCTGACCAACAAGTTACTATATTTGAGCAAGCCTCCGCCTCGGATCTCCTCTGGGTTCCGGGTAGCGATTAGGCGGTAGCGCAGGTGGTCCATGGCTGCCTCAAAGTCACCATACATGCTCTCTGCCAGGACCTCGACAGCAGGGACTGAGCCAGATGCCTGAGGAGTGTTGCTCTGTCCAGGCATGTCTGCAGTTACCTCAGGGACCTCTTTGTTCTCAGGCACGCAGCTAGATGCTTCCTCTGCTTCTGGAGAGGCCGATTCCCCTGGGTCTTCAGACTGAGACTGAGGCAGCACATGTGAAGTGGAGCTTGGGATTGTGATTGGAAAAGAGACAGGCTCCTCAACCCGAGGTGGCAATGAGATGTAATCTTGTTCTTTTTTTTCCTCCAACTGTAGAAGAGAAATTCCTGGCTGAGGGGAGGAGTCCTTGATCTGTCCCTCGCTGTCTGTGCTCAGGATCAAAGGCTCCAAGTCTGAAGATACCTGAGGTACAAGGTCCTCTGACTCCACCGGTGGAGTTAGGCAGAGGAGAGGTGGGCTTAGGCAGGGAGAAGGAGGGCTGAGACATAGTGGAGGTGGGCTGAGGCTAAGCATAGGAGGGGTGAGGTAAGGAGGTGAGCTGAGGCAGGATGAGGTAGGGCTGAAACTCAGGGGGGGAGAGCCGAAGCTGGTGGCAGGACTGGTGGTGTTCAGCAGTGGAGATGAGAGGCCATGGGAGGGAGGGTTCAGGCAAGGGTGTGGGCTGAGGCTGGGGGGCGAGGGGGTGAAGCAGGGAGGTGAAAGACTTAGTACAGGTGGGGTGAGACAGGCAACAGGGGGGGTGACACAGTGGGAAGAGGATGAACTAAGTGTTGTCTCTTGTAGGCTTTTGTTTGGCTGATCCAAGTCCATCTTCTGAATCTGTGGCTTTCTTTTTTCATCTTCTTCAATGAGCTCAACTTCTGAGGTATGTACAAGTTCTTGGGTGTTTGAGCTGGACCTATCGATGTGTGAAACTAATGTTTCCACTGACTCAAGAGGCTCTGATTGTATTGGTGCAGGAACAGTTTCCATAAGGGTGGGCTGGCTCTGCTCATCACAAGCTTCATGTGTTGATGGTATCTCTGTTAAGCTCTGAATGCTTGTCTCACATGAACTCTCTGTGATCAGCTGACATGGCTCTTGTGGTAAAGCAGACACTGAATCCACAACAAGGCCGGACATTGGGGCAGGATGAGAAGTTGGGATAAGGTCTAGGTTTGAGGTTAGGATACTGGAAGGGTTGGGTTCAGGCCCAGGGGTGGTTTTAGAAGATATACTGTTTGTTGATGTAGTTGTTAGTGTGTCTGAACTGGGAGCTGCTGGCTTTGGGTCAAAAACTACCTCAAGTTCAGGACTAGGACAGGGGACTGAATCAATAACAGGTTCACTCTCACAGACTGGGCTTGGGTATAGACTGGGGGTTATCTTCCTACACATCCTGCGAGGGGGTTTTGGGGATGAGTGTTTGAGCACCACCATGTGAGACAGTCTCTCTGAGGCCTTAGAGGAGGGAGAGGAGGTCTTTTTGTCAGAAACAAGGCTGGGTGGTGCAGGTAAAAGATCCTGAGTATCTGCAGGGCTGACAGCATCAAGTGTGTTTTGTGTTTTATCTGAGTTATCTGTGTGAAGTGTGCTGTGAATCTCCAGTGTATCCTGTGTGCCAGCAGGCTCTGTGTTGTGAGGTGTAAGCGATATGGAAGAGGTGGAGCAGGAACAATCGATACCCTGTGTGTCTTCTAGGTTTTTTGTTTCTGATGTTAAAATCTCTTCTGCCACTTCACTTATTTCTGTCTCATTTTTTTTCTCTGCTTGCTCATCTGTCTCTGTCTCCACCTTTCTGTCATCTGCTAACTGTGTCTCTATCTTTGCATGTGTAGATGTGCTAGAGTCTGGAGTAGTCACATGTTGTGTTTCATCTTTCTCATTGCTCCTCTGATCCACTGAGAAGTCGGCACTGTGACATTCTTGTGCCAGGTTTGGAGACTCTGCCTGGGTTTTGTTTGAGGTTTTTGGCGGCTCGGACTGTCCCATCTGCTCTGTGAGTCCTTTCTGTTCATCGGGGGGTTTTGTGTGATTGGGTTGTTCTTTCTGGACATAGAGTTCCTTGTGATTTGAATGTGCTGGTTGGTGGTCATCAGAGGGCTCGACCTGCTCTGACTCTTTCACCTCTGCTGAGCATTCAGTCTTGTCTGAGAGCACTGGCTCATCTCTGAGTTCAATCTGAGTTGGTGGTTCAGCTTTCTCAGAGGTTTGTTTCTCTTCTGACCAAAGGTCTGGGGACGTGTGGTCAGTGAAGTCGGTCTCACTGAAGCTTTCTGTTGGTTCTGACTCTTCTTTCAGCTTCACAGGTAGTTTCTCTTTGTTTTCTTTTTCAACTTTGGATTGGTTTGAATGATCAATTTGTTGTGAAGGTTCAGTCTGGGACTGCTTTTCATGCACCTTATCCCTCTGTTGTGTCTGTGCCCCCTCTGTACTCGATAAGTCTCTACCAGAGGGCTTCTGTGTTTCTGGGGTGGTGGCCTGTTTACACATAGAGGGAGAGTCCTTATTCTGATTCTCTGCAGGCTGTTCCTTAAGAACAACAGTATTATTTTGCTGCTGTGAGTCCTGCTGCATGTAGGACTCAAGGAGACGATCCAGAATGATCTGGAAGGAGTCGACGCTGAACTCAAACTGCCGTCTCAGCGTGCTCACAAATTTGAGCTCCAGGTTCTTGCCGCTGTTGTTTGAAAGTGAGATGAGGCTCCAGCGGTCGTGCTCATTGAAGACCTTGACCATTTTCTGGACGTAGGCCTCCTTCATTGTAGCACTGCTGATCCGCTCCCTGTTGACCCCAGCAGGTAGGCAATCCAGCAAGCAGCCCAGCACAGACTCTTTGATCACCTAGGGGGAGAAGAGGTCAACAACATGACAGCTACAACTAATGGCCATAATATAAGTGCAATTTGCTTGTGCTATGGAATTGAATATTGTGGTTTAGTTTTCTGTATAATGCAGTTAAAACTAATAGAAACCACTAGAATTGATTCACCATAATGGTAAAATGTTTTAAAATTGAATTTCTCTTACAATAACATCATTTTCAATATAGCAACATAAAAATCAATACTGCAACACCCTAGAGACAAGAGATATCCAGTGTTGTGCTCAAGGATAATAAAGCAGAAAGAACGCAGGGTAATGCATGGGATTGAATCCCAATATTTCAAACTTATTACATTTACCTGCTGTCTTTAAACCAACCATCACAGTAATCTTACCTGAAATTCCTCCTGACTCGGCAACTCCACTCCAAAGATGATGTCCAGGTCTTTGTAGCTGGTTCCATTGTCTCTGACAAGGACGTGGCTTGCAGTGGAGCCGTTCAGACGAACATCTCTCACCATGATCCCCTGTCTCTGCAGCCTGGCCCGCACAGCTATGATGATGTCTCGAGGACGCAGCTCCAGTGTGGGAAAATTCCCACGACCGTGGATTGGAACCACGTCTGACAAAACCTGATGTAGAACTTCAACCTGCTCAGCGTTCAGGCTGTGGAACCGCTGGCTGGGTTTGGTTTCAGACATGCTGCTGCCCTGAAGGGAGGTAATGAGGAAGACAATGAGTTTATCACAACAACTCCACAACAATATGTGCTATGTGTTTAACTCTTTCATTCTGTCGGTCTCATAAACACACATGCTCACTCACACTCATGTGCACACTCCCTGCCAGTCTGCTGTCTGCAAGTCACAGCTTGGCTGACAGCTTTTCCACAATGCTAATGTAACTGCTGTGTTGACAAACTGACACATGGAGCGATCCATGTAGATGTGCTTTGCATAAATATTCTTCCACTGCCCAACCAGATCACAACAAATTATGAGGAAGCCTTTGGCTTCAATCACAGAATCTGAAACATATTACATTATTCACTACCCCAGACTTATATGTCAACACTTATTTCTTTTATAGGCACTTCATCTCAGTCTTGAACATTATGTGATTCTGTTAATTTAAAACATTGCAAAGAAAAACTGCACAGAAAAAAAAGATTAAAAAAAACTTTATTATAGCATTAGATAATAAAAACAATAACAGTATTATTAAATAAGTACAATAAGGATCATAATTCTCACAACATGTAAAGGCAGGAGTAAATCTTTGTTTATTGATTGTTTCTACAAGAGGAACAAGGGTTAAGCTGAATGAGTCATCACCAGCAGACTGCATTAATCACACCAACGTCACTAATTAAAGACACACATCTGTTTTTGTGTCCGTGTGAGCAGCACATGATTTGTATACATTGCAAACAATGACTCTCACATGCATTCATGTGAGCACACACAAGCCTTTATGTAACACTTTTGAAAACTGTAACACAAATTGGAACAAAGTGGGATTTAATATCAGCCAATTTTATTTGTTTGGCTTTCGCATGTGTAATTCTCCTGGCAGTTATGCGCACACAACCTCTGCGTCCAGGCTCCATCAATCAATCTCTACAAACTAGACAAATTTTCCAATAAGCCAAACAACATTTGCCTAACCAAGTCAGTCAGAGGAGTCTCTGTTCTGTGATTTGAGTGTGTGTTTGTGGGCGCGTGTAAAACTGTTTCATGGTGCGAGTGCTCGGGTCTAAGTGTTCAACTGTGGTTCATAGCAGCCCATTATGATCTATTGTTTGCTTTAATCAATAGATGTCAGTCAGTGCTGCAGCTAAATGCTACTGATTGCTATGATTTGTCAGTACCAACAGGGTAAACATTGGGATACTAATGAGCAGTAATGGGAAGCTTTCTGGTAGCCGTTTGTCAGACATCAGAAAGCAGTAGTCTGTAATAACCACAAACAATCTATTATAGGGAGTGTTTATAAATCTTCTAATCCATGCTGCACAGATTACAACAAACACTAGAGCACAGCACTTTACTCCATAGCATCTGCAATGAAACAAAAGGCAACCTCTCTGCTTAATGAAAAAGAACTAAGTGTGCTTACCGGAGGACAAAGAAGTTGAGCCTGAAAACACAAAGCTTATGAAAAACTGTTGTGGATCAGACATCTCGCTCAACAACTTCAAGTTGCACAGAAAAAACTGTAATCATACATCCAGAGGCAATAAATATAGTCCCAGGTGTTGACACCGATCATAGATACAATGAAACAATGTGTTGAGGAGGCAGAGAGGCACTGCGGGACTGTTTTCCAGCTAGCCCCTGTATCTCCCCCTCCCCTTTCGCACTCTTCTGCAAACTTGCAGCCTGAGTGACTCATCCAGGCGTATCGGCTCAGCTCGCACATAATCTATTGCCATTGAAAACCCAACAAATACGGTAGGTCCCATATACTCCAGGCTTAAGCTAAAACACACACAAACAAAGATCCTCTGTAAACTGCTGTCTCTAGTATTAAATCTCTTAAGCAGTATAAAGGAAAGAAATGAATCATATCCTGTGTACAGAATCTACATTAAGCCAAAATAGCCCGTTGTCTCACCAAGTTTATTTAAAATAATTATAATGACATTGTATCTAAATTTTCTATTTTTCTGTTCAATCCTCTTAAACAGCTATAATCCCATTATTTATGTTAACTGCTGAAGAAGAAGGTAGCCTAACAAATATTTGTTGTGTTGCCTTAAGAAATGAAGTGGCAAAATCTGCTAACTAGAAATGCTGTTTAAAATATAAAGAAGGTAATAGTATAGTAAATATAATAATATATTTAAAATGTTACATGTCTGCCATGTCAATACATCTGTACAAATAATGGGAGTTTTTCTTCAATTAAATACAAAGAAACTGTAGTTAAAATGACAACAAACCCTATATATGGCAGAAAATATGTATGTATGGGGAGGCAGGATCCTTTAAATGTAAAACTAGCAAGTTTTTTTAGCAGAGGTTTTTCTCCTGCAAAAAAAAAATAAATACAAACAGAATGTAACTGCATTATCTACTGAAACAAAATGTATAAAATATGTAAGTGATTTTTAAAATGTAATGTTAAAATGTTATTGCTAAACCTTGACAAAACTTAAATAAAAATAAGTTTCTTCCCTAAGAAATGTAATTGCAATGCCTCTTGACCCAACATATTTATAGTATAGTATATACAACATATAGTAAAGCTGTATTTTAAAAAAAAAAAGGCTGCTTCTTTAAATTAAAAAAATATACATAATTGGAGTTGTTTTCCCATTGAAAAATAACAACTAGATGGAGGCTACACTTCTGTAGCTTCTGTTTCATAGTCCACCAATGCCTAAAATTTATTGGAAGTGGTCCAGAGCCCTGCTGAATTTCACTCTGCCCTGCTGGTCTTCACTTTAATCGCCTAATCACGCACTTACTTACTCCTGAGATACCAGGTGAGAGCAATTAACCGCAATTAAGTGCCTGGCAGGATAAAGGGCAGATGTACTTCTGAGCACCCGGATTAAAAACACATTAAATTCCGGTATGTAGGCTCTGAGCAGCCACAAAAAAAGTGAATTAACTTTACAGCACTGAGGGTTCTTACCTGTTGCTGTGGCATTTGAGGGAGCGACTGGCTCCTTGGGTGACAGCAGAAGGAAACCTAGAGTATCCAGCGAGCTTCAAGTCCGGAGAGTCTGTGTGTCTTGTAGGTGGGTTTGTTTTTCTTTTGAAGTCCCTACCCACTCCGGTAAGGCTCGGTGCTGATGCGACTCTGTCCCTTATAAGGCATGCGAGGCTAGAATCTGTGCGCGAGTTCATTCGGGCGCTGTCCAGGAGCTCGCGTGGTGCTGAAATGAAGACTGAAATGAGTCCTCGCGCTCTTGTTTTCTCCTCCGGCCGCCCGGAGCGTAACGCAGTTTCCATAGCGACCTGCCGTCATTCAGTTATGACTGGGGAAACAGTGAGCGAGTGCGTGCGCGCGCGCGCGCGCGTGTATCTATGTACAGAAGTACAACAATTAAGCAATGGTGAAATTGTGTGTTGTGGTGGCGCGAAGGGCGTTAACAAGTTCAGCCTTAATCGATAAGCCAATTCCATGTGTTTTCCGTACTAAAATATAACTTTTGAGCGAAATTCAGAACTAAGAAGAACTTTAAGCTAAAGCCTCTGGCTTGTACTGCCTGAAATAATGGCTTACTCAAAGACTGTACAAAAGTAAGGTAGCCGAATGCAAGAGCACTTTATTGTGTACCTGCTCTGAGTGTTGGCTGTATAAATAGGAGCCAAAATAGACACTGTCAGCTAAAATGCAACGAACATGGCTGTTTCGGGGTTGAGGCCTGGACTTTCAGGGACGTTCATTGTTCAGCTAGCTCAAACCTGAACTAACGTGAATGCCAGTTTTGGGGATCATTCCCATTTAGGTCTCCCCTCTCACTCACGTACACATCATTATATCCAGTTCTGTGTCCATACAGAGTATCAACACATACAGTATGAGTCATCCATGCTCCCTCCCCCTGACCCAGCCGTTAATCCCCTCAGCCCCCTTCGGCTGGCCGGTGCGCGCACACACACACACACACACACACCGGAACATTTTTCTCTCTGGACAACCGATGATCCCCTTTCTCCTCATTCTGCAT
>JAOWBC010001868.1:6006355-6022638 GCA_028566105.1 Hypoplectrus providencianus | reverse complement strand
GTGTGTGTGTGTGTGTGTGTGTGTGTGTGTGTGTGTGTGTGTGTGTGTGTGTGTGTGTGTGTGTGTGTGCATGCTTGCATGTGTGTGTGTTATTTCTGCTCCTCCTGTGAACCTGACAGAGGTGACGTCACTGAATCTGGAAGTGATTCGACCAGGCAATGATGCTATTGGCCACGATTCAGAAGGGTGTGTGTGTGTGTGTGTTTGTGTGTGTGTGCATGCGCTCGTGTGTGTGCTCCACCGACGCAAAGTCAACATAGCCGAAGCCTACATGTAGCGCTCTGGATCAGCCTCGTGAGGATGAGGTAATTTCCCCAGAGTTTAACCCTCAGGAATATAACAGACATGCGTCCATTTCCATCCCTCCATTCATCTCTGTACTCTTTCATCCTTCTTCATCCTATTTGATTTTTCTATTTTTCCCTTTCTACCTGAGCCAGTTACTTACCTTGAGTTGTCCTTCATTACACACATGTGTGACCCACCTTTTTTCTCTCTTCAAGTCATACCTTTTGTCCTCTCCTTCAATCCCATACTTCAAAAAATCCTTTCATACCATTGCTTCTTCTTTTGGCAGTCCACCACCTCTTTGATACTTCAAATAGACAGGCACTATGGCAACATTAGGTCACAGGTTTGGAAAAAAAAACAGCCATTCCTCTCAAAAACAGTCATATAAACTTATATTGCATGTTACATCATATATTATTTTAGTCACAATAAATGACTCCAACCGCTCGAACAAAAGTGAAGGAGAGTTCAGGTTCACTGTTGTTGAACCAGAACTTTGTGAGTTCAAACTTATTCAAGCTATACAAGATGAAGTGGAGATTTACAGTCAATTAAAATAGGTACTGCCCACTTTTCATAACAAAAAGTTAGTTTTTATTAACCATGACAGCCTTATGATAGAGTTTAAAAGTAACCAGCTGACTAAAGTTATAAAATAGTGCTGGATAAATCTGGAACAGACCTAAATAAAATAAAGTGTATTGATCATGTAAATTATGATGTAGATGTGAATTATGATATATTAGTATCTTCATTAATGTTGTTTTGTTAAAAATATAGTGCAGAAACTATATAGATACCTGGGTAATTCAAAAATGAAATAAAAGCCGCACAGGGGAGAAGTCACTGCAGCAAAATATAGCTGGTGTCCAGAGAGGCAATACAGATTCAGACTTATGAATAAACTCACTAAAATTAATGGGAATAAAAAAAACTTGCATAACTTAATACATTTTTTCAGTTTTGTGTGTCAGTTGACTAGAAAACTAGCGAGCTTCCTTACCTGCTATTTTCAAAAGTATGAAATTACTTGTTGGTCCCTCAATCCGATCAGTGAGTGTGAGTTGTGGATACATTATAAAGGAATCCAAAGTTCGTTGAATTTTTCACCTATGAATAGCTGGCACTATCCCATCCTGACATTTATTGTGACGTTACCACCCCGGCTACCCCAGCAGAACTCCTTCAGCATGAAATTATTACATTTCCCCGAGGTGAGCTGAGCCGAGAGGATGAAGACAGACGGACAGGCAGTGCTATGGGAGACTGGAGGTAGCTTTAGAAGCTGATACTCACAGGAAAGACTCATTTGTCACCCTTGTCTAAAAGCCATATGTGTTTGCCAAAAGTGTGTGTGTGGTGGGGCAAGGATCAGCAGAGTGTGATGCACGCTGATTTTTGGGAGGGAATCTGAAAGAGGCTTTGAAGCGGCATCACCGCTCTCCGCCACATGTACTGTATACCCATGAGATCTCTTCAGTTTCTCTCTTATATTTTCTCCATCTCTCTCTCTCTCTCTCTCTCTCTCTCTCTCTCTCTCTCTCTCTGTCTTTGACCACTAAATGTTCTCCCACTCGAGGCACATGGTGATTATGGTGGGTCCACATGAAGACATGTCAGTGACGTTATGAAGCACTGAGCAGTGTCTAACTTTTTGGTTCAACGCAGATCTGTGGCCAGCTGTTACCATAGCAGTTTCTGGGACTGTGTGTGTGTGTGTGTGTGTGTGTGTGTGTGTGTGTGTGTGTGTGTGTGTGTGTGTGTGTGTGTGTGTGTGTGTATGAATACTGTAAGTACAGCTTGGGAGCAGTGAAAGGGACAGAGTCATTTGTCACTTGCGGCTTCACATGTCTGGTATTGAAATTGATGACAAATCTATGAGGTGTGCGTGTTAATATTTGTTGGCTCGTGTGCGGGTGATGTCATGCATGAGAGCTTCTTTTTCTCACACTTCACGAAGCCAGCTCGGCCCATGCAGACCCTCTCAGTTCGCTGACGTTGCAGACGAGCGGTGTGTGTTTGCGTCTCAATGTGCATGTGTGTATTTTTATTGCTTTTATTGGACGTTTGCTGCAGACCACAGGGAAACACTGGCATTCAAACTCCATCATGCACGCCTGCCATGCACCATTATGACGCCCGCTGCCTCTGTGTGCCTGTGCATGTAAAATATGGGTGTCCATTTGTGTATGTTTTGCTCTCTTCAGCCTGAGAGGCACAGAAATTCTACCTAGCAGTCTCGTTAGGAAGTTTGAGATGTAAACTGGATGGACGGCGAGTTTAATCTGCCGTTAATCAGCTCCTCGGAAAACTCACTCAAGCATCAGACACTGCAGATTGCTCTGCCTCTCCCTGTAACTCCCTCTCTGTTTTTCCCAGTCATCACTTTACTCTCCCCCAGAGTCACTCCATTTCACCCCCACCTGCCTCCATGCTTCTCCCCTCCCCAATCATCCCTTGTTTCCCCCTGGAACGAAAGTGTGGTCGCCTCCTGGCTCCCTCCACTACTTTTTTTTTTCTCTTCCTCTGTTGTGTGTGATGCTGAGAAGCCCTCAGGATTAAATCTAAGTCTTTTGTTTATCATCTCAGCTATTACTGCTAATGCTGGCTCTCCCTCTCTCTTGCTGTGTGTGTGTGCGTGTCTGTCCACGCATGCATGTGTGGGCAAGCTCTCAGATCAAACACAGCGTAAGACGAGCCCATAAACAAGCCTTCAGGACCACTTAGGGTTTTCATGCAGAGTAAGTTTGGGGGGGTAAGCGGAGGGAGACTTAGGTACAGAAATCAGCTGCTCTGTTTATGTACCTTTCAGTGGTGATTACCGGTCCAATCTGTCTGTTTAACAGAGGAAATATCATAGCCGCGCAGAGTGCGTGTGTGCTTATGTGTGTGTTTGTGAGACTGGGAGATGCATATGGTACAGTTGCAGTGCAGAGGGCTGGAGAGATGCCACAGAGTTGCGTGGAATTAGAGCGCTGGTGCAGCAGTAAGTGTTTATTTACTCATACATACAACCTTAACCGAGTCAGGAGAGTGAAAGCAGAGGAAGCAGGGGACCACCACAGACCAGAGGATTGAGGATATGTGTCAGACATACAGTATGGCCTTGGCACTGGCCCGTGTTTCCACACAGTGCAGTGAAGGCGGTGTACTGTGTGTGTCAGTGTGAGTGGGCAGACGCACTGGCAGGTAGTGCCCGGCCTGTAGGAGGGGATATATTTACAGAGTCACTTTACAGAGTGGAATATTCACAGAGATGAATGGGCTACTTTATACACTCTAAATATAATTTTCATTACATTACAGTGCATTCGGTGCAAAATTGAGTCATTTTTGTGTTATATGCTGGAGAGCAGAGGTACTCAGTTTTTTCAGCCAAGGATCACATAGAGATAGAATATAACAGAAAATACAGGGGACCCTAGAGTATTTCTGATATGTTTTATAAAAAAAAATTGTACATAAGTGAAGTTCCCCTTGCTTAGTTGACTCCAAAGGTATATTGCTATATTGTTTGTTTGTTTGTTTTTTAAACAAGTAGCCTGCATGGTCAGAATAAACAAGGAACCAGAATTACACTATATATAGGGTAATGCTAGTGATAGCTAGCAAGCAGAACAAGGCATTTGTACTCAACTAAAATATTATATACAGTTAACAACAAGGAAAGGAAAAACACATCAAAGTTATAAGATGAAAACCCTGTGCATAGTGTTAGCATTCCAAAGGGAGCATGCAAGCATACAATTTTGATCTGAAGGGGATTATAGTTTCTAGACTACCTCTCTCTAGTATAATAATAAATACATGGATGATAGATACATCATAGAGTGCCATGGACCCACTTTAATAACACCTACGGAAGATAATACAGCAGGTAAATGGAGACATGCTTAGCTTAAAATGTATATATTTTTAGTGCTATGGTTTGGGTTCAGTCTAATGAATGGTGCTGATGTTTCCTGATGGGGAGCTTTTCCATGACTGTACACTTACATGTAGTTTATTCCCACCTGTGGCCACTAGATGGCGCCAGAGCTGCACAATGAAAGTCTCAGGAGAGGATGCTGAAGGAAATAAATGCGGCAATAAACGGTTTTAGCGGTTACTGTGTAACCAGCAGCTACAGTAAAGCCTAAATCATCTTGCTGTTTATATATTGAATGTGGCTTAAAGTTGCAGTAGTTTTTTTCTCGCTTCCGTTTCGGTTGCCATCTTAATCCCCTCCAGCCACCGGAAGCTCTAGATAAAGCCGAGGTTGCAAAGTGCGTCACAGCGCGGAGCTGCTGCAGCACAACCGACACTCTCCCCTCTTCTGTCTGCACAAGAAACCCCAGCCGACGCTTCCTCTCCAGCATGGTGAAGATCGCGTTTAACTCTGCTCTGGCGCAGAAGGCGCTGGGCAAGGAGGTGCCAGCCGCTGTGAAGGTGAGCTATCGGGCTCCAGTGCACTGTCTGTGCCCGGTGTCTGTGTTTAGCCTGATAGCAGGCCTGCACCGGCCGCAGGCAGTCAGCTGTGACCGTGAACTTCAACTGTTTTATATGGGCGTTATGTATTCTCTTGCATTTTGCAAATGTGATACTAGGATGTCTGAGTGGTTTTTTTGCATAATGCATGGATAGCCATACTGCACCTGATGCAGCACCCAGTGGGACCGCCCATCTTCTCCACATCAGCACAGCTGTTCTGCACAGGCCAAACATTGAGTGGGATTATAGATGGTTGAGTCAAAGCTGTATGTGCTGTATGTTGATATTAAAAACATGCAATATTGTGATTGACAGCAGACTTGCTGACGGCATTGTTTCCATGTTGGTGTGTGTGTATATGTGTGTTTAGGATCCTGAGCTGGGCTCTGCTCCAGCGGGCAGTGAGGGCTCCACAGGTCGCTGTCTGCTCACCCTGCTGGGCATCGCTTTCATCCTCAGCGGGCTCATCGTGGGGGGAGCATGTCTCTATCGATATTTCACCCCAAAGGTAAAGAAGTGTGTCCGTATGCTTTGGAGCTGCAACAATTTAGCAGAAGGACAGAAAAAAATATCCCAAACACTGTTAAAGTTGTGTTTATGTAATGTAGAACATTCTGCTGTCAACATTAAATATGAAGATTTCCTGCACCTGTAAGTTATTAGATCATATAAGCAGATTGATTTACAACACAAGACATTTTATAGACATCACTTTGAAGAAACTAGGATTTGCATTTTTGCACTGACCAACTAAAACATTCAACAGATTAATCAGTAATGAAAATAATGTTTTTATGTGTGTTATAAAACTCATCCTGACAGGTGTAAACTAGCCACAGGGAACGTGATCACTGTTACAAATAAATGCAAGATACACGTCAGAAAACATCCGTAAAGTTGGATAAATCTACTCTTTTTTTTCCATTGAAGCAAATGCAGCAGGCTTGGAAATTGGGTTAGGACATTTGTCCTTTACACAGTCACTGCAGTTTTACGCTGAGTTTGATGTATTGTGTGTCCTGCCTGTACGTACACTGATGCAGTCTGATTCAGGCAAAACATGTTGAAACATAATCTTATCAAGAGCCATGTATTGCAACAAATGTAAATATTTAAAACCTGATGTTTAGCAGTTCTTCTCCTTCTGACTGAAAACAAATTCAAACATGTAACAAGTCAACGTACGTGTAAATGTTGACATGAGGGCTTCAGTTTTTAGAGTTTTTTTATTTGCTGTTTTCCATCCCAATTATTAAAATAGGAGAGCAAGCAATTTTGTTCCACAAGTCATCCTCCATGTTTGTTTTTTGATGAACTCCAGTGAAACTATCGGAGATGCTGTGCAGAGCCGTGCTATTTGAGTTTGTGAGGGGTTATTAAAGCTGCCTGTGACTGCTGATGGGACACTCTCGGCTTGGTGGGAAACTAGAATGCTGACTAGCTCACTTTCGTCTTCAGAGAAAGTGCAGACTTCACCTTTTTAAATGTTGCTGTGTTGTCAGTGAGAGGGTCTCATTTAATACACTGTCTCTGTGCCTTCAGGGGGTTTCCTCTGTTATGCTAATGAAGCAAAGTCTGGAGCTAATTAAACTATTAACACAGTGCATAAACACTTTATATGTCCAATGAGATTCAGTTTGGAGGTTCACCTTCATTAAAGATTGTGTAATAAACACTGAACCATAACTTACTTTAATTATTTTTTCCTGGCTTATTTCTAAATCTTTTATCTTGATATTCAAGTTTAGCAACTTTTTGATGTTTTTATTAAATAGCAAATTGCAGATACATATCTTACAAATAGATTGCTGCTTATTATTTAATAGTTTTTCTCCAGATAGCACTTTTCAGACCAGATGGAAGGTGTTGGTTGACTTCTCTAGCAAGCTGCTCTATTTCTGTAAATAATAACACTAATGATTTATTAATTAATCCAAAAATGTGGCATAAAAATGTGTTCAGGGTGTACATTAGCAAAATACAACTTTTTTTTATACATAATATACTGCACCTGCAATAATGTATGCAGCAACAAAAGTACAGCTATCATCTAAAACTGAAGTTACAAACTCCACTGCCTTTTTGAGGCATTTTCTTGCCCTCTAGTGGTCAAAAATCATTCAATACAGTGTTAAACTTATTTCCAGATGAAGCCCTGCCTTTGATGTAGACACACTGAACCAGTCGTGAGAAAACCTGACTCCTGCAGTATGGTGTGTGTCAGCTAAGACTGGTGCAGTTTGTTGCAGAGCAGACAGGTAGACACTGCAGAGAAACCTGCTGAGGGGTTTGTGGTTGCAGAGGCACAGACACGGCTCACCACGTGTTATTGAACAGTGGTAGCAGGTGCTGTTTGTCTAACCTGTGTTTAAGACTGCATGTCCCAGTGCAGTGCCTTATAAATACCTCAAGTGCAGACATTAAAGGAAATGCATTTCACCACGAAATTATAAAACATTTGTTAACCGAGAAGCCATGATGTAAAAAGCCATGGCTGTATTTGTGTATTTGAGTGATTTTCTTTGCTGCCCGTGTGTCCTGCAGAGGCTGTATCACGGTGCGATGCAGTTCAGTGATGTGTCACCTGGAGCTGGAGGGGAGAACCAGCCCTACTACCTGCCACGGGTGGAGGAGGAGGTGGAGATCTCCGACAGCATGGCCGTCATCAGCGTCCCTCCCCCCCGCTTCAGACCCGGGGATCCTGCTTACATCCTCCATGACTTCAACAGGGTAAGGCTCACTGAGCACTTCCTGCACTGTGGATGCTGCTGTGAACGCGCTCTAAATTCTTTCCTTATTACTTCACGTGTGTGTGAGCAGAAGCTGACGGCATATCTGGACCTGACTCTGAGGACCTGCTTTGTGATTCCTCTGAACACCTCGGTGGTGCTGCCCCCTCAGGACCTGGTCGACCTCTTCTCACAGCTGATGGTGAGTAGTGATCATCGTGTACCTCGGGGTCTTGGCTACATCACAATACCAACCACTCGAACTCATGATATGAAGGGCTAAATATCACCTGGGGAAATCCATGGGGTGGAAATAATTCCAGAGATTGTCTGTGCTTTAATCCTGTGCAAATCTGCCTTGTCTGTGTTTGGTAGAGCAGAATTTTCCAGCACACATCCTCTTCCCCTATCCCAGACATTCTGCATGAGTAACACTACATGAGTAATCCCCACTAGAATTTAGTTTGTGCATATAATTTATCTTTTCCATTGTCTTTGGATATGTGACATGTAAAAAAGTGTGTGTAGAAAATGTAATTAAATATACAGTGGATGGCTCTAAATGCCTCCTTTTCATTGAACCATTAAGTTAACAGGACTTAAAAGATTCTGTGAATAAGCTAAAGCTCACATGCCCGAGGTAGAGGATATCATTCGTATGCTAACAGTGAAAATGCTAATATGCTAATGTGTAATCATGCTAACCCTCTCCACCATCATAGTTTGTGTTTGTTCTGATGGTCGCAGCAGATTAAATGCTAAATGTCCCATGCAAAGTCATACCCCAGCACTACAGTGTTATTCCAAATATGACAATATTCAGAATTGGATACAGGTTCAGAATTCTTGCTCTACATGTAGCATTTTTCATAGACGTGTGATATGCTAGTATTATCTTTTTTTAATTTAGGCACATTATTTGGGGATGTGTACAGCACATTTGGAATTGTGTCAGTTGGGTTTTTTTACGTCAGCTTGTGACACACGTTCTCTTGCCTGTTTACAGTCAGCTCTTAGTGTTGAAGCAAACAGTTTGCGAGGCTCCAGTAGAGAGGCATGGCCAAAAGAAAAGCCCACGAGTGTAGTGGGAGGGAGAAGCACACCAACTTAAAACATTATGAAAGACCTGGATATCTACAGGTTTCAAGTTATGCACAAATATATCAATGCCAACTGCCAAGAACGTGGTTATAGGATTGAAAGAGGGAGGTTGTGTTTGAAAAGTCAAACATATCCGCCACTGGAGAAAATCCTATTTTGAAATAAGCAAAATGGTTAAAGCAGCTTCAGATGTCTCCCTTCTCTTCACTTTAATGTTATAAACTTATCATTTAATCAGAATGCATGGCTGCATGTAGATGGAGATAAAAATGGAATATTTATTTTCATTCACCATGCTAACAGCTTAATAGTAATACAAATACTGTATATATAATATGTTTTTCCTTTTATATTGGAAAATCAACTAAATATGTGCATCTAATTATGGTCATTGCCACTACTGGCCATTTCTTCATATCAGGAAAATTAATCACCCAAAGTACTGCTGGTGCTGCTGGTTCAGATTGTTCATGTACAGAATCAGATTCCCATTACAACGTGAGTGAGTTTAAGCAAGAATGGGACTGAAAAACGAAGTTTGAGAACAGTGCGTGAGTTCTCCATCAGGACATGCTGAACAGCATTTGGTGTTTGGTGTTTGGTGGGTGGTGGTGCAATCAGTGAATTTCATTATCCCATGTGGAAGTGTTTCATAAAATACAGAAGTTTGATGATGATTCACTAATTAGACAAAGTCCTTCCCACTCTCAGTTACACGCTTGGCTGCAGTCCTGTTTACTGAGCTGGGCCTCTTCTCAGGAAGATTCGAAGATGACTCATTGATTCAGTTGATGGTTTCTCTCCCAGTCTGGCTCTTACCGCAGCTATCTGGTGCACGAGGACCTGGTGGTGACGGAGCGCATTGACGACATCAAGCCTCTGGGCTTCTACATCCGCCGGCTGTGTGATGGAAAGGAAACGTACCGAATGCAGCGCCGCTCCAGCCTGCCAGGTCTGGATCCACTGCACAGCTCCAACTCACATTTTATCATGTTTGTTCAAGCTTCACTCACATTTTAAAAGTAGTTCTCATTTGATCACTTATCACTCTGTGATGCATTTTTGAAGCATTTTTATGGACATGCAGAAATTCAAGCCTCTAGGCAGCCTTCAACCAACAATAAAAACCATAAAGACAGCTTGAAAAATTAGCTGGTTAATTAATTAGGCAGACCACTTGTTGGAATAACAACACCATTAGAAGATGTTCAGTTGAGCTCTGGGAATTGACACAGGGCATTTATAGCTATGTTTGGACATTTATTGACAAATTGATCAATCTAGAATACAATGGGCAGATTAAGTGGCAATTAAAACCATCATTAATTCCAGCCGTAATTCACACTAGACTCACGCTCTATTCAGGTCATTTAAAAGGAGCTTTCCCAAACTAGTTAGTATATTTAGTATACTAAAAACTGAAGCCCTCAGTTAGTACTAGTTAGTAAATTTAACCTCCTCTATTTAACATCACTAAAGTAGCTATTTAGATTAGAAATCAATAAAACAAACTATTTTATTCCCTGCCCATACAATTAATGCACTGATCAAATTTCAAATTTCTCCAAATATTTCTAATGTCTGCACTGTAATTATAAAGGGGACATGTTCTATTAATATGCAGGTTTGTAATTATATTTTCCTTTTTCTACTAAAACATGTTAACATGCTTTTATTTTCAAAGACATTATTCTTTCCTCACACTGTCTGTCTGAACCTACCTTAGTTAACCTCTAAATCATTATATTTAAGTGCCTGTCTCTTTAAGTCCTCCTGAAAAAGCCAAGTCTACTCTGATTGGTCAGTGTTAATGGGTCTTCTGTATCTCGGCACCGTCATTGCAGCAGAGCAATGACTGTATAAGTATTGTAGCAGCAATTCTTACCCGTATAATCTAGCTGTTATGACACAACTATATTATACATACATATATTATACACTCTACGGCTGCAATGATGGTGCAGAAACACCAAGAAACCAGAGCAGTTTTACACTTATGTTAACAGGAGGGTTTGTTAAATGGACAGCACCTGATATTGGACAGAAAGCATGTAAACATAGAATAGAAATACAAAGCATGAGCCTGAAAAAATGCATAATTTGTCCAAGCAATATATATCAGTGTCAGCTTTGATCGGCTCCACCCCCATGCTGCCCTGCAGGGAATAAACAATTCTAGGTAACAGACAAATGTTTGTGTCTCTGTGTCTGTCAGGTGGAGGCATCCAGAAGCGCTCCGCAGATGAATGTTTCACCATCCACCACTTCGAGAACAAGTTTGTCACGGAGACGCGCATCTGCAAAGCTTGATGGGAAAACACAGGCATAGGTCAGGGATCGAGTGAGAGTAGAGCGTGAACGAGAGCGCCAGAGTGACAAAGAGAGAGAGAGTAGGAGGGAGTAGGCGAAGGAGGGAACAGCTTTCAGCAGAAAGTTACTTTTGTATAAAACTCCACTTTTTGCATTCCCTGCTTTAACCCCAGTGATACGTGAATTTAAGTTCCAGCGTTACATAGCCTAACCCCACCTCTGCTGTGTGCCCCCGAACCTGAACAAGTCCTAGCTCTCTTGCTCAAATATTCACTAGCTAGTCTCGTACTAATAACCAGCGTCAGCCTGCTTGCTGAGAATATACTACGTTTTCTTTGTTATGTTGGTTTCTGTTCTGTTGTCGTAGATTCCTGCTGAATTATCTTATCGTTGTTACTGTATTTCAACCGCCACTCAACTCCAAACGAGTGTGGTTAGTCCTTCTGAATATCTTAGTGATACTGAGAAGTCATTCATATCAGACCTGTTTATGTGTCAGCCTACTGTTCACAATTTTTATTGAGCAGTCCTGAAAAGATATACTCCATGTTCTAGTGTGATACGGCACAAGTCACCCAGGAAATGTAAGGTACAGCACAGATACAGGGCAATGTAACATGGTTGTCCTTGTTAATTATGGATGGTTCCAGAGCTCCAAGCACATTTTTTGTAGATATTTGTGCCCCACTGCTCCCAGGGGCCTCTGCTGTCCTGCTGTGTGATGATTTTATTCAGTAATTAATGGTAATGTCCTACCTGATGGTGAGCAGTCCAGCACCCTATATGACCAGTGTTTGTGTTTATGTAGAAACCTCATTTGTGACAACAAACTTGAAGGATGGTCGATGAGCGAAAGGGAAATTTCACTACACCTGAAAACACGCATTCTTTCTGTCAGAATTTAATTTTTTTTATTTATGAATTTCTAGACCCATAATGTGAGATCACATTGCCTGTTATAGCTGTAATAAGCAGCTGAATGAAGAAGACTCTAAGTTTTGTAGAACACTATAATTAAAGCTATCATGTGAATGATACGTTTGTAAAAATCCTTCAACTGCATTAAACAATTGCACTTAAATTTTGAAAGCCCTAAGGGAGAAGCTTGAAACTTTGAAAAAAAAAGGCCTTTTGCCAAATAATTCCAAGTCATTTTCAGTGGTTTCCCACTCGATGCCTGCACAGAAAGACAATCAGACAGGAAGTGTGTGTGTAAAAGTGTTTCTGTGTCAGCTTTTTAACAGTACTAGAAGATTAGATAAAAACCAATGTTGTGTGCAGCTACTGAAATGAATTCACTTTGTTGCTGAATAAAGTTGCATTTCTTTACCTACTGAATATTCTGTCTGTTTGTTTATTATTCAACACGTCTGAATATAACTGCACTATTTAATGCTGTGGACAGAGTGACTTGGTTTACAGGAACATCCTGGTTTGGCTTAATGGTTTAATATGAGGATTATCCCAAAAACAAAGACTCATACAAAAATAATCCCTCTCAACCATCACTTCTGACCCACTAGAAGTGAACATCTGTATCTACTTTTTCCAGATTATATTGAGTTTAGGGTATTTTGACCCAGATGTGGTGTGTACCCACAGCCAATTAAAAAAGTGTTAAGCCCAGGGATGTAAAATGCAGTCTGTTTGTCTGCATCTGATACCAATGTAGGGTTTTGTTTGACCAACATGCACATAAAGCTACAAAATAAAGCTCTAAATTCACACAATATCTGACAATGCAGAGGTTTTGGTGTGTTTGCATGTAAATTACAAAGGAACCTCTGCAAAAATCAGAAAATGCCATTTTATTCCTCTGATGCATACCTTTGTTCTTCCTCCTGCCACTTCCTCTCTCTATTCACTGTCTCAATCGCTCCACCACCGCTGCAGTGCTCTCTCTTTTCTCATTTCACTGAGGCCAAGAAGAGAGGATCACTTTCAGTGTGTCACCAGTTAACAAAGTAACATATTCTAATTCAAAATATAGGTCATAGTATGGTAGGTATGGAACGTAGTACGTGACCAAGTTATTTCTGTCACAAAGAACGCAATGTGGTTACATTCTTAATACGTACATGTGCTGTTTTGACTCATCAATAACTTCTGGTTTTATATAGGACACAAAATGCCGGTCAATGATGTCAAATGATGTGTTTGGTCATTGTTTTTACTTGACTTCCTGTTACCATCATAACTAATATGACCATTAGAGGTCATTTCTCAGCAATTAACATAACTATAGGTCATAGTAAGTTGCTTGCACAAAAAGCTTATGTGGCTGTTCCTTTGGTGAGAAAAGTCCTGACAATTAAAGCAGACAAGACAATCCCCTGCAACCTGTTAGCTTATCATGAAAAAACGTTAGAGGAAGCCGGTCCAGGGGTTTGTCTTTATTCTGTATTTCCTGATGCTTATTGGAGTACAGGCACTGATGGCAAGTTCATCCGGCATAACAGGAACTCACTCTTACTCACCATACCAATTTAGAAAGAATGGACACACCTTTTATTGAACTATAAATAAGAAAAAAAATACATATTTGAATTTTGCTCCCATATTTTCACATATAACTTTGCATGTAAAGTCTAAAGAGTGCATAGTCTTTATCTCAGCTTTAGTGGTTGAAATTTAACCTTTGGTCCTTCAACGTGAGTGCTTAGAGAGACTGACTGCAGTCTAGTCCTCCTCTGCGTCCTCTCCTCCAGTTATACAGGACAGGCGCCTGCTGAAAGTCATGCTCTCTGGTAGCTCTGGCTTGCTGAAACGCCTCCTGAATTCATGAGTAGTAAAATAATACATGAGGGGGTCCAAGCTGCAGTTCAGACTGGCCAGGCAGAGTGTGACGGGGTGACATCGAAGGATCAGGTCCCTTAGTGTGCAGCTGCTCAGGGCATTGGCTTTAACAAGAAAGTCCAGCGGCATGGTGACATGGTATGGAGCAAAGCACACTAGGAAGACAACAGCACAGCTGAGCACCATCCGTAACGCCCTCCCCTTCTCCCCTCGGTCAGGGATCGCCTCTGCTGTCAGGTCCCGAAGGCTCCCAGCTGTCAGACAAGCACAGGCTACCACCAGGACAAGGGGCAAGATGAAGCCCAACAACTCTGCAAGGATCAGGAGTGCCCAGGCTGCTGGAATACTCACAGTCCTCATTGGCAGCTCTGAGAAACACACTGCACTGGGCTCTGGGCTGCCGAGACTTGAAATACTGCTGGGGTTCCTCAGCAGAGGGAAGGGCAGGCAGCCCAGGCACACTAGCAGCCAGCCGAGGATACATATGAACATGTCTCCTTTCCGCCTGGATGAGTTGTACCTCAGCGGACGCATGATGAGCTCACAGCGACGCACACTGACACACACCAGGAAGTAGATGGAGGCGTACATGTTGACGTACTTCAGATAGAAGCAGATCATGCACAGAGGATGGCCAAAGGGCCAGGTGTTGTTCAGGTAGTAGTAGATCCGCAGAGGCAGAGAGAGCACCTGGAGAGAGCACAGAGGGTCAGATGGCTGGAGAACAAATGAAAAGATGAGGCCGAGTGACTCTATTTTAGCTTTAAATAAACTGTGAAATGCATTGTTGCACAGATCCTCACAACTGAATAAGTTCTATATCATTGGCAAATATAATAACTCAACAAAAGAAATGGACACTCCAGCCAGATCCACATCTTTACCACACAAAGTGATGGTGCTTGTGGAAACACTTCCACTTGTGTCCACAGAGGGCATAATAATCAACCAAAACTAAAAGTTTATTTTACGTTGCTGTCATGCCATTGCCCACTACTTGGTGATCTTGCAATTTAAAAAAATATGACAAAACACAAATGACAACAGATCGCAGGTTAAATGACATCAAATATGACATATTTAATACAATATATAAATAATAATTAGAATAGAAATATATTTAAAAAGCATAAATTCTGATTTTTTTTTTTTTGTTCAATAAATAATTTGTCTCCTTGAAGACCTTGTTATTAGTAAGTCCATCTTTGCTGAATATGTCTTCATTTATACATATTTGGGTCATTACAACTGTGTCAAACTGTTTTATAAGTCATGTATTAACAGCTTAGTCACTAGTTATGGATTCTCAATAGTGAAAATGCTCCCTTGTCCTTATATCTGCTTATAACTACATCAAAATGTCAAAACAATCTAGGAGGGACTACTTTTAGATGATTAGTAGGGCATTAAAGTAACATTTTATCAGTTAATTGAGAAAAATGGTCAGTAAGGTAAATATTTACTGTTTTCAGCCCTATCATCCACACAGAAATTAATTTTCTGTAAACAGGAAATAGCGATGATAAAAATTTATTTCTAGAAAAACTGCATGATAAGGTTAACAAAACAATCAAACGGGAAGTACAAGACACACGGAGCGATGTTTACCTGCAGCAGGTCGGCCACAGCCAGGTTCATCATGAACACCACCGCCTTTTTGGTTTCTCTGATATAAATCTTGAACACCCAGAGCGCCAGCACATTTCCCAGCAGGCCAGGAGCTAAGATCACACTGTAGACCACTGCATACACGTGGTGCTGGTACTTGCGGAGATCTTCTTCACTGCTTTGACAGCTGTGGTTGGCAAAGTTCATCTTAAGCCTGTTGCTGTGAGGACAAGCTGTCTTTTGACCAACAGGAAGCCGGAATCAGGAGAGCTGCTTGGATTCACTTGATGGGTGCATTTGAGCGTCCATTATGGCGAGCAGGAGTTGAGGCTCCTGACTGAAGTGAAAGTGTGTGTCCAGCTGTGATGATGTTTCAAACCCAAGAGTATAACATCCTGATGGGGGAAAAAATAAAAGTTCACCAGGATGATTTTAGTGTTCTGTGAATCTCATAACAGCAGCCTGTTTTGCATATTACACAGATAGCTACAGGTTTTAAGACACACATCACATTGTGCAGCTTTCAGTCCCACAAACACATGCAAACTCACGCCCCCCTGTCAACGAGAGCTGCAGCATGTTTAACCATCTGTGTTTAACAGCTCATAACATAAGTCACCTGCGCGTGCAGCCTTTGCATTTACAGTAAATATGCAAACCCACATAGAAGATGAGGCTACAGTTTCCCACGTAGTGTTCACAGTTTAGCATCTCCACGCGCAGGGCAGCCTACCATAAGCCAGTGTGAAGGCATCAGTGAAACTGGCGTGGTTAACAGGTCAGACCAAGTCATAATATAGAACGGCACGTTTGTGGTGAATTCAGTTTCTTACGAAGTGACACCTACATTATGTAAATTCCGGTAGCAGAATATAAAGGATTTAGAATAGACTTGTTAATTAAAAAAATCATATTTTTTTAAAGGCTTTGGAAATGTTTAGGTTGCTTTAATCTCTGAGCCCTTAAGATATTGATTTG
>JAOWBC010001868.1:5984040-5995473 GCA_028566105.1 Hypoplectrus providencianus | reverse complement strand
TTTTTTTTTTAGAACATTTGTCTTCATATTTCCAAATGTATTTATTTACGTTATAATTTCCCATTTTTTATCACCTTATTTTTATTGTATTTATTATTTATTTACAGATTAAGCTTGTCCAACTGAAACATAATTGTTCAAATGGCAATTTTCTGATTTATTTAAAGACTTAACATTGAGCTCTAAATTTTATTCTGACAGTTTAAAACAGCAGATTGTTTTGCCAACTCCTGTTTCCAATTTTCGTTTTTTGTCATCAGAAAAACCCATCCCATGGTTTATCACTTTACCTACAGAAATACCACAGGAGCATTTGGACCATAACATTTAAAAAAAACAAACAAAAAAACCCAGAAACAAAATGTTTTTATGGTCCCTGACTTTATATAAAGCTGTCATTCATAGATACAATTACAGTTAAACACAAAAAGAACTATTACTCAGACTTTATTTCGTGGGTTTTTCCAACAATCCAGCAAGTAAATTAATACTTCATGAATGTATTTCTTGACTGCTACGCTGCCTTTTTTTCAGCAATTTAGATAAAGATTTTTCACAAACCAGCTCATATCTGAATGATTTCTGAAATAATTAGTTGTAACATAATGCTTTATTAGAAAAACATGACATGAAATATATCACAGAAAAACATTTGCAAAGAATCAGCAATAAGCTGACCGGAGACCATATTTAGTATTAGGAAACAAAGTCATGGTTTGGTTTTCTTAAGATAAGAAAAAGTTTGCTTTTGCCTGCGCAATGTGTTTGCTGGATGCCAAATTAAACAGTGTTGTGAAAAATTGTGATAGAAAGTAAAATAAATCAGAGATGTCTGAGACATTGTGTCCGACCAGAGCCAAGATTGCAGCAGCAGGATATGTGTGGAGGCACGACAGCACATTTTCTCTGCTTATCACAGCAGCATCGCCCTTCCTCCTGCCATCAAGACGAGACCACACCCTTCCCCTGCCAGCCCCAGAGAGAAAACACAAAAACGGTGACAGTCGTCTGCTGTTTTACTGTCATTTTTCACCAGTTTTGACTATTTGACTCCTAGTGAGTGCTGCAGTCAGCCCAGAGACACCCTCATATACCTGTGCAGTTAGGAGTTGTGCAACAAGACTTTAAGGAAGTCGTACGCAGGATAAAGAGGTGACTTGCAGCTTTTCAGTATTGTTGTGTAAGACAGTCTTAAAGTTTGTCAATTTTGGTCAATTTGTCAAGCTCTGCCTTTATTTCAGTCAGAAAATCAGATGCCAAATTATATTTAAGTCATCAAATTGTGATAGAATTTTGCTTTGAAATTGAGAAAAAGTTTTGATTACATTTTAATTTCAATTTAATAATGCCTGTCACATATGTACATGCTGAAGAATTTGACTGAATGCTTAGCTAAAGAGGATTTACTACCAAACCCCCTGTCTTCAGCAAAATGTGAAGCATGACTTTGACCACAACTATCCAGACAGAGCAATGTCACAACAGTGTGACAGAAAGGCTCCCAAACAAAAACTGTGTCATTACCTTTTGCTTCAGTGTCGTCTCCTCTAAATGATCAGCATGCTGGGGACATAGGGGAAAGGTCAGAGCCTGGAGTGACCACCCGCGACCGCATGCTCCAGCAGCTTGGCGCGTCTCTGTAAACAGCAGACTGACGCACATACGCGCTCTCCTCCTCGAGCTGTGTAGTGGCAAACGGGGTCAACAGCAAACCTTCCTGTTGCAGCAGCCGACACCTGTCTGTCAGTGTGTGCATGTGAGCAGGTCTGCATTAATGCACCAGTGATGTGGTTTCTGTCTGAATGTGTTTGCATGGGCTGGTAGCGTCTGGTGTGGAGTTCTCGGTTTCTTAGGTATGGTGATGAGGGGAAAGGGAAGCTCTGCCCTCACGCATGTGCAAGTGTTTTTCTACCGTTTGTGACGTCACTCAGCCCCTAGCTACTCAGACAAAACCTGAGTCTTACACAGTGTTGGGCATGCAGAGGGTGACATTGTGGTTCAGAATACAAAATGAAAGCACTTTTTGGAGCACTTTTAAAGGAAGACAGACAGATGGGGAAGCAGATGTTACTTCCTCTTGAATCTTAAATTAAAAACTGTCAAATAGAAGTGATCCGGCACAGCATAGTGTGAATCTATACTACTATACTGTATTGCAGAGTAAATGTCGAAATTTGCATCCTGCAACGATTACAGATAAAAATGCAATCATCCGCTTCCCCTATCAGATTCCACACTTCCTTTTTTAAATTTGTTGTTTAACAGAGCACTTATTTTGTAAGGCTGTAATATATAGATGTAAAAGTATCCTCTGAAACAAAAAAAAAAAACCTAACATTATTTTGGTGTGGTTACTTATTCCAAAAAATGGCCATCTGCAGTTTTATAATAAAGTTGGGTTGTAGTTTCAGTTGTTTGACATCTAGAAAAAAACATGTTTTCACATATGTCTAAGATGCAAAATCATAGTTAGATAAAATAGCAGCAGCTTGTACACATCCTGTTGGTTTCACATCCCTCACGCCGTATACCTAGTCACACCCAGAGAAAAGGACTGAGTTTAGGTTCTCAGGTTCAGTAAGTGTGAGTGTGTGAGTGGTAAGCTTCCTGTGCTGCTGCTGTGTGGTTTCACCTCAACACACAGAGTTCAATAAAGCTACAGGACAGGCTGATAATCAGCAAATAACCATGGTTGTTAACTGTTTAACTTATCTGGTGCTTTTACAAAACTGTTTGTTCTAACGTATGACCACTAGAGGTCAGGACAGGACATTTCTCTCAGTGTCTTGAGCTACAGTCATTTTTCTTCCAAAGTAAGGGCACATTGCTCCATTAAAGGACACACTTCAAGGGTTGAACTACTTCTGCTGCAATATTTTGGCACATTCTTGACATGAAACACTCAGGCCAGTAGTTCTCTACACTCCCACTCTTCTTATTTCCGGCTCTACAGCACTTCAACTTTGGTATATTAGTCCTCCTCTCTGCTAGGCTTGACCCCAAGTCCCAGAAGAGTCCATCTACTGTTGTCTCTCTGTCTGTGGTGTTGTCATACCAGTGATACTACCAGACAGCACTGCAGGGATTTCTACATATCTCCCTCTCTTTCACACTCTATACAAACTACAGGACGTATAGAGACATTTCCAAGTAAGGCAGATACTCTCTAACTCTGCATGACTCTATGAAAGAATGGATAAACAACGTGACTATGATCTTCTATAATGTCCCAGGCAGACAGCCCCCCCCCCCCCCTCACTCCAGCAGCAGCCTGTCATAGAAACATATAATGACCCTGTTCCTGGTCCTTACAGCAGCTGAGGCCAGGGACAGGCGAGCATCAGACTGTCACAATAGCTCCCTTAGCTTTTCCGCATTTGAACTGAGAAGGCAGTAGAGCCTAAACTAGCTGAGGAGTCACATGATTTTCATATCATGTCCTGTCCTGCTTTAGTTTATAATATCCAACAAGAGGATTCTGTGGATATGCCTGATTGTGAGACATGAGGAATCTGTGTTGTACGTGTTCCAACTCCAGCACTGACGTTAATTGATGACGTGGATTTACTATCTCAATGGGACGTGTAGCATCTGTTAAGTCACCTTTCTGCAGTAACAAGTGCAGTCCATTCATTATTTACAGCGGCCATTTTTAGGGTACTGAAAAATGGTGCCAATGTGGTAGTTCCTTTAAGCTGCATTCTTTCTAATGACCAGCAGGGTGGTGCCATTGGTTGCAAAAAGAAGTCTATAAGTCTAAGTTTATACTCTCATATCAAGGCCTGTCTGGTTAGGGCAATGTTCATTTAGTCAATTACTTTCTTATTCACTGTGGGGGGGGGGGGGGGTATTTTAAAACAATGAATCTTTCACAGTATGTTTTCAGTTTATAAAAATGTACAATTTGGTTGCCTACAAATGTTGTGTCCAGTGTTTGGTTCTGCAGAAGGACTCTAAAGCAGGAATATCAAACTGATACATGAAAGGGACATGGTGCCATGCAGAAGCTCACCTGAATCAAGTCATTCAAATCACTTAAGCTGCCTTCACTTAGCTGATAAGTTGTATCAGCTGTGCTACTACTCATTTGGAACAAAAACCTGCAGCCACATGGCCCTTTCATTCATCAGATGGACACCCATGCTCAAAGAGTCGGCTGTTCATTTTCCGTCATGGATGCACCACAGGATAGCCTGCACTGCTGATGTCAGTGACGGTTACAAAATGCCAAACTCAAAGCTTCAGTACAGTAGTCCAGTACTTGAACTAATGGATGACATGGTGTCTATGACAATCTCCACTTTGATGAAGTCTATGAGCACTCCTTAAGAAAATGCTTGAACTGATGGCATACTCAAGGCCTTTTGGATTAAAATGTTTACCAAATCGCCTGCAAATTCATACAAGCAAGCTCAGCCCACTCCTGGATCTGCTGACATGACTGTTTTTCTGTACGTGCAGTGTAACACAATGATTTGGGGTATTTAGTCAAAGGGTTCACCCGTACTTTGGAGTGTGTGCACATTGCTATGGATAAGAGACTTTGAGCAGATCTGCAGTCTCAGGCCAGATTAAGACAGAGAGACCTCTTTCAGAAGCAAACAATGGACCATTGCTCCAGTCATAATAAGCATTTGGCCTGTGACACAGCACACAGGCCAAGGTCCTCAACTGGATCAGAGCTGCCCTCTGCTCTACCAACAAGATGAAAATAAAGACCCTGAGGAGAAAAACTGCTCCATGAGTTCAAACCTACAGTCATGCTGACAAAGGCCAACTCAGAATATGTTTGACTGAACCAACAGGCACAATGCAGGGGGGCGAAATAATAAATGCAGCCACGAATGCAATTCAAAACAGACATTTAATGGCCTCAAACCTCAACATGAGACACATTTAACTCAGTAGGTCAGCGCGCTGCTGTGTTATGGTAACAATGGGTCTCACAACACTAAAGAGTGTCATAACATGAAAGTCTAAAATGATATAATGTGCTGTGGAAGCTTCAACTTTACGACAATACAACTTAAGGGCTCAGTGTGTTACAAAAGTACTAAACAGCATATTTCAACAATGCGGACGGAAATGTCCATTCTGTCCACAATCCAGTGCATTTGTGAGTGTTTGTGTGTGTTAAGCCTGAGTGATGATGCGTTGCAGTCTCTTTGAGAGGCTCTGCGTGTCTCTGGACAATGGTCCTGGTGTGGCTGGGTCTCTGATCCCTGTAGTGTTCTCTCATAATAAACACACACAGATACATTCCTCTGCTCTCCAGTGGTGGATTAATCCGTAAAGCCCAGGCCATACCTCAGGACTTACCTCAGGACTTTACTAATCTGCTGAGTTATGTGTTTGTCACTTCCAGGACCAAACAGCTGATTGCTTTACTTTTTAAAATTCAGGGCTCCTGTCAAGCCCCCGCTGTCTTTCTCTTCCTTCCTTCTTCCGTGCTGAGTCAGAACTGACTCTCAGACGTCTTTGACTCTTTGCCATTGCTGGCCTGAGTGTGTGTGTCTCTGGGAAGTGTGTTTGCAGCGTCCTGGGTCTCAGTGTCGCTGCGGGGAATACTCTCGGGCCGGGAGCCCGGCCCTTTGGCTCCCATGGTCAAGCTTTTCTGGAAGCTTTCTGAGGTGAAGTAGTACACCACAGGGTCCAGGCAGCAGTTGAGGCTGGCCAGGCACAGAGTGATGGGGTAAAGAGTTCGAGCAAAGCGCTCCACAGCGCAGTTAGCCAGGGCCTGGGTCCGCACCAGGGCATACAGGAAGAGGATAGAGTTATAAGGGACGAAGCAGACAATGAAGATGCCCAGATGGACCAAAATCATGCGGAGGACTCGTCTCTTGCTGTTACAGCCATGACCAACAGTCATTGGACGTCGCAGTGTCCGCAGGACAAGAGAAGAGCACACCAAGTTGGCCAGAAGCGGGAGAAGAAAGCCCACAATCTGGGAATTAACAAGCACAACAAAACTTTAATAAGAGTGGAAGATTACTGTTTGGTTAACAAAATTTAAAAATGTGTTAAAATGCTGTTTTTATATTATAATATAATAAATAAAACAAATAAACAACAGATATTTGATTATGAAAAGTGTTACGCTAAGCATGGTGGCATAAGCAAGCTAGCCTCTGGCTGAGTTGGCTTGCTTGTAAATTTAATCCACTCTCGTTTAAAAAAAGAAAATTAGCCAAACCATATATCATTTAGCAACAGCGATATGCTTTCCTATGCTGGAGTGCGTGGATATGCCTTTAAGTTGTTTTTAGATTTAACTCATTTACGGCTGGCTAGTTTAATAGCTAGTTAGCTTTGAAGCTGGAGTTCTCACTGTAGCATCAGCCATGGTGCAGGAAACTATTTTATATGTTAATTTTGTAATGGGAAGATTTGTTGTCGTGGTTTATTGACATAATGCACAAAAATCAATATTCAGATGTTCAAACTTGTGTGCTCTGGTGAAAGGAATATTCAAATGTTGTTCCTGTCCAGAATTGGCAGCCAATCTTTCTTCACTCACCTCAATGAAGATGGTGATTTTGGACAGGTAGGTCTTCCAGGTGCTCTTGGAGAAGCCCTCAAAACAAGTGGTGGCTCTGTTTGTGCTGTTGATGGTGGAAAAGAAGGTCACTGATATTCCTCCTCCTACAATGGTCAGCCACACTGCAGCACACGCCAGCGCAGCATTCCTGCGTGTGCGAATGGAGCGAGAGCGGAAAGGGTAGACTATGGCTAGGAAGCGGTCGACACTGATGCAGGTGAGGAAGAGCATGCTGCCATAGATGTTGGTGATGAAGGCCGTCCCTGATACCTTACACAGTCCGTCTCCGAATGGCCAATGGCGGTTAACATTGTAGAAAACCTTGAATGGCAGCGTGAAAACAAAAACTAAATCGGATAACGCTAAATTAGTCATAAACATGGTGGTTTCGTTGCGCATCTTCATTCGGAAGCAGAACACAAAGAGAGCAGCACAGTTAGTGATCAGGCCTAAGACAAAGACCACACTGTAAACCACTGAGTACAGGTTGTACTTGAAGGAGTCGTCAATGCCGCAGTCCTCCATTCCGGTCTCATTGAGCACCAGACTCGCCATGGTGACAGCTTGAACAGGGAGGGGGGCTCCACAGAATAAAGGGTACACCGAAGGCCTCAGGAAAAGAGGGAGCCGGGGCGGATATCTGGGGACAGGAGGTGTCAGCAGGGGATCCACCAGTCAAGTCTCCTCCAAGTCATGGTGGACGTTCAGACAGTCAGGATGCAAGGCAGCAGGGCTGTTCAGTCATCCTGTGGAGAGAAAAGGAAAAGCACACGGTCACTTCCTCACTATAAAAGTTACAGACTGAGAAGCAAACAACTCTAGATCCAGAAGATTAAGGACATGCTGTACCCATAAACCTTAAGCCGTTTGTGGTGTTTTTAATATATTTAGGTGTATAGAAGGCAGATATCTATTCCATGTGATAGAAATTTTACCTAAGCTTTGACTTTATTGTATCTTGAATGTATGATAGATTTTACCAAAGACATAGGATGGATGTTTTCTGATAAGAAATTTGTGACTGATTTGAAATTTTCAAATCAGTCACAAATAAGGAAGAAATATTTCAGATCTTAAAAAAAACAATTTACAACTTGTTCTGTCGATTTTTTGTGTTGGTAAAGCAGTAACATTCAGCTAAGTGCATGTTTGTTAGTGTGTGTGTATGCCTTCATGCAGTGTGTGTGTTATTTGTCAGTATAAATGACATTTCATCTGTCTGAAGGGTTTTTGTTCACATGGCTATGTGGTATGCAGCACTCAGGCTGTCAGAGATAAATAGCTGCCAGATACAGATTTGTGTACTGTAGATCAGGAGCTGCATTCAATCATGAGCCAATGTTAAAGAGTACGGTTTAAAATTCACTTCCAACCACAGAAGAACACAAAGTATCTGAGACTGAGCTCCAACTGGAGGAAGTAAATAAGTCAGCATGTTGGCAGCGCAGAGCTGCTCCCACCATCACAGAGCTGTGTTGTCATGATACACAATAGTTCTGTTGTGAAACATGAACAATGAAAATGATTTGACATTGTGAAGGACAATGTATTTTCTAGTCATTTACTCAAAGCAACATTTTTGTGTGATGTCAGAACAGGAACTATATTGTTGGCAGTGTGTTGAGTAGATTACCAGCTATCTCATCTCTATGACAGTGTGCTGTGTTATATGAGCATTCCTGATATTGTTCATCCACAATAAATTATTGCGTAAATGTGCAAAGAGTCCGATCAAAAATGCACATTGTATGTTTTATAATGGTCACCTCTGCGTGATTCAAATCCCAATCATATGTGTTGATTGTGTGTATTGTTTTGGTATACCACGGCCAAGTCATTGCAGATTTTAGTTTATATAAGACATAGTATTAAATATATTTGTTTGCAGCGTTTAAATAATTTAATGCAATAAGTTTATGGTGAAAATGCAAGTTGTATTTTTAAACTCTGATGTCATGATGAGAGTTTGAAGAAGAGGAAAGCTGATTAACAATCCTAAATTTCCATCACCAAACATTGCCGTACATAAGTCTCAAATGTACGACAACACACACAGACTTTATCTCCATCTGAATGTTCCATAGTGGTTTGGCTCACTGAAGACATTTACTATTCAGTTATTAAAATCGGGTACTGATTAATAAGATGTGTTATGTTGTTTGATACTGCTGGAGACAACCCAGTTGGTGCCTTAAAATCAGTGTGGTTTAGCCCTACTTACTGTCCAACTGCAACACTAATTACTCTTTCACAAACACTGCCACACTGAAATTCACAGTCCCATCGCAGTACTTTCTCCTTCAAAATAAACACTGTATAATGTCAAAAAGCCGTGTGCCAGTACAACTGATACAGTGTACAAGGCTACTCTGCATTGACTGTACTGTAAACACATCCGCTGTAGTGTTAGAGGGGGGTGGTACACGGCTCAAACAAACCCTGGACATTGAACCAAGAGGCAGTGTTATTATTTTTAGTCAACATACGTAACGGCATCCAGTAAACTGAGTAAGCCATTGTTTTTGAGCCCTAGCCTGTTCTTTATCTTAACCTTAGTCAAGTGTTTTTATTACCTTAACCGTTTCCTGGGAAAATCTGCTAAGCATGTAACAAGAAGGCGACACATCCAAAACTAAAGTGAAGAGGTTCTGTATGTATCTTTATCCCACGTAATGATACAGCAGAATCTGAAGTTGGGATGAGAATGCATTGGTCATCATCTTAAAATGTGCAAATGTATTCAAGCTTTAATTCTTTTACCTCACATTTTAAATGTTACGCTCATTTATGCATATTGGCATATCAGTCTCAATATAAGGTGCATAAAAATGGCAACCACTATTTCAGTTTAAACCAAAGGCTGCCTTTAGAAGATTAGTGTTTTAGCCCAGAGTACTGGACTGAATTGCTGAACATGTACATGACTCAGGCAAAACAAAGTGGAGGTCATTTTCCTCCCTAACTTCATCTCCTTCTCAATCTAAAAAGGAAACTCCACCATGTATTGAAGCTCACGGGTCAGGAAAAGTACTATGTAGCAGGTAGTTGTTCAATGTTTTCTGTGAGTCTGGACTGATATTTCCAAAATCTTTCATCATGGTCACGCACCTGAGATGAGAGACTATAAATTTTCTTAACACATCCAAAATGACAGTGGCTGTTAACCAGACCAGGAGAGGGTTTTTGGAGCTTAACCTACATTCTGGACTAAGACATCAGGACATAGTAGCCTTTATTGCACTGACTTTCACCATCCTTTCATCTTTCCTTCATTAATCTCTCTCCAGCTTTATTGGAGTGCAATCCTGGATCGCTACAGCTCTCAATTTAGCAACTAAACTGGCCTTATCTCGTGTTATGCAACCGAGCTAAGCAGCAGCGAGGTGGTCGGCCTTCTGGCATCCAGTGTTAAAATCCTGAGTGTCCCTGGAAAGATTCACTCAGTCGGTCTTTTCAGCACACACTCGCACACAGACACACACAAAGGCAACGCTGTGAGTGTAAGCAGTCCATCAGCCCTGTCCTGTGCCAGCTGCAGTGTGACATCTTTACTGCGTTTTCACACGCCTCCCAGAAAGCCCCCAGCAGCCCTCACAATACCCTCACTGTACCCATCTGCACCAAACACACACTTACATATGCACAACTCTCCACACGTGCATACACAAGCAGGCAAACACTTACATGTGCCAGTCCGCACACACACACACACACACACTGTAGGGCTCTGTGTACCGTGGCTCAGTCCCAGGACCTCTGACAGCGCCGGCTTCATATTCAGCTGATGTTGTTTCTGCAGGGAGCCAAGTCTATAGAACATTGAGTTTGGCTGCTATACAGTTTATGTGGAAGGAAACAAGAACCACCTCCACTGCAGGGACACATTCAAAGCGTGTTGTGGATTTCTAGGAGTCCTGCCGAGGGATTTCAGACCTGAATGTGAGTGGGTTTCATGTACAGGTCGTGGACAGCTGCACATTTAAAAGGTTTCCCCCCGCAGTCGACCGTGGCAGTGACAGAAACAGGCCTCTGGGACCCGCTGATCTGCACGGATCGAGTTCAGGCTCAGCTCACATCCAGCTGTTCCTTTCTCTCACATGCGAAGAGGAAGGAGGCAGGGAGGGTTGAAGGTGGAGGACAAGTAGGAGGACATCACTGCTTAGTAGAGTTAATGGAGGGTGAACAGAGTGTGTTTTTAATAAGAGAGGTATTAGAATTACCTCACACCCCACCAATATCATGAATATATAAATATAAAGCTCTCTGAATACTTCTTTATATGGCCTGTTTTTCTGTGTGCCGATCAGAAGGCATTTCTGCTTTATGATGAGTAATCACATGCGTGGAAGGGATTTCACTGGAGCTGTACTGTGCCTTGTGCAATTTCTTTTTCTTTTTTTAAGTTTTTCTTTTTGGCTTTTTACAATTTTATTCTACTATGGTAGTGATAAAGAGAGAAACAGGGATAAGGACTTTGAACCAGATTCCAACCTGAGCCTGCTGCGTTTCGAGAACTAAGCCTGATAGTATACTCTCTTCTGATGAGCTACTGGGAACCCTGAACCCTGTGCAATTTCACGTCACTAATAAAACTGATTGATTTAATATAATATTACATTTCAATTGCAGCTGAAACTGGCTGGACTTAGCAAGACAGGAAAAAAACACCAACTATATATATATATATTTTGTTTTTGTTTATGATCTGGTTTAGGGATAGGCATTTGGAAGAAACCTGCCCACTCAAGCATTTATAATGTTAACAATCAGTTAATTGATAAATCTGTCTGTATAAGAACATATATACTAGGGCAAATTAAAAAAAAAAAGTTAAAATATATATTTTTTTCCCATTGAAATGTTTGATTTTCACAGTTCCTAAAGCTCGAGTTCCT
>JAOWBC010001868.1:5957256-5971813 GCA_028566105.1 Hypoplectrus providencianus | reverse complement strand
TTATCTCTGCTATATCATCATGACCTAAGCTAAACCCTAAACCCCAGCCACTGAGGGGGAACATGTTGCTATGGGGACACAACACTCTCCTGTAATGTCTCACTACTCCACTTTCCTTGCAAGATTTCAGAATCAGACTTCTTCCTGTGTGAGACTTGTCCAGACACCATAATAAATCAGTGGATCAAGTGAAAGTTGTTATCTACAGGGCTGTCCCCATTATCTTGACTGTTATAATAACAACTCTGTCTGGGCAAGGCCATCAACATGCACTTATTATGGACTTACATTGCTGGATCACATTTACCCCACCTCCTTTTGCAGCTTCAAAAGTCTAAACCAATATTAGACAAATTCCAAAGCATATGTAATCACTTTGGCTACAGGTTGAAAAATACATTTCCTTTTTAGTAAATTTGTTCTTATCATTGGTAATCTGCAAGATCTGATTCTTCCAAAATGCCTCCAATAACTACTGCATGGACTCATGGTCACCAAATTAAATTCAACCATGAAAAGATTTAAAGTCTGCCTAATGACTCATATTCCAACCCCAGACAGTCAAATGTACTTGCAGTTTCCTTATGAAGAAAGCCCTTGTAAAATGCAGAGAGCTGAGATGTGCTCACAGAGGCTTTAACAGCATTTTTTTAATAGTTTTTTTTCCTCCCACATTATCATGTTGATTAATCTGTGTGTGGTTGGTCGAGGTTCAGCTATTCCTGTGTCCTCCATGCTGGATAGGTGTGGAGGTTTGTCCAAACAAGCCCTGGAGTTATACAGGGTGGCAGGAAATATGAAACTACTGGAAACATCATAAAACCACAGAGCAGATTCTGCCAGATTGTGGTTTTAGTTTTTTTAGTTTTGTAAAATAAACAAAGTGATTTTCTTTGGTGTATAACATTTGGCATATAGTTTGCACATATTCTGTATATGTATCCTGAAGAATCCGATGTGCTGCTGTTTGCACTGAAATGAAACATTCAACAATATCTGAACATCAGTGAACAGACACTACTGCACGTAAGATGCACGCAAATAGGAAACCACACAAATTTATGAGTATGTTTCTTCTCGGAGCTCGGGCTTTGTCATATCTCTGAGTACTACTTTGTGAAAGAGATGTGCGGAAAATATCAGAGATAAAGTGACCTACATAAACATCCTATTCTACAGGGTATTACCAGACCAGTCAGAGCTACAAAAATAAAAGAAACTAACACCGTTTGACTTACAAAAGGACTCAGTGTAAGCAGACCACCCTGGTATTAAAAGTCTTTGACTTTAATAAACATACTGTTTTTATCTTATCTCCATAAATCTATATTCAACGATGATAAATTCACAAAAATAAACTGTGCAGTCCAGCAATATAACAACTTACCAGCAATGTTAAAAATATCCACATTTGTAAATGAATGACACAGTTATAATAATATATGTGCGTTTGCTTAGTGGAAACAGCTGCTTTACTTCCATGAAAGGAATGGTGCTGCAACAAAGGCAGAGGAGCTGCTGGGCCCAACTCAAATATTCAGGGGATCTAGTAAACAGGTTAACAACTGTTAACATTGTTGCATTCCTAAATGATAGCATAATCAGGCAGCTTGTTAAAACAACTCAAAATGTGCTCTCTGATCAGCCATCTCTCTGGTTAGGAAACATACATAAAAGCAGTGAATAATAGAGCGTTTCGTTATCAAAGATTCCACTCGTTGGTTATTAGAGACCAAAATCTGAGCTAAAAACGAATGAATATATGACTGACAGATCAGTTGCAACCATGACACCTAACAATGCTGAAAACCTTTGCACGGTGAGTTAACAGACAGACTTTCCCTTTAAGAAAGCAAATGCGAGTGCGAGTGCAAATGCGAATGTGAGTTAACAAAATCAGAATAAGCAAACATGCCACTTTGCCAAGTTATTGCAAAATCATTGTTTTAAAATGTACATCAGAGAAAACAAACACTGGCAATAAAGACGGGATGATGCAATTAGTCTATTAAGCATTTTGACTTCCTACCCACATTATTGGATTTTGCAGATCACTGCAATTATGATCCACAAAGCATCCACAACAGCTCATGAAACTGCACTACAGCTCATGAGTCATACTGCCAACCACCTGTGGATGCTGGGAGGTAGTTTTCTCATCTTGTGTGTCCGTATATCAGTTAGCTTTTTATGTGATATGAGTACTAATTAACTTATGATGAAAGCAGTGTTCTTGGCTTGTTTCTAGTGCCGTGGTTGTCAAGAAACTGTATCTTGCTCTTGTCTCTCTTGACCCACCAAACCCTGTTTTCGACCTCAACCAAACCTTTTCACCAGCCACATCGACAGATCCAGCAACAGAAGGTTAGATCTACTGTGCCTGAGACGCCACAAAATCTAAAGCAGTGGGCACTCTATTCTAGGCTAGTAGACATAAATCCTTTAATAAAAGAGCAGCAGTAAAATAGGGCTCTAGCAGCTACTGATTAACACAATAACCCATTTCTGATGGAACACCAAAGGCAGTATTTTGGATAAATGTTTTCCAACACTAATACCAGTGACAATCAGATCCACGAATGAATACTCCTTTCACCAGACTCTAAAATAGTAACCTTTAACTTGATAGCGAGATAAGCTAGACTTATTTAGCACAAACAACAGTCATTCAGCAAAAATATCAGCATTCCTCTCATTAAACAGGAATGCTGTTTAGTCCGATACTTGTTCATCATGAACATCTCATTCAAACTCCCTGGATCGTTAATGCTTTGTCATTTTCTGATTTAAGCATGACCCTGTCACCAAACTGGAATGGGACTGTATTCTTCTGTATTGATCATTTTGCCATATTGTGAAATGGAAGAGGATTCAACATTGGATGGCACCTGGAACTGATCCATTCAACATGGCCCTAAAGCCAAAAACCCTCATCCTTATGTGGTTGGCTTCTTAGTTGTTAACCCCAATATCATTTTGTCACCAAAGCCCCTTCATGCTGATTCATTTCATAGACAGAGATAGAGAGACAGTACAGTATGACTGTATGATTGGTTCCTCTTGTCTCCATGACCTCCATGACCTAGCTACCTAAGACTTATGTGCCAGAGCAAACTCACATACCTCACTGCCTTTAATTGTTTCCTTTGTGTCAGCTTCCAGTCTGATAACAACATTCTTCACGTCTTTTGAAATTTAAGGCCGTGTTCTCATTGCTTTCCTTCTCCTCACATGTTCCGGATTCGCTCAGTTTATCGCTTTGCATCACACTTTCAGACTTAACGTAATAGCAGCCTGGGTGTACTGCCTTTCGCGTAATGTAAGCTTGGATCAGCTCCAGCTCTATCTCTCCACAATCCAAGTTTGGATAAGTGGTTAAGTATAATAATAAAACAATTGAACATATCAGCAAAAATGTGAAGCAACTTCCCATTCTCACACCTCAATAGCATTTCTTCAATAATTAACTTAAAAACATGTTGTTGTTGACGTGGTTGTTGCTAGTGAAATGTGCTATTTGTAAAGACATTGTGGCTCCAGACCTTAGCCGACCACTTAATAGAATTTAAGATGGCATTACCCAGAAATTGCAGATGCACTTTCGCCATCTCTCAGAAGGGTCAAAACTCTTATCACCACTTTCTGCCCCTTCCATTACTATTCGTGGTGCACTCAAAGCACTATCAAGCTAATAGATGAATACTTCTCTTATCATGTAGAGTCAGTAGTGTTGATACAGACGACTCCTGAGTGCAAGTGGGGCTGAATGCTTTTCTTTTCTTGTGCCTAACCACTAAATGAGTTACAGATGAATTATCTTGAGATATCCCCAAATGAGATAGCCCATTTCCACTGCAGTATCCGCAGTCCATTTACAAACTGTAAATCACACTCATTAGCAACATACAAAGGAAATGCTGTGGAATATACCAAAGTCTTCCATCATCATTTCACAGAGATTCTGTCTGTTGACCCGTGTGGCTTTATACCCTTTGCTTCACCATCTCACCCCACAGGTTACTCAGACTGACATTAAGGAGCGGCTGAATGACACATTGATCAACAGGAATAACGTAAACATTTGTCATGTGTTCACTTGTCAAATAACACAAGTACAAGCACTTATTTGTTTCCAGAATATACATACAAGAGAAGTACAACAGGTCGAGACAAGTTCCTGCGTGAAGGCTTATACAGGTAAATGAGACATGAAACATGATACATGAGTGAAAAACAGCCGGTTTCTCCGTCAACTCACCTGATCCTCACTTGATAAGTATGTTGACACATTTGGAGGTGTCTGTAAAACTTTCAGGAAGGGTGTGACTAAGGTGAATTCAGTGGAACAGGAATGATGATAAACAAAACCACTTGGATGTTATCAGATCCTTTACTTACGTAAAAATATACTCTACTACACCACAGTGGAAATACTTGATTGCAAGTCAGAGTCCTTCATTCCAATCATCATCAGTATTGATATCAGAATAGAATATAAAAGCATTCATTGTGCAGTGCAGTATTTCCTGTCAATATTTTATTTTTCTATGTGATGTTTTTGGATTTATATTAATGATGCATTCATGTTTATGTTTCATTTTATGTTTATGTCCTTTATGATGTTGGGTCACCATGTTTTGTATGATCAGTTTGATGTGTACCTCCTCTACAACAGGTCAACTTTTCTTTGTGTCAAAAAATCAGCCCGGTTTCTAGCATTTCGAGCATATTTTCTGCCTAATCCAATAACTGAAATCCTCCAGTTTCTGATACACTCAGAATCACCAAATTTGGAAATACACGGCTTTCCCTGGATAAAAAGGGGGTGATGAGTTGTAATGTAAAAAGATTACAAAATCTTGTACATTTCTGACCTGAGATGTAGCAAAATAGAAGTCTCAAACAATCAAAGTACTCTATTAGAGTGTAAGTGCCTACAGCGTTAATGCACGTCTCATTTTTAGCCATAGTTCTCTATCATTTATAATAAATGTGTGGCTGTCTGGTTGCTGATGTCATCGGGCTTGATGTTTTTGCGCTGCACAGTATTAGAGACTGACCAATCCTACTTTGAAAAGCTTGAAAACAACTGAGGCTGTGAGGAGGCAGCACCTGCTGCAGCCACCTCCCACTGCTGCTACGACATCTGGTAGCCGAGGCAGAGAGGAGGAAGAGGCGCACACTGAGGCAGCGCTGCACTTCATCAACCAGGAGACAAGATCAACAGACTGGCTGCAGCACTCAGGGGTAAGAGGGAAAACTTACAGGAGGAATGATTTGATAGCTAGAAAAGCTTTACCCTTGCTAAATTGGTTTTCACTTTTCTTAACGTATTTTTAACATGTTACACCCTGTGTGAAGATAATCTTTGGTGGACCACGCTTCACTGACTTCTCATAATCAAACGCAAACAAGAATGTCAATGGAAAGAGTCAGTCAGCATGCATGAATGAATCCATCACTTGATAACATTCATTTCTATTAATTTGCTGCACAAACTGCATCAGAGCAACACAGATAAACAGGATCTCTGCAAAGTGCATGACTTTCTAATTCACTGGACACACTTTGAATTATTTATAGCAGCGAATAAAAGGTTTTATAATTTCCCTTTGGACTTTATTTACAAATGGTGCTGCCAACTGATATATGCAAGTTAATTAATCATTCATCTGCTGATGTGCAGCTATATAGATGATAAAATAAACAATGCGTCCTCAGTATGCTGCTGTCTCCTTCAGCATGGTGGAATTTACATGGAATCCATCCAGGGGATTTACATAGAGCTGGCTGTAACTCTGTCTGAATTCCTCACAAACAGACTGATACCATTTTTTAAAAAACGTCTTGTACAATAGAAAAAGTGACTCATTCACATTGTTTTACAGGGGAAAAAGCAGAACCCTTGTCACATAATAGGATAAAAGTAAAAAATGCTTATCTAGTTTTCATGGTTTCCTCTAGATTCTGCACTGCAGCAGAAAATATGTCCTATCTCTGAAACAATCTGCCCCATCACAGTCATGTCGCTCTGCATGCAGTGGTTTTTTTTTTTTTTTGCATGTTTGTTTTTCCTCTCACTGACGTGCTCTTTTGCACGCATCATCCTGTTGTTTCTGTGTCTCTGCAGCTGCAGGTGTGCCCACAAATGAAGTCAAATCTAACAGACAGCGTAGGGAGCAACTCTACCAAATGTCCATCCATCGATGACTTCCGTAACCAGGTTTACTCCACAGCCTACTCCCTCATCATTGTGTTTGGGCTGGTGGGGAATGGTTTAGCTCTGGTGGTGCTGATCAGGACGCGCAACCAGAGCTCACCCTTTCATGTCTACATGCTGAACCTGGCGGTGTCTGACCTGCTTTGTGTCATGACGCTGCCTCTGCGAGTCCTCTACTATGTGAACAAGGGCCAGTGGAACCAGGGGGATTTCCTCTGTCGCATCAGCTCCTATGCCCTCTATGTAAACCTCTACTGCAGTATCTACTTCATGGCTGCCATGTCCTTCACACGTTTCCTAGCCATTGTGTTCCCTGTGCAGAACCTGCGGCTGGTGACAGAGAACCGTGCTCGCTTGGTTTGTTTCGGTGTCTGGGTGTTTATCTGTATTTCCTCCTCACCCTTCCTGATGACCGGCCAGACTTTTGACCCAGAAACAAATAAAACCAAGTGCTTTGAGCCTCCAGGTAAGGAAAAAGTGAATAAACTGCTCGTGCTGAACTACATATCTCTGGTGATGGGCTTTTCCCTGCCCTTCCTGGTCATCCTGATCTGCTACGCGGGCATAGTCCGCACCCTGATGTCCCGCAACCCGGCTGCCCAGCGCCAACGGGACACAGGCACCAGAGTCATACGAATGATTGTCATCGTCCTGCTGACCTTCCTCATCAGCTTCATGCCATACCACGTTCAGCGTACCATCCACCTGCACTTCCTGTCCCGGGACGACTCCACCTGCGCAGAGAAGATTGCCATGCAGAAGTATGTCGTGGTGACACTGTGCCTTGCAGCAGCCAACTCATGCTTTGATCCACTGCTTTATTTTTTCTCTGGAGAAGGTTTCCGCAGTCGCTTGTCCTCCATGCGCAGGTCGATGAAGAGCAGCGCCCAGCACCGTGTAGGTAGGATAAACCCTGTGGTGGGCTCTGAGTCTGGGGAGAACCACCAACTGAATGCCAGTTAATTCACAAAAGACCCAAGGGTCATTAAAGAAGCAGTTAGGTTATGTTAAAGGAGCTCAGAGCCATGTGTGTCCTCATTAACAAACAGGGATGACGTTACAAGAAATATCAGAAGAATATGAAGGGAATATGAAGTATGAACTAAATAGGGCTGCTTAACTTATGAACAGATATTTAAACATTTATAAGTTACAAGTCTCAGGAGAATGTTTTCCATTAAAATCGATATTTATTATTCTGATGAATGCTTAGTGGTCAATTTTTAAGTGATGTTGCTCTGCATTATTATAGCCAATAGCCTACTGTGTCCCAAAAGTTACTAAAATCAGATTACAAATATAAATACAAACTATATCAGTGTAATGTATTGTAGATGTTGTTGGAGTATGCCATTTTATTGAGTCTTGTGTCGCACTTCTGAATGAATGAATATTAATTAGGAAATACTCTGCTGTACTATTACTATCCATATCTGTGCTGTATCACTGTTATCTTTTACAATTTGTAACAAAATCATTGTTATTATGGCCATTGCATTTTTGTGAGTTGTTTTTTTTTATTATTGTTTGTTATGGATTTATATTTGTTGTTTAATATTTCTGAGCTTTTTGTAAGTTATGATGATGATTAATAATTACTTTCTTCACTGTTTTCCTTTAAAAGCTTCTTGCTTTTCAGAGTTTTATAAGAAATACAATATAACTGTCATGTCTGCAGGGTAAAAATGTAAAGTTTCATTTTTACCCTGCAGACATGACAATTATATTGTTTGTTGTATAAGATCAAACTAAGTGTACCGTATCTTAGCACAAAGACTGTAAAGAGAAGGAGAAACAGCAAGTCTGGCTCCTTCTGAACTCTAAACTGTAAAAAGAAGTGGACGTAGTCAACATGACTACTACCTTTGGTTCTTGGACTTGAATGCTTGAGTTTGACATTTGGTCATCACCATCTGGTTTTTGGATAAAGAAGTAACCACTTTAAAAGAGAGAGTGGAGCCAAAGAGGCAGTTAGCAGTGCCTAGCTAGCTTGGAAAGGCGCTCTGTAATTCTAGTTAACTCTGATGAATTCAGATGTTTGGGTCTGTCAAAAAAAAAAAGATAAACTTCCTTGGGTGAGACATTTAAGGTGATCACAATTTGTCTCTCATGACCTGTAACAAGTTCAAAGCTAATCAAATGTACACAGTGCCATTGACGCTCATTGCTATACCTGAATCCTGGTTACAGAAATAATCTATTAAATCATTTAATGGTCAACAGGCTGCTGTGTGCCAAACCTTAAAGACTGCCCTGCTTTATTGCCTATTCTCTTCTAAATTGGACCATAAAATGAACACCATCCTGTTTTGAAGAAGGAACCAGCAACTGATTCCATAAACTCATGAGGGAAATATTTACTGAGGTACTAAAACAGGTAAGAAGTAGGAGCATTTTCTCATAGACTTTAATGCAGTCTGACTTCTTTTCGCAACCAGTGGATTGGCCCCCTGCTGGTCATTAGAGGGAATGCAGGTTTTAAGCATGTCCACATTGTCTCTTCTTGTTCCTTTGGTAACAAAATCCACCAACACAAACCTGAAGTTCACTGGATAACATTTTGTATGTTGTGTCTGTCTTTAATCTGAACAATTATTATTGAATTATTCCATAATCTGAGATCTATGCTAGTCTTGTGTTACATTTTCTGTGCACATATGGAAGTATATACAACTTCAAATCACACTCAGCATAAGCAAACTGGACCCTTATACACCTGAAAAATGCTGAGGTAATCCTACTGTATAAAATTATATGTCATGTTGTCAGTGATACCTGCATCAATAAATCATCATTGCCTTTAAGTTCAATATGATTACTGTGACGAAAAGTGAACACTGCCTGCAAAGTTACCCTCTTTGTCCACTGGGTGTCACAGCAGCACACATATTGTAGTTGCCCTTCCCTGGATGATTTATTTTTCCTGAGTGAATTTCTATTATTTACCTTTGATTCTCTGAAATATGAGAACAATCATTTGCAGCACTATAAAAAAAGGTTCTGTTGCACTGTGACAAAATGGAATTTGTGCTCAATGTATAAATCTAAAAACTGTGTTTTTCTGTGAAGTATATTAACATATAACTATTGCATTATATGTACATTAAAAACCATATTTTAAAAAAGTGCATATCCTCATCCATATATAAAGATCCAGATATAAATATGACTTCCTGGTTAATTAAAGTACAAAACAACACTGAGAGGCCAAACTGCTGAGGCTGACCCTGCTGATCAGAACACAGAAGGCCACTGTATTACCCCTTCATAAATAGATAATATCAAGCACATGATCGGCTCCCTCTTCCATTTGCACAAAAAGATGTTTGTTTAAGTCTGCAAAGCAGGGCTATCTTAGAGAAGGGACTCTGTAGTTGCAGTGTTTGTGTACCTCACGGCGGAGATACTACCCATACAGGAAGTAAGGAAAGTCCCAGCTCAATTCCTACTCATTTGGTTCTAAAGACATTATAGATAATAGTGCAACCCAGAGCACAGCAGGAGATCACTAAAGTAGTCTTTTAACATTTCTTTCATCTGTGCTCAAAGTCTAATTCTTCCTAAGCGATTTGGCTTGAGCATGGATTTGTTTTTGGAAAAGGTTATGAATAGCAATTTGCTTGCCTTTGAGGGGAGCACACTGTTGCAGCTTTGCAACATGTGTTAATGCCCACCATATGAGTACAGAAATAGAGGAGCTTCTCAGAAGAGTTGCTTTCATTGCTGGCATTCAGTCAGCTTTTAAATCCATACTGTTGCCTATATACTTTGAGAAGCAGATGAATGTTGTTTTGTTTTTTTAGATAGCTTAGCTTTTCTTTGAACATGGGAGTCAATTACAAATCCCCAAAGGTTGAGAGAGGCAATTTATTTTGGGTGTCACTGAAACACTTTGCTGGCATTCGAGGACATGTGAATCAAGCTGATATTCTTGCCAGATTGAATGCTAACCAGCAGAACTAGTTTCCAGACAGTTTTCACAGGAAATGTCTGCTCCTGTGATAAACTGGACAGCTTGACGACAGTGTCAGTCACCTCTCTGTGTCGTCACATCTGCACCAGTAGCTCCTCACTACATCCTGATTGGTCGGAGCTTTGACTGTTGCAACTTTACACACATTACTTGGAGCCTTGCATGATGGATTTGCGATCTGGTGATTCTGCGATTCTTGCATGACCTTGTTATCTGGCGAGAGTCCAGCTGCTGTGCAAGCACGGTTGAAGTAGTTACTAAAAAAAGGATTAGTTACAAGTTACTTTTCTAAATTGAGATTACTTTACTTTGAAAAGTAATTTCACGACTTGTTACTTTACTTTTCCAGTTTCTTAATGTAAATTCATAAATTTACAGCATGGATACATGGTCAGACATCATGGCCCATTCATCACTTTATTTTCAATTTTCAATAAAGGGCATCTCTCAGCGGCTACACATAGTGTATATGGTATAAACAATAACAAAAATGGCATTTAAACCTTGGCAGCCCTGTCTGTGCAAAGAAATGTGCCTTCATGTAAAAGCTGTTATTCACACTTCATTTTTGGCTCATTGAATTCTGCCAAGGAGGGCATTCTTGATTTTTTTTCTCATTCATTTGCAAACAGTTGAAAAAAAAAAAAAAAACCTTGTTCCCTGTTTGTGCAGTAACACGTGTACATAGCAGCAGTATATTGCATAGCCATCTCCCATCAGCACACCAGACCCCAAAACAAATACGCCATGTCCTCGTCAAATTATTCATTCTTTAGCATGTAGTCGTGTAATAAGCTAGATAATCTATAACGAGCCGGTCATGATGACTTGAGAATAGCTTAGCTTGTTTTGTCAGGGCCTTTTCAGGAGTGTTCTTAAGCTGTCTGGTGAGCAGGATCTTTCAACACAACTTTTGTATTGCAGCGCTGCTCCATCAAATGCCTCAATAGGTTGCTCAGTGAGTTGGCAACAGTTGAAAGAGAGGTCTCACGGACAGTTTTGTCCTTTTGAGCAATAAATTGTAAGTTATGTGAATATCGCACGGGCTGAACCCCCCTGTCTCTGTCCCTATCTCCACTTTCCCTCCCCCCTGACACTACGCACCAGCAGCTTTGTCACTCAAATCGGCCTCTATGGCAACGATCCCCAGGCAAGCACACAGCACGGGCAAATATGTGTTGAGTTACACAGGAAATTGAGTTTCTATGGCCTTGTAAAGTAATGTATTTTTTTTTTGCATTGCATCAATGCATTACTTTATGTTATTTCCTATGAAAGTAGTATCTGTTTCTTTGGAATTGGTTACCACCATAAATGTGTGCAAGTTAACTTGTTATGCAGTCAAGACTTGTTTGTTTGAATTGCTGCTATAAAACAGGATGAGATAGTCTCAATGAATGACTCATACTTGCAGAAAAATGTATACCCCAGCTTACTCCACTGGAACTGCAAAAGGCCATAAGAGAATTAGGGAATTTTTGCCTAATGGCATTAAAACAAAAACAAGTCTTTTTTCATCAGGCTTTTAAAATTTCCCAAGCAGTGCTCCTTCAACAAATTACTGGTGAAAGCTATAGGCAAGAGTTTTTTATCACCCTATAAAATGGGTTCATGGAACTTTTTTCACTAACAGCTGCTTGGTGCAGATGAAAAACCCCACTAATGAGAGTAAAAGCAAACATTAACATTATGGATCATAAAACTAAAACAAAGTGGTGAATGGTACTAAAAAGCTCCATTCACAGTGTGCATAGAAGTCAGAGGATAAAAATCTCCATTGGTTTCCTCACCACAAGCGACCCTATTTTCATTGTACATAGGCATCCACTGTTGCTCTAGAAAAACAGACCAGCTTTGAACATTAATTCTTTAATTCTCCAGGTATTAATATGCTCTTGTATACTACAGTCAGCACTTTCCTTTTTTTTTTCCAAAAGGAAACATGGGATTCAGGGAAAAGTTGCAGAAAATTGTTCTTTCTTTATGCTTGTCAGATTTCATGGTTGCATACTTGCAGTTAAGCTCAACTGACAATCCTGATATTTGAACCAACCACATTTGATTTGCCATATAGGCGGGTTACCCCAAACATACTGAGAAATGTTAGAGGGAAGCAGCAGGCAGCCAGTGTGTGGCTGGAAACTATTTTGGTATGTGGACGCAGTGTGGATCCAAAAGCAGAAGCTCGGACATCAGGTCTTTTGTTAAGTCTTTTTAGTACCCCCCCTCAGGTAGGTACCCAGAAATGGAATTCTGTGTTGTTGTTGTTTTTTTTTTTTTTAATTTTAAACACATAATTGAATGTAAAAGTACTAAATAAATGTAATGTTTACCTTAATCAAAAGAAAAAGTTGTGGGTAAGTTGTAGGAGATTTTTGTTTTATAGGTTAACAAGGTAATTGGGGTTCCCCTCACAGCAAGTGGGTCGCTGGTTCCACTCCAGCCTGCAGCTTTTCTGTGTGGAGTTTGCATGTTCTCCCCGTGTCAGCATGGGCTCATCCGGCCTCCTCCCACAGTCCAACACATGCAGCTTAGATTTAATGACTGATAACTCGTGTCCGTAGGTTTGAATGAGAGCATGAAAGGTTCTCTGTCCCTGTGTGACAGCCCTGTGATGGACCGGTGACCCGTCCATGGGTGTACCCCAAATATCGTTCAGGGTCAGCTGTGATCGGCTCCAAGTGGTTATGTAAAAGGGATTATAACAAGTTAATTGGTAACAGATGAAAGAAACATGACCGGGTATGAAGGGAGCAAGGACGGAACAAGTTTCACCACTTTTTTAAAAACCATTTAAGAGGAACGTGTCTCAGTATATTATTACAATCACTGAGGGATATAACTGTCTGCCATCCATAACATCACTGAAAGGCCTCTACACATAAGGGGAAAACCCATGGTGGATGCCTCAGGCGGCACTGCAATAGAAAGAAACATTATTTTAAAGTGGAGATTAATGCTACACTTCTCCTGAACACAGAAAACAATTGTCAGTAAAAATAGTTTTCTCTGCATCCATAAATTTGAGAGTCTTCCATGCAAAGCGGAAGCCGTATATCAACAACATGAAGAAACTGGGCCTTAGCTCAAATGAGGACTTAAGCAAAGAGGAAAACGTGATGTGATGTGATGTGATGAGCCCACGTTTCAGGTTGTTTTTGGAAGTCACATCTTTTGTGTTTCCCTCAGACAGAAGAGAAAAACGACTATTTTCTGTGTCAGGTGGAAAAATTGTGATGAACAAAGAAGTATGAATCACACAATATGACAACAGAGATCCTGAACTGATCGGTAAATGAAGATGTACATAAAGAAAGAATGGGAAACACTTTCACTTTCAAAACTAAAACCCAACTGAGTGCTATAAGCAAGGTGATGTAACACATACATGTGCTCACCTATCACCTCTAGGTAAAGTTTGTAACGGCACATATGTCACATAGCTCCACAACTCTTTTAAACAAGGTTGTATAAATCAATCAGTCCGTTTATCTGGCCTGTTTACAAGCGTCACATGGCTGCTGCACACAGGAGATCAGACTTTTCTGCTCTCGTAATGAGTGCATGCATACTTTGGGTGCACACACGGCTGCAAATCTTCACGACATCAACATGTCATACATCCAACCAGCCGACATCAAAGACCTCATGCAGCTTGTATTTTTTTTGACTTCCAAAGTGCAGGGTAAAGGGCGAGCTGATGACCGCTGGAGAGTTCATGCTGGATGAGAGTGAGGCGGACAAACAGCACACTAGGCGGGCTAATAGAGTCTGGAAACTTAAAAGCTAGTGAAGTGGAGCCATTACTCAGACACACGTCAATCAGCTGTCCAAGACATATTAGAAACAGACAAAAACACCTCTCAGACATATATCATGTGACACCAAACACCCCTGTTATTTAATCCCCAACCAGACTTGTAAACAGTCATTGTATATTTCACCAAAGCATTTTCAGCTACCAGTATATTTTTGGGCACACACACACACACACACAAAGAGAAACGCCCTCCCTTTTTCCTGGGATAACTCTATAAAGTAAACTTTATAGAGTTATCCCAGCATATGTTTGTGAAATCAAATAAAGCTTTCTGGTTGGTGTTTTAAACAGATACCTATTTTGTTTTTCATAGAAAATGCAAATTCATGTGCTTCTTTTTAAGAGAGGTGATTCCTACTACAAATACACATAACAGGCACATTTTGAAAGAAACAAAACAGCACCATCAATTCCACAACTAAGTTTAGGGGCATGTTTCTCTGTACAAAAACATCATTTCTATCTTTTATCTGTCAGCTGACCCCCTTATCACATCTCCTGATGATCTCTCCATGCCTACTCAGTTATTTCTTTATAAGTTAAT
>JAOWBC010001868.1:5938071-5957156 GCA_028566105.1 Hypoplectrus providencianus | reverse complement strand
AAGACATTTTCATAAAAAGCTTAAGCTGTAGCAGCTCCGTCAACCAAGCCTGGACCTGGTTCAGTGAATCTGAACACAAGGATCAGGAATCTTCATCCTGAGACCAAGGGAGTTGTTGACTTGCAGATGTTTTATGAAGAAATGTCTCTGCATCTTTCACTCATTTTCTTCAAAATGTAGACATCCAAGCCAATTTCATCGTTTATTCTCAGCATGGAAAGGAGTCTACAGCTGTGGCATTCATCTCTCCAGATACCTTGTCCATGCGGGAGAGGAGTTTACCGCCAAAAAGCAAAATGAATGTTTGGCGAAAACTTGAGTTAGGGGACGATCATTCAGACCAAAAGCTCTTTGTCCAGGGTCAAAAGAAAAAGATCACTTTGTGAGTCTCCGTTTGAGACTTTCTTTGACCACAGAGGCAGAAAACTCCATTGTAAAGCAACGAGATGTGAAAAAGGGGATTTAGAGGTTTACTGAAGCAGTGAGCGAGGGCAATCAGTGATACACAATTCACTAACACAAGTCCAGTGGCGTGCGGTAGAACTGGGTCAGTCTGCGTACAGACTCCTAGTCAGGTTTGTTGCCCTTAAAAACATTCTTCAGTTCCTGCAGTGAAATGTATTGAGCTGTTTAGAGACTCGTCCTGTCCCATGATGAATTGGTTTAGAGACATGTGCAAAGTGTTTGTGCCACAGTTTATCCAGCCCAAATACACCACTGTAAACAAATATTGGCTCTCACAGGGGTAAAACTGAGGTTTGGCATGAATTCCTCCTGATAATTGTCAGAAAATAAATCCAGAAGAAAAAAATTGAGACTGGGAAACACAATTTGTCTTCAATTTAGATGATTATTCCAGATTAGATTATTCCAACTCTTTCTGAATAAATATCTGTTGATGGAGGATGGTCATGAAAAACCACAAGTTTAAAACTATAAAAAGTTCTTTAAATAGGCACATACAGGCTTTTTTTCAGCCTCATTATGTACACTAGCCTATGTCACATGCTTACTTTTCCTAAACCTAACCAAGTAGTTACATTTCATGATGTTGACCAGGAATTAAAGCTACATAAATTCCATGATAAAACTGTGACTGTGCAAGCATTTTACAGCATTAATCCTGAATGTTAGCTTCTGCTAAAGGTTGTATGGTGTGTGGGTGTGCAGGGTGACTGGCTGATGGGTCAAACAAAGCTGAACTTTGACCAAGGAGAGTCCATGTCCAGTGTGAAGCCAAAAATCGTTGTTGTTATTGGGAGCCAATCAGCAAAATTAGTCCAGTAGTCAAAGTAATTGTTTTTAATCCCATTCATTTGACCTAACCGCAGTCATGTGGTTTTATTGCCAATAGTCAACTGTTTGTATCTGCATACTGGGTGTTTCTGTATATATTCCAGATACACCCAAAGCTGAAAATGCATCTATATCAAACGTCACTATTTCCAAAACAAAGAGAAGAAAATATGATGGGACATTGTGGCTCCAGGAGTAGCAGTGGGTAAAGAAGAGAGACCATGGTGGGGGCGCTCTGCTCACATCTGCATTATCAACAGCAAAACAAATAATTGAATAAACAGAATTATATAGAGTTGTATAAATATCCCGCATGTCTGATGTTAGAGCTGTTTGAAACAAAGTCTGCACTAACCATGCCATGTTTACAGTTTACAGAATGAAGCTGTAAAACACAAACGATAATCTTTGTGGACACACTACTATAGATTAATGTTCCTTTAAATTAAATTGGATTTAATATCCATTCACTCCCCACTGACAGCTCAAGGCTCTGCCACTGTTTAAGATTATTGTTACACACTAATGATATATAAACTCAAGCTTTTCAAAGCATCCATAATGCATCGTTTTCATTCTGCCCACATGCACTGGTACAGATCCTAAACACTATAAAAATGTCCAGTGCTGCGATGTTTACTGCTGACAGGATTTATGGTGGTTGGAATCAAACCAAAACTATTTTCTGTTTGTTTTACATGTGTGCCCTCTGAAGTTGTTTCCTGAAGGCATCACGGGGGAACAGTGTGGTGAACTAGAATGACATGTAAACAGAATCACCACTGAGACTTTTCACAGTTTAATGTGAGTGAGTGAAAGACAAATAGAGAAAACAAGGGGGAATGTATGACTAGACCACAAATTACATCAATAAAAAGAAGCTCAGCAGCGCTGAAAAAATCTGTTTAGGTCACAAACAATCCAACACAATCACACATTCAACACCTTTTTATACTTTCGATGCATTTTCTGTATCTATTTGTAAAAAATGGACAGCAGAAAATGAGTATGTAAAAGTCTTTAAATGGTCCCTGTACAAATGGTCCCACTTTGTGTTATCAAAAACGATTACCATGCAATCTTTATCAAAAACAAACAAACAACAACGAAAAACCCTACCAACCTCTATGGATGTTTAATGATACACTATTTCCACAAAAATGTCTGCTGCACAATTAAAAAAAAATTAAAATAAGATTTCTAGAGGTTTACCTTGGTGTTTTTTGTTTTTTTTATATGTATTTATTTATTGATTGATTTTGTTTAAAGATGGTAGCCAGAAATGAAATCTGTCCATACTTTATTGGTACAAAGTACGTACAAGTAAATATTTAACTTCAAATTAAAGTACCAATATGTAATATTTATTAACATAATTATAATTAATGTTATGATTATGTTAATAAATATTACATATTGGCAAGAGTAAGCACATCTATCATTTCCAGCTCCTGTGGTTTGAAAATAAGATCAAACCTTGGGAAAAAAAGAGAAGAGTCCTATTTCTTTGTTAAAATATTTTTGCAACAGACATGGGTGTCTTGCTGAATTAGATGAGATAAGATGAACTTTATTGCCCCCACATTGGTCTCCTGTTACAACAGCTCATAAAAGCAAAGGAAATAATAACGGACAGCAGGACAAACATAAAATAAACTCCAGGTGGTCTGAGGAGCCTGTGTTTTCTCTGCGTTTGTATTTTCACAGAATCAGATGTCTTGTTCTGTGAAACGGATGTAAGAAAGAAAATTATTATCACAGCCAAACATGTTCCGTCCTCACAGATGTTTGTTTAAATTCCTAAGCAGATCCTCAAGTTTCCACTGATATCAAATATGTCAGACTGACTTTACGAAAATGTTTGTAAAGTGTTGCATGTGACATTTTAAATAACATTTGGTTGTATGCGACAATAAAGGTTTGAATATCAGCATCAGTTAAGAGAATGAAGCAAACAGGGAAAGAGTAATTACAATAATGTTTGTACACTGATGACAGGCCTAAAGGCTAGGGTGATTTAACCATGAAGAAGCCTTTAAAACTGTAAATGCTAGGTATTTGGTTAATCCTGTTTTTTGGGCTCACTGGGCTCTAAAGGAAGCATAAACCCTGCAGGCCACAGGCTCCGGGTCATTATGGAGCTGCTGTAGGTATGTGTGACGGTGTGGGCGGGTGGGTGAGGGGTCAGGACAAGATACCAACAGGGCTTAACGTTGTTTACTTTCTCCTTCCAGTGGCCATTGTGTTCTCTCCCAACCATCACATGACACCTGGTCACAGTCTCCTCATCAGGGTTGTCCTCCACCATCCACTTCCACCATCACAAAGACACACAATCACGCACTCAAATGCACACAATGGGCCGCTTGTTTTCCAGTTTTACAGCAAGCCTGCCCTCCTGAGTGGAGTTGTCTGAAAAGGGCCCAAATCATGATGTTGGCATGGTTCCTCATGTGCCCCTCGCTGACCCCCTAAACCCTCCTTAACACAGGCCATGATACAATTTCCTTTAATTAACATCATCTCCCATCCTGGTGCCGTTATCTATCTGGCCAACTCTGAAGCAGTCGCAGTCATTTTCTCAGCACTCATGTGTGTGAAATGCTGTATAATTTGCGTGATGTGAGTAGTTAACCGCAACAGTGTTGAACAATAGAGCTCGTAATGTTTTTAACAGAGCTTGTAATTAGTAATGCACTGTTAAAAACGTGCACGATGAGGCTCTGCTCGTGGCTGATATATTCAGGGCTTTATCTTTCACGGTTTAATCCTATTTTCCCAAAACAATTCAACTTTGAGTAGACTTGTCACGGTTTTCATGTTTTAAAAAGTCCAGATGCAGGTTTGTAAAACATGAGAATATATTATCAAGTATGTGACAGTGGAGACACGAAGTCTGAAAGTTTAATACAACTTACCCCTGTGTTTTTAGTTCCGCTGCAAAACTCACATGGGGTTCAGTATTGAATCCCCGATGACAGTTAAGCTAAAAAATAATCTGTTACACTCTTAACATTCGAGGGGTATAATTTATGTCACACAAACAATCATTGGCTCATGAAGACCACAGAAAAAGACTTTCACCATACTTTGAGATGTAGGCTTTTAAATATTGCAAAGGACCTAACTTAAATGTTAAGCCCGCTGCTCCTCCTCCTTTGTCCTCAATGATAGTGATGATGGTAAATGTTGTCTTCGGAGACCTCCGGTCGCTGTATTGGAGAACAGAAAAATAAAAAGCAGATGTCCAGCTGTGTTTGTTAGCTCAGCCCTAAAACCTCAAATCCAGCTGATGAGCGGGAGCGTAAATTCTGACAGGAGGTTGTGCTGCCGGCCAAGGTTATAGATTTTATAGCAAACAGTGATTGTTTTTTTAAATCTAAAATTACAACAGGCCTTAAGAGTCACATGAGCGATGAGCTTCACTCTGAGCAGACCTTTTCTCAAGCTCAAACGTGAAATACAAATAAGGATGTTCTGCCAGCCACATGTCACTAAATGGAATATGAATAACACACCAATTCTTTATGCATTTCATGTGTTATAACTGTGGATTTTTCGCTCTTTGCACATCATTTCACAGCATTTAGATTCCACTGACCTTATATTGTGCACATTGTGAGAGGGGATCCAGGGGTCAGGTGACATATGTAAAGAGTGAAAAACACATGACATCCTCTTAGGGGAACATTGTTCCTACCTCAGCTTTCAGTGCCTCTTCCCTTACATTTGTGTATCTGGAGTGTCTATCAACCCACAATCTGTTCAATGAGGCTACGTTGCTACATGAGAACAGGTGGGATTCAACAAGCCACTCAGATTTGAGCGTTTTACTGTCTCCACCATGATTGAATAAAGAGAACTGGTCACAATGTTGGGCCCTGTTCATTCCTATGAAAGTTGCTCAGTGGTGCAGTAGAAGTACATATATTGGATTTCCATGTATTAAATAACCAGTAATTTATCTTTGCATTGTGGGGTCCATAGAGGAAGTCCACCAAACAGGCTGCATGTGCCTTCCGGTTTGGTCCCATACTGATCTCTATGTAGGAAAAGATAATTCAACTGTGCAGTTCTTCAAGACTTCTCAAATGCTATCAAGCCGAATTGATTAAAGATTTTTTTTTTTTTTTTTAAGGTCAAAACCTCCAATAAGTGACTATCAGAATTTAATTTACAACTATCTCTTTCACAGGGGCCCATGGTTTGACACAGCAGACTTGGATGTTGGCATCAACCCAGGGTTTTGATCAACACCTATTCATCTTAGAACTACTGTTATAGACAGAAAATATGAGAAACATTTGTGTTTTGAACATTTACCGTGTAGAGCTAATGGCAAACTCAAGGTGTCACATGTCATATTAAATCTGTTTGTGAGAGAGGGTTGGTGGAGGTTGGAAGTCAAACAAAAATGCATGATTTTGACCCGAGACACTGTGTCCCATTTGGAACAAAAGTCATCATTTTACTTTAGTTAAACCTGTAAAGACACTTCTGGACATCGGTACCTCGTGGCACAAGTTGCCCTGCATCACCTACGCCGCCTGCACAACCACAGTCAGTAGTAGTTGTTTGAAAAACCAAAACTTTAGCCACTTTGTTTTTGGTCCATTTGTGATACCTTGGTAATGCGATCAAGGCATTAAATGGCAAAATTCTTGAACAGCATCTGACTCAATTCTGAAATTATATGAAGTTAAATGATACTTCCAATTTTCCTCTCTTCTTCTTAACCTAATTGTTTGTTGAATAAAGGAGTCAGTGAAAATCTTTGCCACTGATGTGCCCTGTACCGTTATCTGACCTAAAGACAACTGGCGACTTTGTGTCAGCAATTATACTGTCTGCCAGTCAGTAATGGGACACATGAGATGGACGCCGAACCCCTCAGTTGCATAAACGTGCCGGAGATTTGTATGTGGACAGAAACGCACAGCAAACACACAAAAGAACCCGACTGACACTCAGGAGTACAAATACTCAGCATTCCTTCAGGGTGGCCACACACATTCACACACACTAGAGTGACCTTTAAACTGGGGGACAGATCAGATGAACACATCTTTGTCTGAAGGCATATGCTGAAAATGTCCTTAAGCAAGACATCTGCCGTCCACTGGGCGAATGTGTTCGCTTTGATAACTGGTCCCATGGTCTGACCTTTCTGTGAAGAGGGCATAAAAAGCTTAAAACAAAGACAAAGTGTTCCACACACAAAGGAAATTCCAGTTTATTTTTCAGCCTGGGTCTAATTCACATAATTGCAGTACTAAAGCTGGATTTGGCATGAGGAATCAACATAAGTATTTAGCGAACATTACTGTTAAGAGTTGGATTTAACCTGTTGATGGCACCATTACAAAAGGCCACGTCTTCCTTTAATATGCCCTCAACAATAATTCTCTTTATATATATATAAATACGGGAGGTTTATCCCATACATAATAAGAGGAAGATGCTGTTAACTCTCTGTTAACTATTCAATTTGTTTCAAATTGGAGACAACTGCTGGGCAATAGCTTTGCTGTGTGATCAGTGTTGCCAGATTTTTCTTGTTAAATTGCTTTGGGTGTGCTGTACAATTGTGTCCAACTTTTTTTTTAAACATTTGGGGCTTCTTTATCAACATAAAGTCACTTTATATTCCAATACACTGTCCCCAAATCTCATTCAAGGATTGAGATTGAAATTGACAGGGCATTGAGCTGAATACGGCTCAGCTTGAAAAGTAATAAAAGACAACAGATGACGGATGATGAAGAGTGAAAGCTCTGACCATTTGGTGTTACATTATCCAGACAATTTATTGCTTTTTGACCTTAACTATATGGTTTACTGTAACATCTGTTTTGAGTTTGCCTGATCTAGGCCTACTCCACTATGTTGAATGATTTGTCTGGCATCATGGCCTGAATCTGTGTTTTCTTGGTTTAAAATCAGTTGATCCGATGAGTGCTGCAAGACAGTGAGGCAGCCGTTGTCAAGCTCCGCACCAAAACCAAGGAGTAGCAATGAAAACAATAACCATCACAAGATATACGATATATGCTGCTATTGATCCTGTCATGTCTTGTTACATGTCTTCCCAATATTACCCAATATCATAGTTTGTTTCTCCTCCAATTCACTGTTTGAACCCTGGCAAATACAGCGTTTGTGTGTGTGTTGACTTCAACTGAGGGTACATTAGTCTCCAGTGACCAGTTAGAAAACATTCCCCTGGCCTACAGAGCGTAACCAGTTGACATCTTGCCTACTTGCTTTTGAAAATAAACCATATTGACATGCAGGAAAAGTCTCCAAATTTTTCCAATGAACTTGCATTTAACATTAATCCTTTAAAGCACTCAGGGGCAAATTCACCAACAATAATCAAGCTTCTGTGTTCTTATACACATCCAACCAACTTGATCTCACAAAATTACATGAAATAACCAGGTTTGTTTTAATACTGTCGTATGTGCTTGTGCAACAGAATGTGTGTAAAAAAGCAGCATGGTAATAATGTCCATTAATCAGCCACATATTAAAAATAGCACACATAGCAGAAGAACACATACAACAGATTATATTGAGCTAAATCAAATGGAAGAGGAAAGAGGAAACCCGGCGCAGAAGCAACAAGAATGACCATGGAGGAGTTTGGATACTGCTGCAGATTCACTACCTGGCTCTCAGGCTGGGAAAAAGAAGGGAAACATACATGTTTAAACTGGGGAGGTAAAAAACCATGTGTACTCACTGAAATTACAACTAAATACATGAACTAAATATAGGAAGTTGTCAGTCAGTACTGTCGTTTTTTTGGGGGGGTGTTAAATAAAGTGTAACCACATGTGGGAACCAGTGATGCAGTGAGAGAGGGAAGGAATGAAGAGGGCTGATCTTTAATGCTTTCTGAATGGAATGAGCAGATGTACCCAGGTGTCAGCCATTCAGGATTTGAAGGAGAGTCAAATAGCAACAGCCCAAGGCAAGTCAAGAGTGAGAGGGCTGCCACAAGCATTTACAACTGACGAGGAGACAAGCTATGAATATGAAATGGAACTTTGTTTTGAAAGTTTAAGAGGCCTATGCCCTGATATATGCCTTTTTCAGGATCCCTACAAGTGCAAAGTTAGCATAAAGACATGAAAGTTGTTGGAATGTTCTTTTCAGAGAAGAATGACTTTTCTACTCAGGAATATATATATCGAAACTCAAGATTACTGCTACTCTGTCTGCAAAAGACAGTTATTGCCTCTAATATCAGTGAAAGATCTAAGTCAACAGGGATAGATTAAAAAAAAAAAAAAACATGCCTTAAATGGTTCACATTTTTCCAGAGCACATGGAAACCACTGCACACGCTGACAGAAAAAGAGATGGATGGAGAGAAAACACAGCATGCCCCTCAGCCTCCGGGGATTGTTTTCTCTGACAGCATCTTACAATGCAGGTTTCTGGGTCTCTAAAGCAGAAATGGTTAAATGGAAAGAGTATGATTTGACAAGAGTATGTTTTGTCAGCTGTGGATCAGCATGAAAGTATTACAGCAGACATTATGAAACGGATGGACGTTTGCAGCACCTGCACCACGGCTTCACTTTCTGTCTGCTAACAAGAGTAATGGGTTTCATGTCTATTTTATGTTTAGTCTTGGAGTCTCATTGACTTCTAGTCTGTCTGTCCTTTCTCTGTCCAGTTCAGTCTTGCCTTTTCAGATTCTTGCTCTTGCTTAGTCAGCAACCGTTGACCTTTTAGGGTCAGCGGTTCCTTTAAGGGTAAGCACTAAAGAATTAAGAGCTTAAAGATCAGACAGTGATATCTTTGGGTGGAGTACATTTAATACACCACATGTACAAGATATGATGGCTAGGGACTAAAATGCAGCTCCAATTTCCCAGCTTTGGCAGTAAACGTTACTCTAATTGTTGTCTACTGTTCTGTGTCCTGTGACCTGCCAAGCCCTTAAACATATCTCTGTCCATCTACGCTGATGCTGTCTTTGTGTATCAGCAGTTTCCTGTACAGGGGCACACAGGAAGCACCCATTTACCCTGACTCTGACTCAAGCTGTTTTTTACTTTCATATTGTTGCTAAAAAGGGAAGAAAAAGCCCTGACGCTAGCATTGTGCTCCTTGAAAACGTTGTTTCGGCCAATAATAAACCGGATGTGTGCTACAGGTCTCCCAGTTGTTGAAGTCAACCGGGAGTCACTGCTCCTGTTCCCAGGGTGGAGGCAGAGTGTTCAGTGTATATGCACAAGATAAGTGTGTTTGGGGTTATCAAAGAACTGCTCTGGGGAAGACCTGTCAAAAAGACAAACCTTTACACAATGTGAGGTCACTTTCTTCCTGCGTCACTCATTCCACAGCATAAACTTCCCCTCGGCATCCATCAAATCCCAAGGGTTGTTTAAAATTACCTCAGACAAGGGTGAAAAGACTGATGGCTACACCGTGTGTGGGAACATGCATGATGACAGTATACAACTGTCAGCATCATGGTTTCCTCACGATTCCTGCCACAGACTTCTTGCATGATTTAGGTACAGTGGTATATGTAACAACAAGGGGTTAGTTGTTGTGACCTTAATGTGACTTTCTTTACTGTTCTCCTGGCTGGGGGTTCCCATGAAATTGTTCAAGTTTATATGAAATGCCTTTTCACATTACACCTCCACTCATATTGCATGCATATTTAACAGCATAAGGCTAGCAAATAACAAAACATCAATTTCTGTGTATTTTGAATCCAAATCAAATCATGTTTTTTGTGACAAGTGACAAATGCTTACAAAAGCTAGTATCATTTCTAACATCATCATATCACATCATCCGCCCATCAATCAATCAGCTAAGTCATGGGTTAGCTAGCACATGCTGAGACAACAGCTGGGAGCGACTGCGCTGCTGATTCATTCAGTGAGAGCTTCGCTTATTATCGGGCCTCCTCTGTGTTGCCGTGGCGAGGGCAGTGCATGCAGATGGTGGTTTTGTTGATTTGTCTGTCTTTCCAGTTGTCTGGGTTTTAATTTTGAAGTTAAACTCACCTCCTCTTCAGTCATGATCAACTTCCCTTTCAGCCTTGTTTTCCCACCTTTGCGATTGTTTTCCCAGCTCTTATTTGTTTCACCTGTCCCCCCCTCTCTCTTGTGTATTCAGCCAACTACGTAACCTTGTGAGTAGTGTAATATTAGGTTTCCTCCAAGTATTTTCCATTTCTCGTTTATTTCTTGTGACCAGCATTTATGGATTTGCTCCGGAGCCTGTTTCCTGCCTGGCTGTGGCCTGTTTAATTTTGTAAGCCTTTAATTTGTTTTTATTAAATCATAGAAATCATCCTGCTGCTTCCTCATCAATTTGTTCTGTATTTGGATCCATGCCTGCAGTTTCCTGTGACTGTGATTCCTTTCCCCTGTGTTAAACAAATGTTTCCCTGTCATCGTTGTCCAGTTTCAATCATTCATTCATTCATTATCTTGACCGCTTTATCCAGGTATTCCCGGGTCACTGGGAGGCTGTGCCTATCTCAGCCGGTTTGGGGCCAGAGGCGGGGTACACCCAGGAGAGGTGGCCAGCCTGTCGCAGGGCTGATTAACAAACGAACACACTCATTCACACCTACGAAACATGAACAATTTACCTAGTGTGCAGGGGGTTTTTTTCGACTGTGGGAAGAAACCGGAGTACCCGGAGTAAACCCACGCACCCATGGGGAGAACCTGTAAACTCCATACAGAAGTACCCGAGCCCATTTGAACTCGCAATCCCCGGCCCCAAGCACTTTTGCTGTAAGGCATGAGTGCTAACCACTGCACCACCGTGGGGCCCCAGTTTCAATCACAAGAACTAAAATTACTACCAGAAAGGCGAAACTTTTGGAGCTGAGTAGGTCCCCAACTTATTGGAATCAACTGCGAGATCAGGGTGGGGTAGCGGATGTCGAAATTTGTTGTGCTTTTTTCAGGACCATCTTTTATGGTAATCTTTGAGATAATCTTCTTTCCAATATCATGTAGCCAACAGATCCCACACACACACGTGCACACACACAAACACAAGCATGTACCTATACACTTATATATTGCAGACTGAGCCGTGGGACAGATCGTTACCAGATGTCCTGTTGCTCCATACTAACCTAGAGGACATTTTCCAACATTCAATTATGCTAAACTTTAGTTTTCCGGTAAACAACTCATCATTCATAAAGGAGTGCAACAAATCCAGGCTATACAAATTCTTGATAAAATCATGGGGGAAATCCCAGAGGACAGTAGTCTGAATAATTGTGAATATTACATAGACTGGATGCTGCATTAGAGTGTTTTCCTTATTGGAAAGAGAAGAAACACTCCCCCCACACATTCACAGAATTGAATACTTCCATGTGTTTATATATATTCCAACAGTCCCGTTAGGTTATCTACCAAAACAATTACCACACATCCTTATCTCTATGCAAAGGTTAACGCTCCATTAATCCCCACTGTTTTCAATGTGCTACCAGGTACATTGGGTTTTTTTTACACTCAGTCAGAAAGCAGGGAACTGCAAAACTGTTTGTAAAGCTGGTTGTGTTTTCTTAAGTTGAATTATTATCTGTTGCTCAACACAATCTCTGATCCTTTGCCATTATTTAATGCATTACTTTAGACCCAACTCAATTAGTTTGGAATGCAGCAATGGAATAAAGGCTCCATCCACTCCATTCTATCTATTTACTGTCCTGGTTCAGAGCTGGACCCCACTCCTGAGTGATTATTGGATTTTGTAACTCTTGTTTCATGATAACTGGAGCAGGAGGAAACATAATGATGCTTGCGCCTGTCCCACCAACAAAATAACAACACAGTGTTCGACCAAAACATGATATCCCATGTTTGAAATCAATGGTAGAGAAGGTCATTAAGAGCTTGCTAGGTGTCAGCTGCACAGGAGCTTTGGACAGCTGGACAGAGGTGGTCTTCTGGCCCAAATAGAAGTCAAGATGGGCAGCATTGCTGGTTTACCAACTTCTACAGACTTTATGGCAGACAGAAAGCATTAATAGAGGCCAGAGTTAATCTTGGACTGGATTTAGTCATTGATGAGCGAAATTAAAGGCTGCAGAAAGACACAAAGACCACCTACTACCTACTTGGGGTTTGCCCATGGATGTATTACTGTAAAAGAGCATTTTCCCAAAGGATCACCATTAAAAAACATTTCTGTAAAACTGTTAAACACACAGCGCCAAGAAAAGCAATTTGATGTGCATGCTAGCAGGTCAGCTAGAACACCCACAACACCCAAACCAAGCAGAACAAGTTCAGCCCCACAGCGACTACAGGAGTGGCCTATGCATGACACCATATGATTGCTTATGGTCCAGTTGTTTTAGTCTTGTCAATGAGTACTGCATTTATTTTCTGTAGCCTTGTGGAGTCCATCCATTTGACCTCATCATAACATGTTCCCCATTCAAGCCAAAAAACATGAATGATTTTTCTCCACAGAAGTAATTCTACTGCCAGGACTTTAGGATTTATAGGCAAGAGTCCACCTCTGTCCCTGAATTGTTTTGTTTTTTTAATCTAATGTGTAGCTAATGGCTCTTTATTTGGTCCATACCACACCAAAGGACATGCATTTCAAGGCACTGAAGTTTAATCGATGTGTATATTGCCTGCATACCTATATATTTAGAAAAGGTGCAAAGGGTTAGGATTTATTTGAAACATCAATTTCATTTATAGGATAATGTTTTGCAAATAACATTTCCAATCCCTCCAACATGGAAGTCCAAAGCTTCCAAACCCCAGAATAAATCATTATACTAGTGCAGTTTTAATACTTTTTGCTGCTATTGGTACATTTTATGAGAACAAATCCTGCCGCTGTTTCATGCTTATGTTTTGTTAGACACTTGAAAAAGGCAGAATATGACGCGTTGTGGTGGACTTGTGGTTAAGACATCAGACACATATTAAGATCTCAATGTCCTTGGTCTAAATCCAAGCCATAGGCGATTGCTTTCTTTATTTTTCCCTGTCACCTCACTTTTTTTTTTTTTTTGCTTTGAACATGGGTAAACAGAAAATGCCCTGAATATAGATCTTTGTTTCCATCCCCCAGAGGAACTACAGAAATAACATCTTTTGAGAATGGCTCTTGGGAGGAGGTATTCACTTCCTCTTGGGAAAATACAAGTGACTTCCTAACTTGGGGAAGATTCTTAGTATGTAGTAGAGCCACAGCATTCTCCTCACTTAACTTCAAACAGAGGATAGATGGGTACACACACACACACACACACACACACACACACACACACACATATATACATATGAATCAGAAGTTATGATAACTGATACGACACCTCACTGGGATCCAGAGACGATGCGATGACAGGAAGCTGGCGATGGATGATGATTCATGTTCACTTTATCCCAGAGTGGGTTTAACTTTCACAGCAGAAAGAAACGGCAGAACTAGATGCAGTCTTCTGATGAAGTTGACCTTGGCAAGAATATTATCATAGTTGTAAAAGACACTTTGGATGAGGAGTTCAGAGTTGATGCTGCTTTTTCAGTAAGACCTAGTGAATTCATCCTGACCTGCTGAGCGCTCCTTCCAAAATGTTGGAATCAGAACATGTTCAGAGCAGCTGTATTTGGCTTTGTGATTCAGACATACATATTCATACCTTTGAGAAAACCTCTAGACTTTGGTCCTTTGGGACGTCAGATGCATGGGAAAAGGTTGTAACACTAAGTCACAGGACTTTTTAATATCCTTTTCTTTGCCATGTACAGTGATTTTTTGTGAAACTCAAAAACTGAAAAAATGATGTCCTTGTTTTCTAGTGTATGTGTGTACATTTGTTTTGTGGACATGCTGTCAAAATTGTATTCAATTTGTAAAAAGTTGATTTCTGGGTCAGTGGTTAAGGTTCGGGTCAGGCGAATCGTGTATCAGTGGTTATGATCAGCGTAAGTCTCCAGTAAGCTAATAAAAGATAATTCAATAATATCTTAAATGTGTTCTTAGCAACCCACCATTACATGAGACCTCTGAATAAACCAGGTCTTTCCTGCTGTTTTTGGTGCCTCTGTTTTCACTTTTCAAGGGTTCCACAAGAATCAAGTCACAAACCAAATGGATGTTTATGACCATCGAATTACCGGTCCCACCAAACTTCTAACTTAACACTGGCCTAATGAATCCACAGTGGAGCTGGCCTCTGCTGTGCTTTGATTGGCCAGCTCTTCAGATACAGTTGCGTTGACCCTTGTCAAACATGGAGCCTCTTTTCCTTTGCCTTGGATGTGTCAAGGACACTAGTCACGCTCCAACAGTTACAAGCATAGTGGCCATTTAAAATAAACTTCTGTCTTCACAGGAAAGGGTAACTTTTGGAAATAAAACAACTTGACCGAGGTTAGGGTAAAAATAAACAACTTCCACACTTAAATTCCAAGCACAGTAATTCAGGTTTTGGTTTCTCTCAGTTTCAAACGGGACACAAAGACGAGTTTACTAACTCAAAGTCCTGGTCTGTGTTTGACGTGTTCATCACCCTAGAGGAATCCTTCACAATCTTTGTACATCTCACTCATCTCACTCACATCGTCACTCCAAGCTTTGAAATACTACTGCAGGTGGGTTGACAGTAGAGCAGCACCAGAATCAGAATGGCACTTTTAATGGATCCTGGTAAATGATTGGTTTCGGATATAAGTCTAAAACTTACAGACGACAGACGCATTGCCTTAGAATTGTCTTCACGGTCAGTTGGAAACTTTACTGCTAGTGCTTCTCTGCCTCATAAAATTTATGTAAAGGGTAAAAAAAACCTAGAGTGCCTGATGTAGCATGAATCAGCAGACATGCAATTTGTTGTGTCTAGGATTTCATAAATACCTCCCATAATGCGCGTCATTAGGCTGGCCATGCCCTTTAAAGGACTATGGAATCCTTCACAAAAATGGATTCATAAATATGTATTTATATAATACTTCTACGTACATAGGACGTATAAAACATACGTCCTATGTTTAGACTGACATAAACAGCCTTGCTTTTTCCCAGTGTCTGTTTACCTTACATATATATCAGAGTTTAAAAAGTCTTTTAAGCCTCTTAAGAGTTCAGGGATTTTTTTTCTATGCATGAATGAGCATGTAATTCTTCATATGAAGAGAAAACATGAAAATCAGCAAAACATGATTTTTCACATGACAGAAGCATATATCATTGTAAGAGACAAAAAGAGAAAGCTGAAAGTGATTTGAGAGAGCCCCAGGTTACCCTTGTCCCTGATTATTTTTCATCATATTTGCGTCATTTTGTTTGACTCTATTTTAAATAAATCCGCATGTGTAAAACTCTGAGGCACACAGTAGTGGGTCAGTTGTTTGAAGTTGATGGTGTGTGACTGAGTATTGTGCAAACCCACAGACATTTATTTCAAATTCTTTTCAAGACCACAAATTGTGCAAAGATGTGAAGTATGTGAAAGAAGAGTTTATAAAATAATGGAATGAGAGAAAGAGTGAATTTGTGTTAATACAGTGAACCCTCGCTTTGTGTTCTGCTTCAGTAGAAAAAGACGCTACAGCGGAGCAGAGTCAGGATAAGCATAAGCAAAAGTTTATCACGAAGGCCTGATCTCGACCTGGTGTGTGTCTCACTCAAATCGGTCCCCAAACATTCCACTTGACACTTGGTGAAAAAACGGTGAGTCACATTGTGTCCAACCTCGTAGGTTGATTATCAAAATTATTATTTTACAGCATTTCAGTAAAACATTTATATTTGTATTTCTTAAACAAATGCTTGGGCCTGAAAACAGGTTCTGATCTTTGGTTTCGTTCTATAATACTGTACTGTATAATAATTGACAACTACGAGGGTTCACTGGAATGAAGTTATTGTCATAAAGGATGGGCTAAAGTAAGTAGGAGGTCAGACTGATTTCAACAATTAATAACAAAACAAAAAAAGATGGTGACGATGACGTAAACAGTCTCATGGCGGATCTCAAGGCCATGGTATATTGGAATTTGATTTGTCACATCACAACCGGGAGGGAAAATGAATTGTGTGATTGTTTAGTTCCAGGCATACATAACTCTGATGGGTAAGTCAGCAAGGAACAAATGAATTGGCAGAAACATTCCAGTAATGTGAATTTTCCCAGAAAAATTACACAACATTGACGGCAGGAGGAGGTTAGAAACAGAGACTCTTTACAAGTCTTAGGACATCTGTCGGCTCCATCCCAGGATGATGCACAGAGAAGAACAGACAGAAGAGAACCCTGTCCTGGAAATGTTTATCAGGTTCCTCCTGCTGGATATCAGACTCAAGATGGAATCTTTGTCCCTCAGCGGTCAGCTGCAGTTCAAAGACTCAAAGTGGGATTTTGTCTCACACAGTTTGTCCATCTCTGTCAGATTTGTTCCTTTGAGGTTTCACACATTTGGAGTAAAAAGGATCCTCCTGAAACCTTCAGAGCGAGCCGGTTTCCTGTGAGGGAGTATGAAGACTGATTACGGGTCAGAAAGATGTTTACTGTAACTATCCAAATGTTTACCTCTGCCGAGGCCACGTAGACCACTTAGCAACAGGGACAGCAGCACGTTCTATCCGTGCACACACAGGCAGGTGCAGAGCAATGCACTATTCAAGCCCTAATGTGTGTAACCATGGTGATAATGTCTCTTAATTATTTAATAATATGAGACTGTGCTAATGACAATAATGATGTACCAGAAATAGTTGACCTCCCAAAATAGAGCAGGGGATGGGTGTCATTAAACAGACTGCACAGAAAGGCCCTTTGTTCAGTGTGTGTGTGTGTGTGTGTGTGTGTGTGTGTGTGTGTGTGTGCCTTTTGGGTTAATGGCAGTGGTGATAGTTTGAGGGGTTGGAGCTTTACAAAGTTGTTGTCCCTGCTCAAGCTTTTTGGTAAACCGTTTGTATTTTTCTATCCAAAAAGTAACAAACTGCACATCATTGTTATACCACAACACTGTGTATGGAGACATACCAACCAATACAGGGCTGGTGGATGCATCAAACCAGCCTGTCCGGAAGGCCAGTGTTTGTGTTCCGGTGGTGCCCCATTGCAAATTATTTATGCAAGTAGTTTTTTTTAAAGGTGTTAAAATAAACATTATCAACAGCGTGTGAAGATAATATGCCAAAGATGGCTATGTTACTGTCACGTGTCTTATCCCCATTTTAAAATATTTAAATTGTCCTGTTTTGTGTGTCTTTCCTTGCAAGTCAGAATGAGATGACCATGTCAAAGTGAGCATGCAGAACAACCTGTACACACACACACACACACACACACACACACACAGTTTTTATATACTCATAATGTCAAATGTAAGATTAAATGTTCAACAACATAAAGATAAAAACTGCAGCTCCAACTAACTGTTACATTTTATGGCAGATGCCTTGTCAGCATCGCTATTACAGAAAATCAGCTGAGTCATGACCAGCAATGTTTTCAAATTCCTGGTTTAGTTATTGGTAAGTTGTAAAGTCAGCACTGATTGTGGCATGAAAATTGCTTATTGGTGAGAATGGTATGAAATAAGTGATATAGTTTTTCCAGGTTTTGCTAGTTCAGTCAATTACAATAAAACAGGGGTTCCAAAGTCTGAATGGACTGTGGACGTCTTCCCGACCAAAGCTTCAGAAAAGATGCCCCACCCATCAGATTAGCTGCTCAGTATGGCTCAAATAGCAGACACTTCTGGGATCACTTTTGGGAATATGCTGCTTGGTCCTTAGACACTTAAAGGAGCGGATAGCCTTATATTGCTGTTCAACATCATTTCAGACCACACATTATACATATAAAGGTGTTTAGTAGTGTGTTACTCTTCCTTTGCATTCAGTAAGCCTTCCCTGGAATAATTCGGACCCAACCTTTCTCCAATTTGTATCACTGCATCTGTAATGTTTCAGTCTGAATAACAAGTGAAATCCCATTTAATTGAAGTCGGCCTCGCTTAAAATGTGACAATATTTTCCAGAGAAACATGTTGAAACTGTAAAATTCCTCTAACCACCTGAGTAGTTTTTAGTAAGTGCCCGAGGAAGCAAAGGTCAGGGAGTGTGTATATCTTGTGTTTAGAAGTGAGATCCTGCAGGGCAGAAGCCTGCATACTCAACCAATCCCATGACAGCAACCCTCTCTGAAGACAAGACAACTCCTCTTTCATCTCCGCTCTGCAGCTCCGTGTACACGTCATCAGCACAACAACCAAGAGAAGCCTTTAATTGTTTTTAAAGGTCTGGAGAAAAAAAAGTGCAACTGATAGAGCGTTGCACATTTTAAGACAGAGTAGGCTTATAAAAAGCTTCACGCATCCTGGAAGCGGAGAGGGAAAGATGCTCGTGGCTGTGATTTGATTGGTTGTCTCTGCAGCCTCCCGGCTCGTGACTATAAAAGCCCGTACTGTCCGTCCGCGCGTCAGAGCGCAGTTGGAGCAGCGGGAGCGCGGGATCGTGACGCACAGCTGGACACAGAGAGGACACACCGTGAACTTTCACCGCTGGGACTCACCGAAGACACCGTAATTATTTACGGAGCATCAGGCCGATTAGTGGAACTCTGCAGGAATATTGATCGGGAAACTTTAGTCGGGTCCCGACCACTACAGAACAGCGCGGTACGGTAAGTTTGAGGAGACAAAAAGTTTAATTGTGGTTGGTAAAAGAGTAGTTTTATCTATCTATCTATCTATCTATCTATCTATCTATCTATCTATCTATCTATCTATCTATCTATCTAT
>JAOWBC010001868.1:5921221-5937971 GCA_028566105.1 Hypoplectrus providencianus | reverse complement strand
TATCTATCTATCTATCTATCTATCTATCTATCTATCTATCTATCTATCTGTCTGTCTGTCTGTCTGTCTGTCTGTCTATCTGTCTGTCTTGCCTGTCCCGCCTCGTCTGTCTGTCTGCCTGTCAGTCTGTCTGTCTGTCTATATGTCTGTCTTTCTGATTCGCATTTTGTGGATTTTATTCAGCTAAATTAGGGCTGGTGATTTTATAAACTGGTATCCTAAAAATATATGTCAAATTACACACCATCTAATTGTATCTATATAATGAGAGTAGTACCATAATGTCTATCTATTGCATGACTTAATGATGATTTAATGCATGAATCCCTGCAGAATGCATCACAAATGAAATGATCAAGTCACAGTGACTTCATGGGATTAGTTCACAGATCATCAGTTAAGGAATTTTAATTGATTGAATTGAGACAGCCAAATACCTATTTTCATAGATATATGAAGCTCCATGTAATCTTCAGAAAAGTCTTCAGATGCACACATTTGCATGTTGCTGCTAAACTAAAATGACCTAAAAAAAAAAATAAATAAATAAATAAATAAAAACCCAATATATTTATTTGTGAATAACAATCTGCTTTCAAGAAGGCTGAGCAAATGCATCAGTCTGAAATCATCTCTTTTTTTATAACTGGAATGCAGCTAAATGGGCATAAAGTAACTGTAATGAACATTCTTGAATTGATGACCTGCCATATTTAGTGTAATTTAACTAAGACGTAGTGACTAAGTCATTTGAAAATGGTGTGCAACAGGAATTGAAAAAAATATGAGTCATGCATTTGTGAAACATTACTTCGTGTGAGCATTGGTTATACCAATGGTGTTACTATTTAATGTTACTGCCATTAAATTAATTGTCTTCGGTGCTGCTCAAGCTGTTTTTATCATTAACAAATGTTTTATTAAGCAGTTAAAGCAGATGTGTTGGATCTGAGGTCCTCGGGACTGCTTTCACACCATGACTGTATCATTTTCATGCTGTGAAGAAGTTAAAAATAGTCTGCTTTGTTGCAGCTCCAGGTATCACAATCTGATCGTCTGACATATTCACCCCAGTCACACCGTTCAAGGAAACAACCAGCGGTTATATGCAGCTCATGCGTTGGCCTCATTTGGGGTGAGGGATGAATGTATATTGTTGCCCTCAATATAGTTGAACAAAAAGAATGAATCTTTGTCCAGTTCACTGGCTTTATATTTTATTTTAGCAGGATTTATTTGACTCTTTTCAAGAAGGAGACCACTAAACCCAGGGGAGCTGGCAGAAAAACTATATTTCACACATAAAAGAATTGGAAATGAGGCTATAAAGTTTAACTGTCAGGACCGTGTTTAATAGGTGCAGTGGAGCAGCAGCTCAGCTGGGAGATTTGTGTCTTTGAAAACAACATTGCAAAGGCATTTGCATTGTTGTTTATACTTGAATTTACATGCAACATTCCACTTTTGACCATAAGGTCTTCCTGTTATTTCCTCCTGGAGACTAGGGACGAAATCACATTAAAAACACCTGGCAATATCAACAAAACACACATTACTACAACTTCAAGAATAAATAAAGAGCGAAAACAATGAGATCTGTGATTCACCGTAGACACTTTTCCATTAATTAGTTTTCTTTTTTTTAATTAAAAAAAAAAGTGCAAATATGCGTATTTATTACAGTATAGTCTCAGAGCAACTTATATACAAATTGGCTTCTGTAAGTTCTTATTAAAGTCTCTTCAGCACTGTGTGTATGATGCCCCACAGGAAATGGCTGGTTGCTGTTTTTAACATCTTGTTAAGGTCATAAACCAGAAGAACTTAAATTTGACCCAGGACTTCTGGGTTTGCATCATGGGACGGAGTAAAAGTGTGACCCATGTAATGATTTTATAGTTTATTTATATATCATGTAAGTGTCTGGACGTTCAGTAATGCAAGGTGCTGTATCCAGACCATTATTTTATTTATTAAACCTATCCAGGTTCTCCTAAACTTGACACCTAAACCTTGCATAGCTGGGACTCGCCATTTTTTGGTGTAGAAATCTTCTGCATATAGTAACTGCTGACCGATATGTATGAGGCTGTTCGCAGCCGACAGTGGCCATTTAATAGGCTGATGATATTCATGCATAACTTCCAACAGGAAACAAACAACAGTCCCCTGGGGGAAAGGCTGGGGTTGGTTTGATCCAGGCCCCAGCCCTACTACACCACCCGACAGGGGACCTACATATTTACATTGCAACTTCACTGGACAACATTTTGTGGAATTGCTAGCAAGTCCATTGCATTACTCATATCTACAAGAATAGCCTGCTCAAAGAGTAAACATATGCTTCCAACCATTTCCGCTTGTGGCTTCTTATAATCAGCGTGTTGTCTTGTTTCAGATGTCTATAAGTTTTATCATATACTTCAAACACACATTTTCCCTCTAAGCTTTTTCATATGGTTCCACTTAAATTATTGCTTGAAAAAAAATCATATGACAAGTTCAAAGACGAAAGTTCCAAAGAGGTGAAACTATCCAACATTTTACAAAAAAGAAACAATCAGGGAAAAGTCCAAAACCCCTTAAGAAGGAGCTTGACCCCTGGGTATGAAACCAATGGATTAGCTACTGAACTGTGTTCAGTTGGATGCACACTGTTCTTCTTCTTTCTTCTGTTATAAATAGTATGGACACAAACATAATTCCTCTCAGTCATCACTTATAACCCCCAAGAGGTATACATTGTTGTCTTTATTTGCGGGATCCTGCATCCATATTATTTTAGGGTTTAGTTCTGTTGTGTTTTAAAGGTTTCTGGATATAACACTTTGGGCATAATTAGCTGACACAACACAGAAAGCTAGCAAATGGATAAGCAATAGAAAGCCAAATGACACAGTATGTTTCAAAGCAAGAGTAAATCTTACATTTGTTTTTTATTTTTATTGGGGCGGAGGGGTTAATGTTGTCATTACGAACAGTATGAGGCAAGTCCCTGCATGGTATGCCTTTAAAAAGTAGAATATTTGAAAATGAAAAAAGCTTTTGCATTGATTCATCTGTCTTAATACAGAATGAGTCATTTTACTTCTGATACTTAAATTCTACTTGATCATACTACTGGCCCTTTACTTAAAGTGGCTGTACATGACATTCAGAACACTCATGTAGCAGTAAACAAGTACTGGCTGTGTAAAGATGTACATTAGTAGAGTAGTAGGTCAGGACCAAGCACCTCTTTGTGAGGAGGTGGGAATGAGATCTAGAGTCATGCGGAGGCAATTCCTGCAGACTCTGAACAGCCGATACGCTCTGAATCGAAGGTACTCATTTTAAGAGCAGTTTTAAATGCAGCAGGATATTTACATGAAGTACTTTAGCTGTATGGCAGATGTTCATCTACTTTAGTAAGGGATCTGAATACTTATTCACCATAAAAACTAAATAAATACTTATGTTAAATTCTGTTGCACACAGAACTGCTGGTGGTTTTATAAGCATCAGCTTTGCATTAAGCAGTGCATTCAGCATGGCCTTTTCCAAAGTTTTTACATCTAAATACCGGACATGTGTTTCTCAGATTTTCTGTTTAAATAGAATCCATCTTAACATCTTTCACTGGCTTCAGGTCCTCTCTGATGACTTGTGTCCTCCCAGGCGTACAGCCTCAGCTCTCACTTCATCCCCTCTTCGGACATTTCCTTCCCTGATTTTTCCCTTTTCCTCCTATTGTTCTCCCGGACTGTGCTGGTCATCTTTCATCTCAATTGAGACCTGTTTTTTGTCACTCCATTCCTGCATTGCTTTGCGATTGTGTTGCACTTTTGTAAAACCTTTTTCTAATTTTCATGCTCTAGTTCCCCATGACAGCTAATTTCCCCCCTCCACGTTCACCTTGCTGCATGCCAACATTCCACACCCCTCTTTCTAAGAAGCACAGCCAGCGGAGCAATAGGTCAAAGATGGTTTCTCAAGTCAAATCTATCAGATTAAGAGGATCAGCCTGGTCAAAACACAGCTTTCCAATTAGATCCGACAGTCCTGTTCTGACACGGTCTAACGAGGTACCATGTTTCCCGACACAAAGGCATAATTCACATGATACAGAGGATATGTAAGGACGGATTTTTTAAACTGATTTCTTGTGATTTGTGTGTGAGTTCAGCCATGTGACTTTGTGTCTTTGTGTGTGTGAACAGAATGAGCCTCTGTGTTTTTCAGCTGAATGCAGCTGTGAATGGCAATTGAGTTTGTGAGGGTGTGTGTATGTGTGTGTGTTTGTGGGGTGTCTAAGTGGGGACGCATGAATTTTTCTGCAAGTTCTTCAAAGTGATCATTTAAAAGTACACTAGGCATTTGTCCCCAGATACTTGCCTTTCCAAAATCCTGGTGTCAAGAGGTTTAAACATCCACTCAGAGATGGAGAGATCGTGTGTGTGCATGTGTGTGTGGTTGTGTTTTATGTATGATTGTGCACTCTGATAGCGAGTCTCTAGAGATATTGCTGCCATCATCAATCAGCCCATTTATCTCTTGAGATGCCCCAGGGCTTACTGGGGGGTACACATGATTGTTGAGAGCCAAGCGAGGGTCATCTGTGAGGGGGAGAATCTATCTGTATCACACACATACACATTTGACACACAGAAACACTGTTCCCCATTGAACCTCTGACCTCAGTTATCACTTTTCCATTTGCCTGTTCAATTCACTCCCTTTCTTTTAGTATAAAGAACTTTTTCAATGACATAAAAATGTTGGAAGTGTAGTAACAAAGTCATATACATGCTCTGATGCTGGTTTAGTAATTTAAACTGACACCACCGCTCAATAGGGGGAAAAAAACATAAGAAATCACCATGGACTTCCCTAGTTGATTACTTAAATTTAGACAATTGCTTTTGTAGTAAAGCTTTTCTGGTTTGATGTTTCTAAATACGAGCTTACTTATATACATTTCACAAACAAATCTGAATTTAATAATTCCAAATATAAAGTATTGTTTCATTTTGTTGACATATTGCATCCAAAGGTTTTCACAAAGTTTTTTTTTTTTTTTTTTTTTTTAAATCCCATCTTTATGTTTTCTAAATCAAGCTCTGAATGGTATATGAACAAACCTTCAGAATATAGGTAGAGTTTGAGAAAAATAAAAATTGATTAAATGATATCGGTATTCAACTACTAAATCAGTAAAATCATTTAAGTTATATCAGAATGAAACTTTCCCAGCTGATTGATAACAGTAAGACATTTTTTTTTTTTTGATAAAGTGTAAAAGTGCATTTTAATAATCACCATGTTCATTTGGGTGTTTGTTTTTTCAATCTATTCTGAAAAAGACGGATGCTCTTGGTCTTAGTTTATAATTTAACACAAATCTGTTTGTGATAGTTTAACAAGCTGGAAGGTTTCTGCAAAACTCAAAGTCCACCAATCCAATACAGCAACTCCAGATCAAGATGATGAATGTCCTAAGCTGGGCTGGACATTAGGGTTTAAATTGATTTAAGGGATTGCTCGCAACTAAATATGCTGAGAGTTTAGAATTGTACATGTCAACTAGAAATACAATATATGGATACTGTGATGAGGGCTCAGACTGAGTGAAACAGAATTTTAACCATGATACAGTGAGAAGAGACCGACTGAAAGCTGATAAAAAACAAAAGCAGTTTTATCAAGTTGTGTGCCAGTAAATGTCCCGGGTGCTGGGTGCAGCCGGAACAATTAAACAAATGGTACCTACTTAGCGGAAAATGGTGTTTTTTATAAACCTGGACCCCATTTTCCCATGTGTTCGTGTTTAAGTGATAATGGCGATAACATTTTTAAATTCTTCCAGTATTGAGCAAGAACACCATTAAAAGGCACAAATTGTTCTAAGTGTTTGACAACATAATGTGGAGACGGAGAATTTGCTGTTGTCCTGCCATGCTTTCGTGTCTACTGATCACAACACAGACACCACAGTAATTACGACTAATAAGTTTAGCCTGTCTGTCTGCAGCAAATCTCTCCACTCTTGGGACAGCATTTTTTTTATTGAGGACGATGTGCTTTGGTCTTACAATACATTCCCCTCTTTCACAGGCAGTAGAACTGATGGTCTGCATGGTGCAGTCAGAGTGCTTTAGGAGCCACTGACAAGCAACCCTAACTCTAACTCTTTGCTACACAAAGTTTCAGCACATTCGAAATTGCACAAATTCAAACCATTGTTTTTCTTCAGAATCTTTTAGATAACACAAAGCTGCATTTTCTGTTATCTCAACCACATCTAAACTCTTTCTGCCAATCCTCTCTTCTGCTTCTCTTCAACCCCCCTGCTATAATCACCTTTTGCCGGTTTTCAGTGGAAGACTTATAGTAACTCTCTGAGCCTGTCAGCTGTTTTCTCTTAATACTGGACCAGTTTAAAAAATGTTTTCCCCGTCAGTCACTCAGGCACACAAACATTGTAAAATATGGTCCAGATTGAAAAAAAAAAATTTCCCCTTTAATTATGTGATAGAAGAGGCAATGTTGTCTATACTTGAGGGTAGAGAAAGACAATTTAGAAATTGTTTCTTGTTATTTGTTAGTTCCTTTTGTGGCATTAGTCAAGCCAAAGTATGGGTGGATTCTGTTTTTCACCATTTTAGCCATTAATCATCCGAATGAGTTTATGACTGGTTTTATGATGAGATTATGGACTCAGTAAGGGAGGATGAATTATGTGTCAGTCCTTTGTTTGCAAAAAACATAGCATTTCGTTAGGAAGTAAAATTGTTTTTTAATGATGTGACGTATTTCTAATGCCGCAGAGGATTTTATAACAATAAAAAACGTAATTATGATCATACTTGGTGCAGATACATGCAACTGTGTATGCTGATGATTACTATTTTTTCTCTGCAGGAAACAAAGCTCAGAGTCAGACCCATGCTGCCCTCTGCGTGGATGTGTGTGAACATGTGTGTGTGAGTTCCTTTGAACGAGTGTTTTTAAACTGCTGAGTGCCTTTGAGAGAGTGAACGTCTTGCTGTGTGAGGATGAGGGCCATCACCGCCGTGCTGTGTCTCCTGGTGGTCGCCGAGGTCGGAGCCTTTCGCTTTGTCCGCGACACCCTGAGCGGCCCTGAAGCCGAACCCGCCAAGAGCAACGCCTCCGTGCCGATGGCGCCCCCTCAGCTGGGCCGGCCACGGGGCTCCTTCCCCCCCATGTGCATAAAGCCCACAGAGATCAAGCACGCCTTCAAGTACGTGAACACCGTCGTGTCCTGTCTGATCTTTGTGGTGGGGATCATCGGGAACTCAACGCTGCTCAGGATCATCTACAAGAATAAGTGCATGAGGAATGGACCCAACGTCCTCATCGGCAGCCTCGCTCTGGGTGACCTGCTTTATATCATCATCGCCATCCCCATCAATGTTTTTAAGGTGAGCACATATGTCTTCCTGTCTGTTTCCTGTCTGCTCCCTCTTCTGTTGATTATGTCCTTCAGGCAAATTAGTAGTTCAAAGACTTTTGGAAAGAGATAGTGTTTCATCTTTAAGTCAAGACGATAGATCACATTTGATTTCTCTTTGTTCAATAGTAAATGATAAGATACAGGTTTCGCAATCTTGATCTAGCAACTTAGGCATTTTACCAATATGCCAAACACAACTTTAAATAAATTAAGAGAATAATCAATCACTGGGTCTGTGTGCAATTTAACATGACTTTAATGAAAAGAATTTTCGGCCTTTTCTGGCACATCCTTTCTTTAGCTGGGATTAATAATGCATTTTTTGTAGTTTGTATTCCTCTTTTTAAGAAAAACTGAAACAAAAGAAAAACTGAAGACTTTTCGATTGAGACTACAAGGGACCATTGAAACAAAAGGATGAAAACCCCTAAAAGCACATGCAAGCTGACAGTTGGGATCGCTGAGAATTGAGGATGAACATGGTCTTTGTTGTCCTTACTTGTGTGTGTGACATGAAACCATTCAGTGGGCCTCAGTAAAAATACAGCCCAAGCCAAATGTTGAGCCTCGACAGTAACCACAACTGTATGCAGAAAAAAACTGAAGACAACATGCAAACATCATTATATCCAAATTCAAAGGGATTCGCTTTAAAGTAAATAGGCTTTGCTTAATGAGTAATATTCCCTGATTCATATTATCTGTGCCCAAATGTTTGTAAATCAATTACTCCCCCCCACGTTGCCTCAGATTCTTTTCAAAATCTTTTTTTAATCTTACATGCCTCCAAGGAGAAAAAAAAATCAGAAAATGAAGAGACTTCTTGATGAAATTAAGTAAGGAGGGCCGTTTAACAACAGCTAAACAATATCAGAAGTCTCATTTATCCAATTGTGTGCTGAATACTTCCCAAACACATGACGCTTTGATCTTCAAGCATTTCTTAGAAAAATAGACCCTACATTGTATAATCTTCAGCATAAACTGTCTCACATTGGCACAGGTGGGCAACTCAACTGGACCTGCAAGCACAGAATAGTGAGCCTGTTAACAGATGTGTAAATATATATTTTTATTGGGCCGCATCTGTGTTCTTTTACAGGTTTTCCCTGTAACCTGTAAAGATTAGCAAAAGGTACTGATGTAGGTTTCTGTAGGTTTGCTCTAAAATAATTACTGTTGGTGTCTCATGGTAAAACAAACACCCATTGCCTGGAAGAAAGTAAAAAAAAATACACAAGGCCTTTTGTGAAGGAAGGACTCTCAACTCTGAAAAATAAAAAGAATTTAGGGTAAAAGTGTAAGCAACTGACAGACAAATGGCTCTTTGCGGGAAGAAGTATTCCTTTTAAAGTCCTGCATATCAGGTACTTTTGAGTCTCACACAACCTTGAGATGCTAGCCACACAGCTGTAGATTTATAACGGCTGGCTGACAAGTACAAAGAACTCAAACTTAATCAAATTAGCCGTCTGATGTTTGGAAGACATTGTCCAAATGCTGATATTGTAATCCCTGGAAGATGATCTTGAGCATTGAGGAGGAGTTATTTATTTTGGCTAGCTGCAGCAGTAATAATGACAGACAGGAGTTAGACGGGACCACAACATTAACCTCAAACATGTCTGTCCACGTGTATACTCAGGGGACACTTGAATTACAAATGTCTTTTCTGTCTGTCTGCTTCTATTATCGTTCCTTACAGCTGATAGCTGAGGACTGGCCGTTTGGCGTGTATGTCTGTAAGTTGATGCCATTCATCCAGAAAGCCTCGGTTGGAATCACCGTGCTCAGCCTGTGTGCCCTCAGTATTGACCGGTGAGTCAACTCATGAGTACACAGACACACAAACACACACAAAGGTGTCAAACTGATCCATGAAAAGGCCACATGGCTGCAGGTTTCTCTTCAAACCAAGTAGGACACATTTGATCAGCTGAGTAAAGACAGTTCAGGTGCTTTATGACTTGGTTCAGGTGGTGCTTTCATGGATCAGTTTGACACGTGCGTAACCACAGTGCCTTCCTGAGGAGAGCCCCTGCTCTGTTTTGGGGGAAAGAACTAATGCATCTGTGGGTGTGTTTTGTAGCTACCACGCAGTGACGTCATGGAGCAGGGTGAAGGGGATGGGGATCCCTCTGTGGAAAGCAGTGGAGGTGACTCTGATCTGGCTGGTTGCGGTGGTGCTCGCGGTCCCTGAGGCTCTGGCGTTCGACATGCTGGAGATGCCGTACAGAGGCAACAAGCTGCGTGTTTGTCTGCTGCATCCACAGCAGACCACCAGCTTTATGAAGGTAGCTACTTGGTCTGACAGGAGCAGTGACTTCTGATTGATAAATGGTTAAAATGTCCTGCACGCCAATTTTAATCTTTCTTTTTAAAAACTAGATTTTGTTCAACCGGTAATTGATGTTACAAACTTTGCAGGAAGAGCAATAATTCATTTAATGTGTTCATTCATTTTTTCTCTTTTAAGCTCTGCCAACAAGTTACTCTCCAAAAGGTGTAATACAATCCACATACACAGCATGAAAATCATTTGGATGTAACTCATAACATTTGTTCATTAAGCTTCATGGCAAGCAATGGAATTGCTAAAAACAAATTCCAAAATGTGGATACTTCAAATTCATTTAAACCAGAAGGCCCTGGATTGCAGGACAAGGAGGAAATGAAGCATGACGCCAGAATAGAGAACCTGTCAGAGCACATTATGTCCCAACTTAAATCATATTGCTTTTGAGACAGTTCTGTGCTATTAAAAATATTATATTCCACATTAAACTACACAAAATTAGAACAAAACAAAAATGTACAAAATGTGTATTAAAAAGATCATTGTGACAAAGAGTAAATTGGGTTTTTATGGAGTCCTTTGCCTTTTAGGTATAGTATTTTTTAGTTGTAATTAAATATACCATAGTTTAAATAAATGGTTTCCTCGCTGAGCATGTAGTGTTACGATCAGAATATTGTTCCAGTTAGTTAAGTTTATATTTACATATATACTATAGAAGTAGAATTAAAAATTAGTAAAATTAGGGCAACTGAAACATATCATGCATCAGTTTCACTTTTTATGTTGCATTTCGAAGATCTTTTTTGTTGTCTTTGTTAACACCAATGGTCATCATTTCAGTCTTTTCAGATCTTCTTTTTGTATTTTCACCATCTGTATTTATCGCTCTTTGTTTGTTCAGACAGTGGCCCAAAGGCTCAATCAGCATTAACAACAAAGATCAACCTTAAACAAAAATCTTCACTTCTGCATTAAATCTTTGTTCAGCATATGTAGGAAACTTCTGTCACACTCTATTTATGATTGCACTCGTTCTTCCTTTCCCAGTTCTACCAGGATGTGAAAGACTGGTGGCTGTTTGGCTTCTATTTCTGCTTCCCACTGGCCTGCACAGGAATCTTCTACACCCTCATGTCCTGCGAGATGCTCAGTCGCAAAAAGGGCATGCGCATCGCACTCAACGACCACATGAAGCAGGTAAACATGCAAATGACTTCCTCGGAGCCACTGGAACCATAAGAATTGTAAAGACGAACACCCTTTGCAGAGTCTTAACTTGTCTTTTCTGTCTGTGTGTGTCTGTTTGTGTGTAGCGGAGAGAAGTAGCAAAGACGGTGTTCTGCCTTGTGTTGATTTTTGCTCTCTGCTGGCTGCCACTTCATCTCAGCCGCATTCTGAAGAAAACAATCTACGACCAGAATGACCCCAACCGCTGTGAACTGCTCAGGTAAGCAATGCAGGCGGCGTAAATACTCTGCATACGTCACGAGAGACCATTGTTCTCTGTGCTGTGACTTCCTGTGGTCCTTAATGTAAACATTGCCCTTTCCCCCGCCAGCTTCCTGTTAGTGATGGATTACATCGGCATCAACATGGCCTCTCTAAACTCCTGCATAAACCCAATTGCCCTCTACTTTGTCAGCCAGAAGTTTAAAAACTGCTTCCAGGTAAGAATGCACACACTAGAAATATATGGTGCCATTTAAGGGTGTCCTCTACCATGCTTATTTATCCATAGAGAAACTGCAAAAACAAAATGATTTCGACACGTTGCTACTTGTTTCACAATGGAAAGCCTGTTTGCTGTGTGGGGGTGATGTGCGATGGTGTGTAAGAGGTTCACCGCTGTCTGCAGTTCTGCCACAGAACAGAGGAGACAGACAGATCACTTCACTTCACGTCGTTTGATGGTTTATGTGGTTGTAGATGGAGCTCTCAGGCCTAATTTGATTTGCCCACTATGGCGGTCCACAGACAGAAGGGAATCGGCAGGCAAGCGAAGAGACAATCAGAAAGAGAAAGAGCCGCTGTTTGACATTTGCTTGTGACCTCGTGGAGTTTTATCACTGACGTGCAAAGTAATGCCGCCCTGCAGTTTTGCGGTTCGCCACAAATGCCTCTGCCGCGACCTGCAGACATCCACCCTTGACAGCCTTCCAACCCTCGACTGCTGGAGAAGTGAAGGGGGTTTACACAAACCACTGGGCCTTTATTTTTCGTTATCTATTTGGAGACTTCCACAACAATAGAACCAACACTTAATCTCTCATTTATCCATTTTTCCATTTCCCATGTTATTGTTATCAGAGGCTGCATTTCTGACTGGGCATGCATGCAATTTCAAGCATATCGCCAGAAATACTATACAAAAAAAATGAAAAAGAGAATCATATATACTTCCAAATGTATTTGACAGCTTAATAGTACTATGGTCTTATGCAAATGCTCAGATTGCAGTTTTTTAAGTTTTAACAGCAACTTATGTTGCCTTTTTGAGGCTCTGGCTGCAGTTTAGCATATTGTCTACAATGTAGCGATGAGCACGATTGATTGAAAACATTAGTTATTTTCATATTCTTATTACTAATATCATTAATAGGCTGATATTTATACCAAAATTCACTAAATCTATCATGATGTATTGTGAGAAAACAAGCAATTCTGTGTCAAATCAGATATGGTGCACCCCTATACAGCCTGAATGTTATGATCCCTGTTTACTTAGCATAATATCCGCACACTGTGACTGTGATTGTTGTTGTCCCACAGTCCTGCCTGTGCTGCTGGTGCTACAGAACATCTCCGCTGGATGAACGAGGCTCAGGAGGACACTGGAAGGGCTCCTGTCACGGGAACGGACTTGACCGCTCTAGCTCCCGCTCCAGTCAGAAATACACAAGCTCTTCATAGACACACACTCATACACATTTTCTGCCAGACCCGTGTTCCCATCAGCTCCCATCAGGGAGAAGCAGCTGCCACTGCCAACAGACCAGTGAGGAGGGGAAAAAGGAGCCGGGGGGGAGCAGAAGCCACTTCCACAGGACTCTGATAGAAAAAAGGATGGACCTAAACTGATGAATGAAATAACAGGACTGTACCTGTTCTGGCTGTAATACTAACTTGACGGAGCCAAGGCTACATAAATGTGTTTATACTCCAGCACTGAGGCTTGTCACGGTGGACCAACATAGTCGATACATTTAAAAACAATGCTTATTAAAGCCACATATAGATTTATGTTCTGGATTATTGTAAGCAGACTGCAGACCTAGGACTATATCCAGCCTTGGTGTTTCATGTATGAATAACAGTTCTGATTAGTACTACCTGTTGTAGCTTTAATACCTCACAGGGAAAGACAAGAGGGAAACTGTGACCCTGAGCGTTTTTCCAAAAGGTTTTTTTTTTTTTAGTGTGCCTCTGCATATGAATAAAACACAATCAACAGTTGATAATCTGACAATCAACTGCATACTGTCGCTAAACTCCCCAACGCCCATGAGCCCCGGTGACATCACCAGAGCAAAATGGGCCCCACTGTCATGCAGAGAGCTAATCATTGGAAATCTTTTATCTGGAAATCTTCGCTGCTCATAGTCATGTGGAGGCCAGCTGTTGTCCAAGCACGCCTACAAACACCAGATGATTCCCGTCATGCCTCACAGAAGAAGTCATTTATTAGTGCTTTTAATATTATTGCAGAATTCATGCTTTTATATGCATTTCGCTGTGTATATAGCCTAAACTTGTCTCTTACAATGTAGGGTCTATTTTTCTAAGAAAATATCACATACCACGTGAAACTTGTTTAACCTTTCAACATGACGTGACTCATTATTATTTCCAAATATTTAACCTCCGTCAGTGAGCGGTCATGTTACAAAGATGTTCCTGAGGCTGGAAATTACTCTGTAAATTACTTCAAAGAGCTGCTGGTGGAAAACATTTTCTAAAATTGAAGCATTTAAAGCTTTGAGAAGGAATAAGATATCCTGTACAGCTGGATGTTTTTAAGAGGAAAATGTTTTTGGGTGGGATAACATTTCTTTAACTATGTAAAGGTCTTAGAAACTTTTAGATATATTAGTCGTTTCAATTAAATATAATAATCCAGGTATTTAAAGAACATCATTTGTGAAGGAGAAATGTGCACTACAGAAGGATCTCATAATGAGAAATTAATATATGGGCAGCAATGTGGGAAGAGAAATGTGTTCCTGATTTTTTATAACTTCAGAGTCAGGATGTCTGTAGCTGGAGGTAACTGCAAGCGGTCAGCAGTCACTTGTGACAAATCTTGTGATGCCATCACATGGAAAAATAATTCACTGTAAGCAATCCTAAATGATTCAAAGTTTTTAATGCCAGCAGAAGTGAGATAATATACTCATAATGCAAGCATGATACCACATGATCCTGATATTCTCATACTAAAATGATTGAGTAGGTTGTTTGCTCGTGACTCAATACAACACATACTAAACGTTTCAATCAATCGCAGTTTTAAAGTTTTAGTTATGTTTTTTACGTTGTGAAAACATAACTACTTGGTAAGCTATAGGAAAACATCAGGGTTGGTTAAAAACCGGCGGTAATTATATATGAGATGTGTTTCATATAGAAAAATTGATACCAGAATATTACAAAAAAATGTTTCCATACTCATTTTCAACAGTTTAGATACTTGCATTTATCTGCCTTCTCTACTCTGACAGTGTTAAAAAGTGTTTATTATTGTTAGTTAACTACAACCATCATCGATGTCATCCTATAGACCTGTTATAGTTATCTTTCATTGGAAATATTACACATGATGTCCTATAAGTTATGTCAGTTTACCCACTTGTATTGAATATGGTTAGCAAAAGTTAGCATTTCCAATATAGCAAGTTAATTAACTCAAAAGTGTAATAACTGTATATCCATAACACATAAAGTAATGTTTTATGGAATGTAGAGTTCAAATTGACTTGGTTTTCTAACAGTTGTCATCTGGGTCAAAGTCTTGTAATTGTTTGATGTAACACAGTTATGATGCATAGTAACACACGTAAGTTAAAATTATTAGCCACTGAATGGAGTTTTGTGTGGGAAATGAACAACCATTTCCCAGGTCAAAGTCCTGAGCTTCTCTGTCCACCCTGACCCTTAGCCACAGCCACTAGAGGTCACTGCCAAGACACAAATGTAAATATGGGTCGCAATAAGCTGCTTGCACAGACAACCTATGCACCATTTGTGTGTGTGATGATGGTCTGTGATGGAAACATCATAAATTCTAAGGTGTGTGTATCAGAGCACCGAGCTAATGTGCCCTCCTTCAAAACCAGATATGTTCTGAAGAACCAGACATGGTGTTTGTTCACACTGAAGCTTTTGAAGATAGATTTGATCATGTAATATATAATATAAAATGTAATGACAAAAACTTTCCATTGCAGCTGTATAAGAGCACTCCACTTCACTGATTATGCAGTATGTGACTCAATAACTCATATGCTGCTTGTAGCTACGCCTAGAATGATTTTGTACTGGAAGGTCTGATATTTTAGAAGTTATTTGAGGTTGACGATCAAATGTAATGTGAATACTGGCCTTGATGTTTTAAATGACATGTGACATTTATATTGTACTTGTTGAGAGTGTGCCTTAATAAATATTATTTTATAGCATTTGTGCTGTTTGAGTTATTTTTAAGTACGGTGTTTATGTTTAAGGTCAGTTCAGGGCAATAGAAATGCCGTCTCATAGTTGCTGACACATTATTTATATGCATCTGCATGCATTTAGTTATATATTACATTTATTTACATTGACCTTGAGTAGTTTGAAGCTATTTGTGTGAGTTGGTCCCTGTTTTGTTAATCTCAGTTTAAAACTATTGTACTGAATGAACTGTAGCTGCAACATGCCAAGATATGAGCCAAGCACCAGAAAAGGATGGCATGAAGAAGATCGAAGTTTACTTGTTTATATCTGATGGGAAAAAAAAGGTCTTGTATTTTTTATTGACTAATTTATTTAAAAAACAATGTTCTACACCAGCTACATAACTATGTCCAGAAGTTACATCTGGAAGAAGTTGTTTTAACTTAAAACCTCTTTTTTTAACCTCAAACATGAGTTCAATTTACAACATAAACCACCAGCATGTCTTGTCTTTAAGTGGCTTTGCAACTTATTATAATTTAACACTGAATGGTGTCAGACCTCATACAAACAAACCTTTAATGAGGAGAAGTTGCAATGAACATAACTGTTTTCAGGGCTTCTCAGGTAAATGTGTCAACTAATGTTCTTTACATCTTTATTATATCCGTTAACTAATTATCGCATTGCTTATAAAAAATGCTCAGGAATTCCTCGACTGCCACTTCAAATCAGAGTACAGCTGTGGTATGTGAGTGTGGTGCTCTCTTGACAGGAGTGAACAGTTTACACTCTGCCAGAGGTTAAATATCATGTCATGGTCTTTGTGTCTCTCTGAAGAGATCTAACTTTGGTTTACATCTTATGTCAGAGAAAGGTCTTCTAAAGAAACCATGGAGAATGTGTTTGAAGTGACCTTTTGGAAGACCTGTTCTGTTTTGAAATGATTGCTTTGGACAACGAGGGCCAGTTCCAAGAAGCAGGTTTAAAGTGATTACCATTAAATCTCAGAATCGCATCTTTCAAATCAGTTCATCATGCAAATCTGAAGGGGCCCTTTTTTCTTGTTTTTGATTCGATAAAGCTGTTTGGAAACAGTCACAAGTTCTTCGAGGCAGGGTATCTTATGGGGGTACTTTTTTATTTTTATTTGCCTCAAAGTGATCAATAAAACTTGCTTAATACAAAACAATTAAGCAACTGGATGAAATCATTTTGTTAGGGTATTTCTTGACTACCCAAAAACCACAAAGGCCTGGCTGTCGTCAGGCCTGGTCACACACACACACACACACACACACACACACACACACACACACACACACACACACACACACACACACACA
>JAOWBC010001868.1:5861896-5914896 GCA_028566105.1 Hypoplectrus providencianus | reverse complement strand
ACACACACACACACACACACACACACACACACACACACACACACACACACACGCACACACACACACACACACACACAGTGCTGATCTGAAAAACAAAAATGTAAAATAGCTGAGCTGCATGAAATAGAATCCTAATTCATTTTTGCACTGAAATATAAATAGTTAAATGGGTGGGGGTGGGGGGGGGCTTTTAGTTACCAAACCCTTGACATGGCTGAGGATTTCATGCACTAAATTCTTGGCTTCATGACAGTGGGACATCTTGAACGCCAAACAGAGTAACACCTAAAATGAGTGTTTGCTAAATAAAATTTCAGATTCAGTCTCCCAGTGTGTCACTCTTGATAAAAAAAACTTTCTGCACAGACAATATTTCAAGTCAAGTGCTCTCCCTTGATGTGGTTTTGGACATGATTTTTGGGAGTGTCTCCTATCCAGCAAGCACTTAAAGTAGTACTGCACGATTACAAATTAAGTAAGTTTAAAACTAGCATTTGAGTCCTGTCATCATCCAGACAGCATCATAGGAAGAGAACAAGTAACACATTTTTCTCAGATGGAAGTAGAATTTATTAGTAATAAAAGGCGTTTTGTTGCCTGTTAATGGTATCAGATAACCCTTACTCCTCACAAAGAAAAACAACGGATGATAAATCAAAAAGTAACTATGAATCATATGTCTCAGAATTATACTTAGTAGCACTCCTATGTCCTTTATTCTGCCATACAACTGCCTCGCTATGTTGGCTAGCATTTACTTCAAGGGTGTTTCACACATCTAATTGTAACTAAGCAGATGAATGTTATGTAAACTACTGTAGCTGTACGTGTACATAGCATATCTAATGGTAACTTAGCTAACGGGGACTACCCCCCCGCCCCACCTAAGCTTGAGCCTCCACCCTTGCCTCAGGGCAGATGGGGGAGATGTTGAAACTGGGAAGACTTTGGTCTGGGAAGGCTGCTGTTCAATATGCTGTGTGTCCAAGGCTCCTTAAAGACTGTGCTGCCCAACTGTGTCAACTTCTCAAGATCTTCAACCTCAGTCTACAGATGGGGTGAGTGCTGACACTGTGGAAAACTTCCTATGTTGTGCCTGTACCAAAAATAAAATGTCCAACTGAATTTCTTGATTACAGTCCAGTGGGCCTCACGTCTCACATCATGCAGCTGATTCTACCCCAGCTGAGAGTTGAGGTCAAAGATTAACTTCCTCTTTTCTTAAGGAAGCTCATCTTTTGACCTCTGTACTAAGATGCTGCAGATGTTGATCAGTCTGTGGTGGCCAGCGTGTTGTTTTATGCTGCAGTCTATTGGGGAGGCAGCATCAGACACAGAGATGCAAGGCCCTATTGACCAAGACTGGTCAACAGGGCTGCCTCTGTGACTGGAGCTAGTTTGGACCCTTTGGAGGAGGTGCAGCCGTTGAAGGCTCCTCTCACTCCGCTGTAGGACAGAGAGATTCTACAGATCTTTGGTCCTTCTGCCATCAGGTTGTACAACTACAGAGCTAGATCAAACAAATTAATTTACCCTTGGGGACTAATAAAAGTATTTTTAATTTGGTTTGATCAAGTTAAAGCCACATTAACTATTGATAGCTACAGTACCTGCATGGGTGGTTGACACATAGCAAGTCAAGATCGAATTAATGTTAATTATGGCTCCTTACATTACATTAACACCTGAACTCCTTAATTAAAGTTATTTCTGATGGAGTAACATCATCATTTACACAGACGATCCCACAGAGCTTTACAAGACTACTAGCAGAAATAAAAATTCTTTAATTTACATAGTTTTTTTGGGGGAAAAAAAGGTTACACTTCTACACCCTAATTTCAAATGAGAAGATCGATCTTGTCATCTGTCAGCAAACTGTTTATTGAAACAATTGTTTAATCCATTTGATCAAAATGTTCATACTGAATGTTTATCTTTTCAAAAAGGGTCCCAGTTAGTTGCCCCTTTTTTCTCAAATTATGTTCGGCGCACACAAAGACAGCCAAGCATGAAAATGTGACTGACTAGTCATGACCCTCAAAACCTCATTATTTGCCTCATTTGCCCTCACAGTCTTTTTGGCACTGTATAAAGTGTCTCACACCACATTCCTCTGCTAATAAGGACATTCCAGCTTCCACTTGTTCCCTCACCCAAGAAACACAACTTGAAAGAACAGATGAGAGTAATTTGGGGTTTGACTAACATTTCACTTAGGATTGGACTTCCTTCAAACACTGTTAGAGGAGTATTTGTGAAAATAAATGTTTGAGTCCAAACTAAAAGGCTGGGTGTTTTTTGTGTTGCAAAATATTCCATTAAATATTTGGAAGAAGAACATCTTTGTTAAACATGTTTAATGTCTCAAGTTTATTCTTCTCATCATTCCAATAATCCAGGACTAATACATAGAAATCATATACATTTATGATAGACCACACATACATCCCAACACATTAGAAAAACAAAAACTGTACAAATGTTTTGGGGGGTTTTTCTCGGGGGGGGGCACATACATCTTCGTGGCACATCCATGATGTTCGTCATTCCATTGGCTGATCTTGTTGCTCCTGTCTCTCTTTGAAGTCATTCACTCTTGCCTACAAAATAACAAAATAAAAGTACATGAAGTAAGAATCAGAGTTGGGGCAGTGTGAGCAGCTTTCCTTTTACTGTGAGACTAATATCCAGAGCTAGCCATACAACCGGGGCCAGAGTTTTTTCCTGTATTACACACGGATATATAATTCCATGTGTGGCATTTGGGGGTTTGCTTCTTGCTTGCCCTCCTCTGTAGAGGTCAGAGCACTGGCTCAGACTTCCTGTGGTGGAAGAGTCACAGAGTCTCTGGCAGGGCATAATTGGCTGTCAGGAGGACGAAAAGTGATGCTCCCTACTTACAACACAAGCGTTCTATGCCACTAAAGGTCACCTGCCATCCAGTGTGGGTGGCAAGTCAATACAAAGTTTGAGCCTGTGAAATATCCCAGTGGCTACATTTTGGTTGGGCTGTATTCCATATGACCTATGGATAAATTATCAAAGAATAATTTACCATCTTGACCAAGGGCTTTTCCAACCTGACCTGACCACAGAGGAAATGTGCTTGGAGACAGCCAGCCAGTGCTAGAGAAAGGCGCCACAATGACATCCACCATTGCCAAGCAGCCTTCCCTAACAAACCAAGCTTAATCCCTGCAGGCAGACCGCACAGTACCAACTGAAAAGTGTCAAAGTATTTGAAGGATCGTTATAAAACTGTGGGGAGCAGACTTAGACTGAATATAAATAATCGGAAACACTAAATGAGTCATGGAAAGTGAGAACTGTGTGATTTTTCCTTTTGTATCATCCAGCAAAAATGATTAAGCCCGATGTGTTTTGGTTGACCTGCCTCATTTGACATTGCATGATCTGCAATGTCAAATGAGGCAATCACAATGTTGATGCTAAAATGAGCCCTAATGGATGAAAATGTTTACCTGAAATGTGTTGAGAACATGTTGAGAAACGTCAATGAGATCATTCAGACCCCTCCGCAGTGGCTCTGTGGCAGGAATTCCCCCTGAAACAGACAGCAAATACCTTTGAAACTCAACTCAAACAGTAAAAACAACCAAGATGAATGTATTTCATGGGTCAACTGTCCCTCCAGTACTTAGCAGAAGTTGGATTTACAGTAATTCACTCAAAGAAGTGTACACCAAGGGGCCTCATTACCTGGAATGGGCCTTTGAGATCTGTGTTGGAATGGCTGATATGTAACAGCATTTTTTTATTGAATTGGGTAAACATTTGGAAAATTTTCTTTGCAGTTCGCGTTCCAGGGGTAGGTGGGGAAGCACAGGGCAACTGGCCCTCCAGCCTTTTTACAATGTGCTTTAGATTTGTTTTTTGTGTTTGGTGGGTGTCTTAGAAGCTTACCGTATCAGCAGCAACAGATATGAAAACCTTAATACTGTACTTAGGCAATCCATGTGGTAGCAATCTTAGAGGTTAAAGAATCTGGCTTGTATATGGATGGTCACCTCTTCAAATCCCAGGACAGGTAAGTCAAGGACTGAGGTACCCTTGAGGAAGGCACCTAACCCCCTACTAATCCCCAGCCACATTAATGTGCTGCCCACTTCACATAGCATGACGTGTATCCACATGCATGTAAAGTTATGTTAGTGATTGAGGTTCCAGATGTGGGACTAATAATTCTCATCTCCTGCATAGATGTCCCATCAATGTCTGTTTGCCAGCAGTAAGGCCTCAGAAAATGGAATCATCCAGGTCCCATCAAACATAAGGTTTAGTAATTAGTAACAGATTTTACCAGTCCCAGATGTGAAAACATCATTATAGTTATCTCTTTGTACCAAAATGTTTATTTCTTCTTAAACCATGATTTCCTTATCAGTTTTAGTATTTATTCAATGAAATGACTGGTCTTTATCTGGACACAGAGTCTTTGATAAAATTCAGCTTACGTTTTAATAAAATCACCAATTTAAAAAGGCAGTGTACTTACCTAAAACAACAGAGTGGAGCATTAAAGATATATCAACAAACATGGTTGATTTATGTGTGACTGAATTACTGACATGAACTTGTATTTGTGCAAATAGGCCTACTGATTATTTGTGTTCCATTTTTTCCACAAGTGGTCTTACCCCCTGTTTTTACCTGCAGCAGGGAGGATATATAGAGCAGCTTTGTGCTTTTGTGCGTAAGCCAATGGTGTGTCTCATGATGTCTACATGGAAGATGTTAAATGTCATGATTGGTGCTTTGCACTTCATTTCTGTCTTATGCTTCTCTGTCAATCTGACAGGCCTGTTTCACCAAATCTGCAACATGCAAGCTGCAAATTACAGCACTGGATCATTTTCTCTCCTACTCATTTATTAAAAAAGAAAATGACATATTTGATTAATGTCATGTGTATCTATAATTTTCAAGGGACAATATCTCAATAAACATGACACTGCCAATAGGTGCAAGAAGGGAGGGGAAAAGTACATTAACAATTCTTAAATTATATATGTTCCTACAAAAATGATTCACAGCTTTTTTCAATTTATCAAAAATAAATATTTCTGTGACATTTTAGATAACTACAACAATACAAAAATAATAACATAGCAAATACTGCAGCTGCCGATGACAGAACATGTCAACAGGAAATTAAAAACGTGCCCCAAAAGTGATTACAGCTGCACAAAAAGGAAAAGAGTTGCCTGTTCTCATAGTTTTCATCCTTCTAAAACTTAATAATTCAGCTTTATTGGGTGTTGATTGAACTAAAAGGTTTTATAAAATATGCTTGAGTATGTCATTGTTGCTGTCTAATTGATTAAAACTTTTATAAAAATGAATGAAATTAAGTGTTAGTTCCAGTTCTGTGCTTTTTTGGATTGACACCAAGTCCACCCACCCATTTTCACTGTGGTCATGGTGGGGAGCAATAATGACAGAAATAAATAAAAATGTCTGCCAGCTGAATATCTGAAAACACTTGGGTTTTTCCTGGTGCCTGAAAGGTAATTGTGCTTTGCTATGATGGGGCCATGAGGGAGGATCCTTCCACTTCAACAAAAACAAGTTGTTTTCCCTGTCTTGCAGAGTCCTTTCATGTGATGGGACCGCTGTTATCTGTAGGCATTTTGTGCAAAGTTGTTATGTTTTAGTGTAGACAAGGACAAGAGGGGGTGTATGTGCGCGTGTGTTGCTCAAAGTCAACAAATGTCTCTTCTTGTCTGGCTGAGTGGGTAAAGTGAATGCACCAGACTCCAATCAACGTGTTTACTCTGCATTACAGCCCTAAACAGTTCCTCTCTAACTGTCCTACGCAAGCGCACAGACTTACATTGATTGTAAGAAGAAAAAGATAAAAGACACAGGAGTATAAGGGATATTTCTCACCTCGTGTCTGAATTCTAAAGTTGATCTTACTCTCAGACGGATGGGTGATGGTGTAGCCACAAAAATCCACATCCGCCCTGATGAAAAACAGAAATAGTGAGAGGAGGATTTATTTATTTTTTTAGTAGTGTTTTGCCTGAAATGGGTGGAGTTGTGTTAGTGTTCTCACAATTTTCCACTATCAACTCATCCCAGCTGAACTGGACTGACATGAGAACAAAAATACTTGGAACAATGTGTAAACACATATGTCACTTTGTGATATTAATATAATAAATTATCAGGATGACCTAGTTGTGAGGAAAAAAACAGTACCTTTCAGCTGGAGTTATATCACAAATATCACTAAATAAACATCAGTCATGCACTTTGTTCTTCAAACAGCACTTACGTCTTCATAATCATGTATCTTAGGGAATTGCCGAGTGTATGGTCCTCATCATGCAGCACAAATGTCACACAGCCCTCATCAGCCCCATCAGCTTGGACCTAAAACACAGAAGGGAATTTATAAAACCGTTTATTAGAGAATTTCAGATCCAACCCTGAACAGATACAAAAAACCCTTAGAGAGTAGTGAAAGGGAGATCCGATCAATCACATTGAGAGGAAAATATTATTCACTGCCAAGGCATTCAGTTCATATTATCCCACAGATGCACATTGATAAGCATCAGTTTAATTTATTAGACTGCATACTGAGCAGCTACGCTGAGCCAACCCTCGTATCTGTTTCAATACTGCCCCCCATTGGAGATAACTTGAGACAGCTATGGACTTAGAAGCAATTGTAAAGCAGGTAATGTGGTTTATATTAGCTTAGCTCTACACAATGTCATCTATATCAGTCCACGGTCAATGTTGCATTTAGGAGAACGGCTTTCGATTAAGTTTGGTTGTCAGAAAAGAATAATTAACAGTTTTCTCACTGTTGGCTTGCTGGACGTTAGCTGCCCACGTGACACGTCTACAGGCGGTCGAAATGCTACCTTTAGCTTTTATAGTTGAATGTTTTCTGACAAACAGAGTTTAGCGACGGCAAATAAGTGTGGCTTTATGACATTTATTAAAAAAAGAAGAGGGCTTTCACGCTTCTTACCATCTCCAGCACCGGTTTCTTTTCGCCTTCCCCAGCAGCCATGCTTCACATTCTGTCTCTGTACGTCAACATGAAAGCAAGCCGAATCCACCCCTCATTTCTGTCTGGCAGGCAAGAGATAGGACAAGGGCTTCTTCCCTGAGAAGGTGTTTGGCATATCTACAGAGTGCAATACTTAAAAAATAATGGCCAATGTCATTTTATAACACATTGTTTTTAACACATAAATTTTAAGAGGGTGTCGAAACAGAAAATGCAGGGCTCTAGCTACGTCCTGATTATTTTTATTCTTTGAATAAAATACAATAGAATATATTTTCATTCTACAAGTTCAATTAAATTAAGTTAGCGACCTCTGTGTGAATGCCACGAAAATAAGACTAAATACAGAGCATTTTAAATGAAAAGAAAAAAAATTAAGTAATTTCATTATACACAGTACCTGGCAGTATAGAAATCGTGTAATAAAACAGAACTTTAACAGACTTTAACAACTTTAACAAATATAACACATAATGTTGCATATTTTCTTTGACGGAGCAAAACATGGAAAACTAAACTGCCTTGCATAGCGTGCAAGTGTCCGCGCAGTTTAGTTATCCATGGCACTAGTGGTTAAAATGTCTGTAAGACCTTTAAAGGGGCTGCAATAGCAATCTGAAACCAAACGGTCGCCGTAGCATGACGTACGATGAAAACATCTGATGATCGCACAACGTAAAAGGAAGTTAAAAATGTAGTTTTTAAAACCGAAAATTAGAATTTAGAAGGCGGACTATAGTATTTACTGAGAACTACATTACCCATCACAGTGTGAATTCGTTTTCCGGTCTGGAGGACTTGGGCGACTTGCAAAGCAGAAGTCACTCGAAAGGGATTAGCTAGCTTGCTAGCAGATGAAGTCTTTATAGATGTTGTGATTTGCGCTAAATTAGCTACTTACAGCAGCGCGGCTACATCGGGGTATTGTATTTCTCTTTATATATACTTTTTAATTGCGTCTGCTGAGTTGCTAGAAACGAAAATTGGTAGCTAACGTTACTGTTATTGTAGCATACGGCTAAACGAACGCCGTTGTGTACACTAGTCAACAAAACTATTACCTGGCCCGTTGTTTCCTGTCAGCGTTAATCTAGGCTTCGTATTTTACTATCTCTTGACAACTGGATAAATTAGCTAGCAAGTACCGCAAGTTAGCTTCGTCGCTTCTAGTTAGTTACATATACTTTCCTTTTGCTTGCTTTTGTACCGTCTTTATCTCCAATGTCATTCTCTTAGGCAATATCCTGTCTACCCAGCCCGTTCCGCTTGACTTTAGCTTTTTGTAACATCTTTGTGTTTTTCTCCTTGTTTTGTCAGCGAGTGATCGAGCCGAACCCCTCAGCTGTTGCCATGGCAATCCTGTTTGCTGTGGTGGCTCGTGGAACCACCATCCTGGCGAAGCATGCCTGGTGTGGCGGCAACTTCTTGGAAGTGACTGAACAGATTTTAGCTAAAATTCCATCAGAGAACAACAAACTAACCTACAGTCACGGCAGGTAGAATTAACACACACTGTCTTACACATAGCAGGCGCCAACCACCTAATATACTGTGGCTACATGGGTCTGCATGTTTATTCCAGTTTACAAAAATCCATAACCTACTGCTAAGAACAAGTGGGGATGTAATCTGTTAACAAACCTACCTGCTTCACGAAATACCTCTAATCAGAAGCACAAGTTATGAAGGCAAGATCTGTCCACATTAGTTCCCAGTGGTTCCCTCAGGCAAGTGTAAAACATTAGATTTTAGCGCTTAATTTATACACACACAACAGGCTATTCTAGTCAGGTTAAGTTATTTAGATGGTTAAGTCTCCTTGAATGATAACATGCAGTTGGGTCAGATATCCTGACTGTTCTCTACAAAATTATGTTATTTAACAGGATTCCCATGGTGCTGAAAATAGAATAGCACTTCATCTTTAAAACAGGTGACACATTTTGAAACATGACAGCTCTGTTAATTAGTCAGCCGTCTGGAGAATGCTGTCACAAAATGTCATTTTGTAATAATAAATAATATATATATATGTTTTTAATTTCATAATAAGTGAAATAAATAGTATATTCCATGCAGCTGTAAGATGCTGGAAAAGCTTAAAAATTGCTTGAATTGGAGTGTGGAGAAGGTGCAGAAATCCTGCGTTAAGTTCAGCCATGCACTATTGTAAATGATGAATGGCCATGTAGAGCAAATCTGCGTGCAAATGCAACTTTAACAGTCTCTTGTTTATCACAGTTGACTGTTGCCAATAGGAGTTGACCTTTGATGTCATTACTCTCTAACATGTCTTTTTCATGCACATTTTCACACTTGTGAAACCGAAAATAAAATAATCATAAAAAAATGTAATTGTATGACATAATCAGGAATTTAAAGAAGAAACTTGTCATCAGGTTAGTTTTTAGAAGGCAGTAGTGATTGCATTAACATGGACATTTATGAAACCAGACAACTGTCTAAAATGGGTCATTATGTGATTATTATGTGTCAAACCCACTACTTCAACGTGAGAAATCCATATTATTCTTTGTGTGGTTATACAAGATTAAAGGGTCTTTTTCCACTATGAATGATTTGTATGCTCAGTGTGGAATGTCATATATTAGCATGTGACAAGCTTTGGAACACTAAAAGCTCAGCACAGAGAGTGCACTGTGGTAAACAACAACCTGAAACAATAAACTGATGTCACATGCCACAAAGGCACATGCAATGTGACCTCACCCAAAGATCTTAGCAAGCAAGAGCTGAGATGAGAGGCAATTTAGAGTTATAGCCTATTAACTACAGTTTATTACAGCACACTACATCATACAATCTCCAATTAAACATTACCTACAAATTAACTGTGTATTTTCAACTGTATATCTCTAACGTCAACACATTGTGTTTTTTTCTTTTTGTTTTAGCTATCTCTTTCATTACATCTGCCATGACAGAATCATATACCTGTGTATCACTGATGATGTAAGTATATCATTCACTCAGATATCTCTGTATGTATTTGTGGGGGGTGGGTGGGAAGTGAAGTTATTAATATTTAAGGTCCCTTGAAACTGACTTTATGTGGATATAATAAAGACTTCAGGAGTTAGTCAATTTTGAAAAACAGAAAAACACCCAAATTCATCTCTGCAAAACACTTATTTCCTCAAGGTGACAGTACAGAAAGGCCTTTTTCATTTTCACTGGATGTTTAAATGGGACTGAATTCAAACCAATAACTCTTTGATTTAACTTTTTTGTTCTAAAGGACTTTGAGAGGTCGCGTGCTTTTAGCTTCCTTAGTGAAGTCAAGAAGCGCTTCCAGACAACGTACGGGTCTCGAGCACAAACAGCTCTGCCTTACGCCATGAACAGTGAGTTCTCCTCGACACTGGCAGCTCAGATGGTGAGTATGAAAAGAGCATGAGCGTATTTAGTAACATTCTCCTCTGAGAGCCCTATGACCACTTTGCACTTTTGCAATCTATAAAAAATCACAACCCATGTACAGGTTTAGTTATCACAACATTTGCTTCAATCTACTTTCCATTTGCTTCTTCCAATTCTGTTCTTTTCTCTTTGTAGAAACATCACTCTGACCCACGCGGATCAGATCGTGTCACTGAGACTCAGATGCAGGTGGATGACCTGAAGGGCATTATGGTCCGCAATATAGGTGAGCTTGTCATGCCTGTCCACATGCCACAGTGATGCTCAAATGGGCTCTTCTTTATGTGTGGTTATAAGATAAAACTATAATAACAACTCAGTGCAATTGAATAGGAAAAAAGCTTGTTTTGTGTGTATGGCATTTCATTCATTCATTCATTCAGTGTCTTAACCGCTTTATCCAGGTAATCCCGGGTTGCGGGGTGTGTGGCATTTCTTCACTTTTAAATGAAATGCAGTGTGTTATTGTTGCATCATCAGTGACCTCTTATTGGGCCGTGCCAATGAAGCATTGGTATTTGTTGGCCTTTATGCCCAAAATTTCTGGCCAAAAAATTATGCAACATTTTAATATGTTAAATTCTGATGAAAAATGGAGCATTACTGTCTTAAATGTCATATTTTAACAACCATTTGATAAGAATAACATTACACTAGACCTTGTGTGTGTCTCTTTACAGACTTGGTAGCTCAGAGAGGAGAGAAATTGGAGTTGCTGATTGACAAGACAGAAAATCTGGTTGATTCAGTGAGTTTAAAGACCAATGTTTTCCCCCTCTTCAACCTACCATACTTCTTTTCTGATGCATGACATTTAGAAATATACAAATACAATATACCTTTGATGGTAGTCAAACAACTACACATCCAAAAATGCTGTCACTGATGTTACGTTCTCTCCTTGACCGTTTAGTCTGTCACGTTTAAGACCACAAGTCGTAACCTGGCACGAGCCATGTGTATGAAGAACCTCAAGCTAACTATTGTTATTGTGCTGGTGTGCCTGGTGAGTATATCCATAAATAGAACAGGGTTGTGTGTTTGTTGCCATTGGGATGCAGTGTAATGGTTTGTTTTTTTTAGCCAATTTGAATTATTACTTACAATATTTTTTTTCCCACTGACATGAAAGTGAATATAAACTGCTGGTAAAAAGTAAATATACATAAATTGCAGGGGGTATCAATGAATTGTGTTAATGTTATTTCTGGCAATGGCATTCAGAGTAGAAATATAGATATGATGTTTAATGTCTTGAAGGTATGGCAGTGTTTATAAGAGTACCTTATAGGGGCTTAAAGTGCTTGAATTTAATGAAATCAGTTTAAACCCTGCACTTCTTCATACAGACTCACTCTCTATCAGTAATCTAGCAGTGCTGCAGATAGTGAAGACTTTCTTTCCTGTTTTCAGGTGGTCCTTTACATTATCGTGTCTGCTGCCTGTGGAGGCCTCAGCTGGCCCACTTGTGTCAAATGAGAGGAGTGTTAAAGGAGAAGGAGATAGAGGAAAAAATGAAGAGGGGGAGGAGAAGCACTTGTTCAACTCTGCCAGCCAGTGGACACAAAAGGAAACACAATTTTCCTTCCTCTACTCCTCCAGCTTCAATATCCCCAGAAAAAGACACATGCTGCTCCTCCTCCTGCCTCCTTCCTCGCCCCTTCTTTGATAGCGTGCACATTGACTTGCCTTCTGGACATACCCACACTAACGGACAGCAGCCATGGGGCCTAAAACTGATGTGGACAATAATCTTGTCTTATTCTAGTCTGGTTCATTCATCTTGTCTCATGCACTTAGTGGCCTGATGTATCCGTTTGTGATACTGTCCTGCACCTATCTATGTATTTCATCTATTCAGACTAAGTCCAGAAACAGCCACAAAGATAGCAAGGATCTCTTTATTATTGTCCTGCTTTTCCTTTATTGTCAACTGTCTCAGTTGGGATCTACAAGTATAGGTAGCATGCTGCAGATCCACCGAAAAGGAATCCCACAACACAGTGTCAGGTCCTCTGTTATATAACTCAAAACTAACATTAGACAAAGCCAATGCAGTATGAACCATGCTGGTGGTGTTTCATGAATGAGCCCATTTTAACCAGAAACTGATTTTCTGATTCCCTTCATGTTTTATCGCCAAGCACAGTAGTATATTCTGACATAAATGTTTGTAAAATACCAGATATGAGCATATAAATAAATATTGTAAATTTGATTATATAACTGACTCAAAAGATGTAATGGTTCTTTTTAAGCAAGCCTGATTTTTTTTTCTTTCCCACCTTGATAGAAAGCTTTCTTTCACATTTTACCTCTGCTAGGATGTTCATTGTGCCCATATGTTCGTTCTGTTAACACAATGCACTTTCACTTTGTACATAGAGTTGCTTCCTGGCATCATATGGTTCATAATCGTGTTATTATTTAATTATTGTACATCCAGATTTGAACTAATAAAATCTGATGTTATCAAGTGTTGGATCTCTTCAGGTGGGAAACAAAATACATGTTTTATCATTATTATTTCATAATAGATATCTGACATAATTACAAGAAGAGCTGAACAGATGAGGGCAATTATTGTAGATTGTTTTAAACTGAGTAACCAGCAGATGCCAACTCATCACATTGTGTCAAAGTTCAAGCAAACAAGATCTAACTTCTGCAGGGCAATATGAACTGAACTCTGGTACGACCGGTCTGTATTTTTTACGACAGGATGAGTGACAGCTGTTTGTTTAGGATGTGCTGAAAAAGGGGGAGCGACCAGGTGAAAATGATTGTTCATTAGGACCTCGTCACCGGCGCGCTCCCGTCGGCACTGCTCGCTCCCGTGACAGGTAACGTTACAAGCCATCAATCTTGCGCTGTGTCGATTATTTTGTGTGGTTTTTTTATTGTTTACTTAAATGACAACTGTGTGTGTTAGTTGTAAAGCGCAGGTGGTAAGTCAGTTTATATGTGTCTCCCACACTATTTAACTAATTAAGTAAGTTACTTGAGGTAACTTAAAGTTCAATCTGCTGTCAAAGAAATTAACGTTAGCTAAAACGGAGGTCTTGTTTGATTCATAGCTAGCTAGCTATCATTAAGCTAATTGAGTTTTTATTTAAACTGCTGTTATGTCAACTTTGTTTTTGACCGCTGAAATATATGGATTGAAGACTAATGTAGTTAGATATAGTCTATAGCTATGTTTGTAACTATATACCTACTGCTAAAGAAAACTAGTAACGGGGCTCTTTTTAACGTAATACTACTCTAACCCTCATCTAAACTGGCTTAGACCGGTGTAGTGTACTGTGTTTTAAACCATTTATGGACTTGGAAGAGTATTTTCCTTGCTATCTGCATACATACTATGTTTATCCCCGTGTGAGCCCTCCTCCAGCCACTTGTGTCTATAATTAGATCAGGAGTAGTCTGTCAATCAGGTGCAGAAGGGAGGTTGTTTTGATCACAAAATATTGCAGCAATGACTTAATGTGTTACAGGAGCCAAATGCTTGAGGTACTCAAAACACAATGCAAGATTCCTTCAACTTATTTGTGCTAAATTAAACACCTTAACGTGACAGTGGACATATCTGCTTGCAAAGTGATCAAATTGTATTAGCTTTAATACCGATTTCAATGTGGCTGCGGCGTTAATTGCACTCAAAAGTAAATTTGTTTTGTTCAGCAGTGGTACGTTTAACGCTGCACATTTTTCATGGTTTATTGTTGTTGGGTCTATAAAATGTCCATCCCACTTTGACCAACTCCAACTTGACGTCTTTAAATGCCTTGTTATTCATTAAATATGATATAAAACATAGAAAACAGGGAGTTGGTAAAATCAAATGAAAGGCTACATGAAGCAGCATTTTCTGCCATTTTTTAAATATAAAAATACCACAAGAATGAATAAATTATAGAAATACTTGAATATTAGTTCAATCAAAAAACAATTAGATGACTGCCCATTGCAGCTCTAAACAACTTAGAAAACTGTGCTACACAGAACAACACTAAAAGCACTGTACTGCCCATGGAATATAGTGAAATCGCACACACAATGATTCAGCTGAGGGGTTTATTCCTGACCTGCAACTTACCATTTTGTTTGTTTTTTTTTGTTTGTTTGTTTGTTTTTACCAAGGTACAGCCTGTGGTTTTGTCTAATAATGCATTAAAATTTAGCTAACCCAGATACATTTGCACAGCTGCTTACACATCTGACATGCCTCTGTTTCTCACAAGATGGCATAGGCATAGCCTTTTCTGTTTCTTCTAGCTGGCACAGACTGAGTAATATTCTGACTGTTGAAAGACAGTGCCATAGTATTCTTCTAACTGGCTCATTGGAGTGGTTTGGTTCCTCTGTGCTTTACAGAGGACAGCGTTGTCCCTGTGGTATGCTGGCAGGAATCCCCCAGCTTGACCTGCTGCCCTGCTGTAGTGTGGTGCAGCTCTGTGCCTGGGCTTTTGATGGCTGTCTCAGCTACTCATAATGTTCACTGTATGATACGGATAAGTCCAGTCACCCATGCAAAGCCAAGGAAAGGCCATTTGAGCTTTTGTGCACAGTGCCTGGAGGGCTTCAGAAATAGAGAAGCATTGTTCTGTGATCACACTCTGCTTAAAATGTACAATGCAGTTTGAAGGCAGTCACTTGCAGTGGGAATTTCTCGACCAAACAGAGATACTTAGTAAGACCTCATATCTATCATATCGAAGTGAAAATGAATCTGAGACATTTATAAAACACTCAGACTTGATTGCATGTCAGTAGAACACAGAACTTGGCTGTGTAATTGTTGTCATTCTTCATCTATATGATATGTAATTATGTATGTCTGTATTTATTTATGTATGTATGTATGTGTGTGTGTGTGTGTGTATATATATATATATATATATATATATATATATATATATGAACATTTATCTTCTGAGAACTGACCATAATAAAACGTCAGTGTTATTTTCTTTCATTTGACAGCTGTGCAGCAGAGTAATACATGCATGTCCCAGTGATAATATACTGTATATCAGTATTCATAGAAGGCCTCTTGGCCCATCAAATGATTTGGTTAGAGCTTACTCTTGTATAAAGGTGTTTGAGGTTGGAATCTTTGACAGGAGTTTGACTTCAGGTTTGACTTCAACTGCTTCTTGAAATTCTGCTTAAATGGATTGAAGTTGGTTAAATAACTAAACCCACTAAACAGATTTTACATCCTAATTCCCAGAACTCAGAGGAGATCATAAGCCTACAATATACCATGATTTACATCTTGTCTCTAGTTAAGATTAGACTGTAGTTCCCAGGGTCAGGGGCCTTGTATAGATTAGGCAGAAATAGCATAGGTCTTAGGGGTCTTAGACTCTGGTGTCACACCACCACTGTAGTGTTGGGATCATGTGTCGGGCTGTTTGTGTACAACATGAGGCCATGTCATCAGGCAGTGACATTATCAGTGGAAGACTTTGTACCTACCTGACATTAGAATCCATCTTGCCACCTTAAACTAAGTGCATTTCTATACAAATTGTTGATAGGATTGACTATATAAATTTGTCATACCGCAACAATTCATTAGAAACCAAGGCCTCCTGTCAGTCCGCTCCCCTTTTCACTTATCCCTGACTAAAAAGCAGCCTGACGCATTCTCGCATAAAAGAGGGACTTTGGCTGCTTAGCAACAGTGAATGCCAACCCAGCTTGGCAGGCCATGGCCACTCCCCCAGCACTGGGCTCGGCATGGATAAGGTAACAAGTTGCTTTCCTACTCGCCTGCTCCCTCTGTAAACTTAGGAGAGGAGCACTACACTGAATGCAATCCCGAGCTGGACCTTGACATGCCTGCAGTGGGGAGCAGTGTGCAGCCAAGTGACTGATAGTGTCTGACACAGTGGCTGGTTTGAGAGATTGCTGAGCTACTGCTGCAGTAGGCCTGTTGGACTAAGTCACGTTACCTCAGGGAGGGGAGGAAAAATCCAGAGTCCAATGTCTGTGCAGGGGGCACCCTCATTCAGGCTGTGATGTTACTGATGCACGGTTGACTCTGAACACGAGGAGGGAGGAGTAGTTTGACGGGTGCTGTTGGTGTCTGGCTGAAGCTCACTCGCACACCATTGCCTGCTCAGCTGGCTGGATTTAGCACGTTGGAAGGAAAGCTGTAATGGGATTGTCTTTGAGAGGGTAAAATGAGCTGTGTGAACCTGCAAAAACTGAATGGTCTGATAGGCAGGCAACACGGCTGACTGTGGAGGAATTTTCTTTTCCACCTTGGGGACAAGAGTGGATGTATTGAGTTACTTCATACTAAAGTGGATCCATTTTTTATGGCAGGTAAGAGTGGTAGACCTTTTAAAAATGTTACTCTTTCTTTCAATTCGTTGACTTAGTGTCTTGTGTCTTAATTTTGTGATTTTATTTTTCCAAAAACCTTGTCAGTTCAGGGTTGTCTCAGGTTCTGTTGTGTGTTACATAAGATTTAATACCTAGTCATGTTTTTAACCAGAAAAGTCGCTGTTTTTATTTGCTGTGTGGGAAGATACTGCAGTGGCATGAGGAGCAATTCTTGCTAGGGTTCAATGTGCATAACCGTGTGCCAAGTTTGTGTATTCTATTTGATTGTACGGATTGTAATGCACAGTAGGTGTGTTATCTCTCTGCCTGTAAAACAAATATTCATCCAGATTTGGACTCATGTTGATAAAATAAGACCTGCTTTGATATCAGAAGTGCTGAAGTAATACCAGTATTAGCACCTTAAAGTGATTGTGGCACACATGTATTTTGAAAACTTTAATGAATGTAGCTCAGAAGATGGCAGATATTATGACTATGAAAAATGGAATGTAATAATGGTTATGTGCACCTTAAGCCTGCAGCTAGCCATGGAATTGAAAAGTGTTTAGTAATACAGGTGAGCACTGGTATTTCAGTTTTAGTTGCATAACTTACTGTAATATTAGATTTGCTAAGATAAATAAATGGCTTATTTTAACACAACCCCCAATTCAACTGCTGGGTTATAATATGGTATTTCTACAAAAACAAAACAAAAAACAAACAAACTTTTATCTGCATTATTTCACACAGATGAACCAAAGGCCAACATAATGGATGCAGGAAATAATCGATAATTGCAGCCCTGAAAACTAGGAAAAACCCCAGAGTATTATGTTTGGCAGAGACCTGCAGCATCACTGATCTTCCCTTTCCTTACTTAGCCACCACTGCCTTATTAGGCCTAGGCATACTTTTTCTCCAAGCAATGAAGATACATGCTTGTGTTTTATTCACTATTTGGGTTTATTTCCACTTGGAAAGTATGGTCAGCTCAACTGCTTGACATAGAAACATTATAAACAGTAGACTTACTTGATTTCTTTTTTTTTAAGTTGACATCAAGAAATGTGGAGCAGGGTGTCTGTGGCCTGAAAACTGGAACACTTTAAGGCTGTTGGTGACTTGATATCTTACTCTCCAGTGATACATACCACAATGGTGCTTTTGTAGTAGTGGCTGGCAAGCTTAGCAGGCCAGTCAGCTTAAATAAACACAACAGTACACAACAAAGCAGTTAAGACTGTCGGTGACTCCTCGTGCCAAATCCATGTTGGCTTATTACAGGGCAGAAACATAGCATATAACTGCTGTTCCAACCTCACATGTAAGCTTTTACTAAGCCATCCTCCAGGAGAGAAATCAGATGTATCTGGTAAAACATATCTCAAGGTAAGGTACAAATACTTAGGTAATATGTTACATATTATAGCTCATAGCACAGCTAGGAGATAATTTAGACATTCTTGCAACACAGTATTCTTTAAGCATGATCTTGGTGACTTTTGAATTTTTAATTGATGTAAGTCATAAATAATGAGTAACCTGCTGCTGTTACAATGACCAATGGCTACAAAGGTTTCCAGGGGGAGGCATAGCCTTTTTGGAGCCCTGGGCTACATTTTGCACTGGAGTATCTGGACAGAGCCTTCCAAATATTTATTGACTGAGTAGCATCTACACACCACAGTGCAGGAGGTGGCACTGGCTAGTCAGTTGAGCTGCACGATATTGGAAAGGAACGACATTGTGATTTATTTTATTTTTTTTAGCAATGTGATGATACTGTGGGTCTACCCAGGCTGTAGCTAATAGGGAGACTGAATAAGTCATGGAAGATGAGGACTTAAAGTTTTCCTTTTGTATCAGGAAGCAAAAAGTTGTATCACAGAATGACGATGCTGAAACCACTTTTCAGGCTGACTGTCAGTGATACTGAATACTCAATAAATGTCATGTCAGTGTAATTATGACAACAAATGCCTAACCCTTTTTGGTATTTCATTTAGGTTGGGTTCATTCAGAGCGATGAAATATTAAATAATCTTTGCTCACCAAATCTTATCCTTTCTTCCCCTCAGGTGTGCATAAACTATGGATTATGAACCTTTTTAATACAGGAATGGGAAATTATAAGGGGTCTTAATTTTCTATCAGCCATGAGAAGCACACATTACCATATTTGTGAAAATACATAAATTATAATTGTAAATCCTTAGTTTCAGGCACAATTGAAATTTTAAATATATCAGCTTACCTTGCATAGTCTATTGTGGTTATAAAAGTTTGACCTTTTTTTCCCTCTTTTTAGATGTCCACACCTGACGAACAAAATTGATGGATTGCTGTGCTGCTAATCAAATGTGAGGTTTTTTAGAGCTGCAGTCAAGGTCCCAACAGAGCTCCAAAATGTCCCACACGACATTCACCATGTCTGATGACCAAGTAGAGAGCAAAGTTTCTCTGCCCCACAGAGAGGCCCTCTCCCCTGACAGTCATTACAGCAACTTGTCACTATCACCTTCACCTGACAACAGTAGTATGTCAAACACAAGTGACAGAGAAGCCAGCAGCTCCCCTGACATCAACATGCTTGAATGCTGCTTCAGTAATGGCTCCTCTGTGGATAATCTCTACAACACCACTTTACCACAGGATAATGTATGCTGCAGTGTAAGCATGAACCTGAACCAAACCTTTATTGCCACACCTGTTAATGGCACTGGGAATTTCTGGAACGAAAACTTAAGTCTTCAGAACAACAGTGACTCAGGATCCGACAAGTACCAGACTTTCAGTAAGAACATGGAGGGTGGAAGTAACAGTGCAGTGATGTCTCCAGAATCTGCTGGGAGGGAAAGCCAGTTAAGTTCAGGTGACACGTCCCGCAGAGGATCCACTGAGAATGACTTCTGCTCCCTGAGCTCAGGGGAAATGGTGGTAAGGCGCAACAGTTTTTGTCTGGAGGACGAGTCACTCTTGCTCATCTCTTCCCTGGAGGATTCATCAATATCTCTAGCTGCTAGCCATCCAACATTGCCTGCTGAATCTAACCTGCTGTCTACCACTTTGCCGGATGTTCTTGAAAAATCCACAGAAAGAGTAATTGAGGGGAACAGAGGCCATCCATGTCTTGGCATGACATTCACTGAGGGAGAGCTCCTTACTGAGGAAAATGAGATGTCAACATCCAACTCTCTTGTAGCTCTGCCAACTGAGAATGAAGGAGGTCTTTTGATGACCTTTGTATGTGAAGCATCTCCTACAGATTGTGCACAAGAGGCTCAGTTTGCTAGTGCTGAAGCTGAGCCGGCTCCCCATTTCCCTGAAACATTTACACCAGAACAAGGCAAGACCTTTGTGTCCACTCTGTCAGCTATGCAAGACACTGATAAGGATATTCATACTTCCACTCCAATACAAAACATTAGCAACATGATATCCAGCCTCCCATCCCTCTCTGAGTCTCCCTGCAATGGAAACACTGGCAGCCCAGTACATTGCCCTATCAACCAGAAGCAAATCTCTACCACTTCTAACCGTTTGGTTGCAGCACTGATGCCTTCAGTCAGCAAAGTCAAGAAAATGGAAATTAAGAAGTTTCCCAAATCAGACTTCAGCAAAGTAAAATCCAAAGTTGTGACAAGAAGTGTGCATCAGTTATCTGTGTCAAGGGCAGCTTCACAGCACAAACCATCCCAAGTAAACATCAATAACAGTAAACACACTGAAGCACTTAGGATCAGGAATAGTCTAGCCAAGTTGAGCAGTACCACTACAGTTGTCTCTACCACCACTAAAACCATGGATGGACAGGGCAAGAGTACAGGATCCCCATCTCACCGCCACCCAGCTGCAAAGAAACCAGCTTCCGCATTGCAATGCAGTAATGCCAGCTCTGAAACAGAACAGGCGACCTCGTGCCAAGAAGCAGACACCGCAGCACAACATGCTGGCAACCAGACCTTCTGCCTCTCATCCTTGGAAAAATCTCCTGACAGAAGCGGCCAAAAAGATCCCAAACTATCTCCTAAAAAGGGAGTGTTAAACAAAATTGAGGTCAAATCCGGCTCAGCTTTAGGTCAGGACAAGTCTCCTCTCGTCAAGACACGACTTCGCTGCTCATCGGAGAGTTCTTCATTGTCGTTACGGCCATCCAGGGAGAAGAGAACAACTCTAAGGTTCTCAAATAGTTTTATCATTTCCAAAGCTGACAGCCACCTGGTCCAGACCAAACCAGGAAGCCAGAACTGTTCTCCCCTGAATACACAGACTGAGGCCACAAACAGACCTGCTGAAAACTCCACAAGGGAGTTTAAGAGGATCAGCCTGGTGGTGAGTATCTACCTATAAAGTGATGTAAAAAATCAGCAAATCAGTAATTATTTTCAGGCATCAATCACACCAAATCAAAATATGTTATATTGTGAACCACTTGCATAGAGCTGGGGGACTAAATGGGATGTTAATGTCTTTGCAGGCAGAGTCCAGTAAATCTACATCTTCAGGAGCTTCGTGTGATGAAAGTAAGAGCAGATTTCGAGCAAGGCCATCTCCGAGACAAATAAGGGTACCACCACCTTCACAACCGCCAGCTGCCAGTCCCAGACCAGCCACTCTGTCAGCCAAGCAGAGGCAGGGGACCCTGGGGAGGGATGACCACAGGACCTCCAGGGCTGTGGGGACACCACAGTGCAAGCAGAAGAGCAGCAAAGGTAAGGCTCATAATGGTGAATGCAATGTTTAAAAGGGTAAGCCTATGATAAAATTGTAAAGCTCTTGAGAGGTTTAAAGCTGTCCTTCATTTGCCTCACAGAAGGGAAAGGTGACCTATAAATGTCTGTAAATAAACATTGACAGTAGGTAACAATCAACACCCACATCAGTCTCATGACCTGCCTTTTACCAAGCTGAGAGCTGATGATTTCCTAACAATTTCCTCTGTTGTGTAAACATAGAGACTTGTGGTTGCGATGGTACTCTATACTTTTGAGTTGCCTAATGAAGATTTTTGACTTCATAATTTCGGAAATGACACATACAGATATTAACACTGTAAACATTTTAATTTGTTTACCTTGTATCAGTCCTGAATTACAAGCAATTTTCCCAAGTCCTGAATCCTGACCTTTCTGTACTGACTTCTAGACTAAACACAACTTCTTATTAATCACAGCCTGATAAAACATTAAACATTAAACTCTTTGATTGATTTATTTTTATGTTGTGTTGTCCCACACATTGGCACTGAAACCGCTTAGCCTACATTGATCATGGCAGGTAGTAGTGTTTTTTTATTTTGTTTTGTTTTGTTTTTTGGCTGTTTGGGAATGCAACAAATTGACAAAAATATGGTGCATAGCCATGATGCTGTCACATTAAAACATTTATTAAGGGAAATGAAACCATGTATTGCTGACATGGAACCAAGTGTCCAGGAACCTGGTGAACATCCAGACAAAAAGAGCATTTGTATTGCCCCAAAGTACCACACGTGCACACTCTTTTTTTCCCTTTTAGTTTTTTAGTGTAGATAAAAATAGCAGTCGTTGTTGTTACAAGGACAGGGAAAGTGTAGCTGCAGGCAACCATAAGAGTCCTCCTCCATTCACAGCATGCAGACAGATATGATGGGCCTCTGCTGGAAAAAATATATGAAATAAAATCTGTTTTATAAATGATTCACTCACCGTAATGTACCCCCTCATGGCAGACAGTTGATTCCATGAAGTGAGGAAAAAAAGGTTTTTAGTATTTATGTTTTACAGTCTCCTAACAAAGCTGTCACAAAAGGTCATCTGATTATGAACTCTGGTACAGGCTCATTATTTGAATGCTGTGTTGAATCAGGGACAGATATAAAACATCAAGGGCAAGTGGTACCTCAGGATAGGTTTGGAAACACTGCTCTTATCTAAACATGTAGTTGTAAACTGGAATAACTGAGGCTGTAGTAAAGCAGTATCTCCATCAGAGGGTGATATTGAGCAGTTCCTCAAGCATGCCTGCTGTCATCCTCCTGATGAGCTCAGCCATGTTCCACAGGAACAATGTTGGATACAGATGTCACCTCCGGTCTCTTGTCCAGGTCTGGAGATAAACAGCCAACTCCCTCTGCCCTCCTGCTCCTCATAGTAATAGGAGTCCTGGGGAAGGAGGGGGACTCTTCCTCTGATGGGAAGCCATCTGTGCGGGTGGAAAAAGCAGGGGAAGGAAAGGGAGGTTTTGAGTTCACCAATAATGTTGAAATGAGAACACAATGTTTGAAACAAGCGCCCTGAGCATAGTAAAAAATAAGCAACCTTCTTATGCTCTGGCCATAGGGACACATCATAGGGATGTATTATTTTTCTTCTTAAACTGCAACATTTTTTAGTATTTGATCATATTTGACATGTTTGCTGTTGTGAATAAGATACATGCTGGTAAGTTTTGTGCAACTTCTATATTAACTGTAACTTCAGAAATTGGTAAGCTGTTGGTGATCTTTTAGATATTTAAATAGAACTTTTAAACTGTTTTCTGAGCTCATCTACTTTTTAATTGTTTTGCTTTAGGAAATATTTCCCTAAAATATCACATGAAAGGACTAATTATTCCATCTGTTATGATTATTGGTTTATTATTATGATTTGACGCAGCCAGAATCTCTGTGGACATTCTACGGCATGTTTTTGTTCTCATGACCAACACAGTGGTGAGCTCTGTATGTGTATTTGTCCTTAGTGCATGCTGTTGACCTGATGTTTATTTGTGCTCCATTTCATCCCAGGCAGTCAAAGAGTGCAAGCAACAGGAGAGCAGTCCCTTGGAATTGCCTCAACAATAAGTATTAAGTCTCAACTGAATGGATCCAGACCTTCTCATACTCCCACTCGGCCCTCTCTTATGGGCCCTCCCCCTACTCCTGCTTCTAGACTACCACGCAAGACCCTGGGGCCATCCAGGAGCCTCACAGAGACGGCCAGTGTTCACACCGAGCTGAGTGAAGGAGCTGGGAGCACACAAGGTAAGCCAAACGCAGATTTTAGAAATGGGATGTTCAGTCCTCACAGGCGATTACATAAAGGTATAAAGTCATTTTTTTTTGTTTTCATGGGTCAGGTCATGATGTTGTGCTTTTTAATAACACATCTGGACATGGAGGGGAGGGGCCTCTGGTCTGAGAAGTGACCCACTTCAGGGCAGGGCTTGGATGTAAATCTCCCTGGGGCAAATCTGTCCCCAGTTTAATACCTCCACATCTGCCAAGATAGAGGACATCTTAAAAACATCCTGATATATTTTTTACTTCTTTATTTTAAGCTCTGTTGAAAAGTAAAACGTTCTTCACATAAGAAAGCCCAGTTCCAGCAAATCAAACTGTATTGCTGCAGAACTTTAAATGGTTCTGGAAATGCTATTTTATTTTTCTGCTGGTGTTTTAAGAGAATGAGCACTGTTGGGCAGCTGGCTCTTTTCCTACCAGCATCTTCAACAGCATGCAGGCCTGTGATTGGCTGACAGGACCTGTTTTCCAAACTGGGGACCCCCCTAATATGGTTGTTATGGCAACGGGCTCCATTCCACTCTAGTTCACACACAGCGTTGCCTGGAGGAAAGTGAGCACACACACTACATCTGATGTCGACTGAAGCGCAGGAAAGGAGCAGGTTCCCTGTTGTTCTTTTTTTCTTATTTTTACATATAAATCCAATGGCTGGTTACACGGGGCTCCGAAGCTGCACATGGACTGAATTTCCAGCTCATGTTTTCAACAGCTCCTCTTTTATGGCACAGAGCAGTGCAGCATCAAACTGTGATCTCACACTCTTGACGTGTCTGCTCATTGGGTCCTATCGTTTTTGTATCATCCCTTTGTTAGCTTTGTTTAATGGAAAAGATAGAAAGCTTTGGCGAAGTAAGTAACACTAGAATGTAAATCATGACTGTTGTATGCATGGTGAAATTTCAAGAGCTTCTCAATGTTGTAATCTGTTTAGCATTTAGAGGATGTAAATCATTCTTTTGCATGCAAACATCAGTTAATGTCCACATCCTACAAGTAGATGTGAAGTGTTTTGTAAAACAAAATAAAAAATATCACAGCATGATTGTGGGATTCAACCAGTACATCTCCACTTGTTCTACAGTTTCTGGAGGAGGTGGAAACAAACCGTCAGTTTTAAAAACTGTTGTGCTGAAAACTAGACTTACAACCCCTGGGAAAAACCCTGGATCAAGTAAGAACACACCTCTACATGCACACACTTTCCTTTTTATTCCATGACAAGGACATGTTTTTCATTTTAATAGCTTTCGTTTGAAGCTAGAAACTCCCATTTATTAAGTTAAATGATAGTGAGATCCTGCAGATCCTTATACTATGAAAATAAAACGGCTCTGTTAAATCTGACTTGATTGAAAGTGATAAGGCCCTCCCAAAACACAACAACAGAAAGCTTTTGTTACTGACTGTAATTAACATTGTGTGTTAATTATACTTAATCAGGGCTCTTTGAAGATGATTTGATCATATAACTTGTATCTTTGTTCTTCAGTTGAAAAGTGTGTTTGATCATCCTCATGAATCAGTTTGAGCATAAAAGCTGTCTACTGTGGTGCTCAGCTGCCAGTTTGTGCTGCACCATGGGTCAGATTAGCTCCTGCCGCTTGTCTCACCTGGATCTTCTGTTTGTAACAGCTTTGGCCACAGCATGCAGACCTGCTGCTTTTACCAGCAAAGGTGCTTCAAATCCTACAGTCAGTCCTCTGAAAAGGACCACCTCTGCAAAACTTGTTCGTCTGACAAGTGGACCTGGTAAGAGTAATATTGTATACATTTAATTTAGTGCATGTTGTATCTGTTCTAACTTAATATACATTTCAAAAAAAGGAAATTTAATAACAATTTAAACCTCTGTATCGTTAAAGTGCAAATCCTGTTAAGTCTTCTTAATGGACCTGATATTTTATTTATTATAGTTACAAAGAGCACTGTCCTCTTCTTGCTTATTTTTAATTGATGTCCAAGACCAGCATCGATATATTAGAATACTAACCGTAAATAAAATATGAATAATATATTTTCCCTGGAAAAAAAAAAAAAAAAAAATTTGCTGAGAAGGTGAAATAGCTATATAAGTATCCTTTATAATGTCTGCAGCCATCCTGTTGGGCTGAGAATAGTCCTTTAACCTCCAGGTGTGTTCATATCGAAACCAAGTATATTTACTCAACTTGATTTTCCACAGTCTCCTACTTTGTAATCCAGTACATTTTAGAGAGAATAACTAGAGTTCACACAATTAACAATTAAAGGTGACACAGATAATGAATTCAATTTTTTTTATCAACTTGTCTGTCCTAGCATGAAAATGAAGCAGTTGTGAGTGAGTGGGATAAAAGTAGCACACCCCTGTATCTTTTATCCATAGACGGCTTCAAATATCAGCTGACATTATGGGTGAACTTTTATCTAAATGTTGCTTGGTGTTATAAAAAACTTGTGGCACTAAAGTAAATCAGATGTGGTTTATGCTAATTTTGACCAGATCATTCAAGTTCTTGTATCCTGTGTTGATCAGTGGTCTCATGTTTCCAAAAAAAATAATGTGCAGTGTCAACATTCTGTTTTTGCTCTCTGATGCTCACAGTACAATGCTTGATGCATATTGTCCTGATCTTCATGTGTCTTTCTGTCGTTGGCAATGTCATAACTGCCAGGTTAAGCTTCCAGTTTTGCAGGAACTAGATGAAAATCATGCTGCATTCAATAACCCAATTAATTAGCACCTTGTTTTGACACTTGGACTAAGTATGTTTCTCAGTCATAGCTGACACATTTTAAAAGACAGCTGTGCCAGCAGTGCAGTTTTGAGGTCAGCAGACAAAATTATGCCATGATAAATGTGTCATGGCTTGTCATACCGCTGCTAGTGACACACAGAAAGAGAGTAAATGAGAGGAAGAGTGGGGGGCTGGATTCAATTCCTATTGGCTGCAGTTTTTCTGTCAGTCCCTCCCACTCCTTTCTCTCCCACCCCACCCCCCTCTGCTCTCTTCCTAGCATCCTGGCTGTGCTACAGCACCGCCATCATTAAGCTTAGAGATGCTGCTTTGCTTTGCTGTGAGAGATTTGTGTGTGTGGTGAATCGCTGAAGCCTGGCTTTACCAAGAGGATTAAGGGATTTTTATTTCTCTCTTTTTTTTCTGCTCCTATCACATCTATCTGGCTGTGCCACAAACCCCTGGCCAGCCTTTGACCTTCTTCCAGCCTTTACGGCTGGAAATTAGATTTTGAGTTGGGAGACCTGCCATGCTGAGCTTGGTGCTGCCGCTGTTTTCACGGCTGTCTCAGAGGTGTAACTCTTTTTACTGTTTTTTATTGATTTATTTGTTCTCTGGTCATCAATTCTGCTATCACCTGAGGCATGCTACACTGAGGCACACCATGGCATGTGGTTCATAGCCAGCATCAAGCTTCTGCGTTTGGAAAGATATTTATTTTTGTCATTTCTTGCTAAAAAAAACGGTGGGCATCTTGCTTTGTTTTTTGAGAGATGTTATGGTCTCCGAAGCTTTCGCTATCGAACATCCACGTGCGTCTGACAGCCAAGGGTTTACTCCGAAATATTCAGCTGCTGTCAGGATGCAGGAAGAACACTGTGGTTTTCCAAGCAGGTTTGTCAGTTTTTTCTTAATTTTATATTTCTACTAACATTATTGTGAATTATTTGCCCTGATATTAAAGCCAAGCCTTTTTATGTAGAGCCATGCAGTTAGGGGTTTCTGAAATCTATTTTTAGGATGGCTGTTTACTGGTCGGCTGAGCAGTAGGTTCAGCTTTCATTTACCCACCTTGGTCACCAAGATGTATTTTGGATATGAATGTAGATTTTTTTTAAGGAATACGTGTATTTAAACGAGCAACAGAATTGTCTCCCTTAAAGCCATATTTGCATTGCAGAATGGCGTGTATTATTTTTGGCGCCACCTTTTTTTCGATGCACTTCTTCTAGCTCTTCTGCTCTCAGGGACACCCAGTACTCCTGTTTCACCCTGTGATGAACCAAGGTTATTTTGGTTCTTGGTCTCTAGGTTACACCATGAGAACATTGTTGTGATTGTTGATCAGGACTGTGGGAACACAGTAGCTTCCTGCACTTCCCACATTATTTGAAGTATTCGTCTCCTATTTTTAAACTGTTATGACCGAATATGGGGACTAGTTTAAAATCTCAAATGTTTCATAACTCAGTTGGATTACGGTTACAATGTGTGTGTTAAAAGCAACCACAACAATTTTTTACTTGCAATGAAAATTTTCAATTTAACTCTGATTTCTTTGTATGACCTACATAAACAAATAAGGCCAGTAGTAGGAAGACTGGCTATTTTTGCAAAGCCACGCCACATATTCAGACAAAATAATTTACAGCATGCATAGTGGAAAAGCCTATGATGACACTATATTCTGTGATTATGACTCAAACTGGGGCGGGATCAGCAACGACAAAAGGAGAATGATAAACTGCAGGAAAGAGGGGGGGAAAAAAAGCTTAGAACTGTAGGTTTCATAGCCGATCCTGAATTGCCTGAATTGCCCCTCTTCCTCCTAAACAGGTTTCTAATACTTCTATTTCATTACTAAAATTATTTGAGATACATGGTTATACATTAGTAGTAAATTAATGATTTTACATTTGTCTCAAATATCCTTTGTTTAAACAGCATACCTACATTACCTCATCCTGCAAGCAGAAAATGTTTTTATTTTTTTGTCCCTTCTTGCACAAATGTTCAATACAAATGTGAATCATCATCCTTACAACACGAGACGGCGTTGCTCATAGAATCACAACCACTTTTGTCCACAGAGGATAAGTCAACAAAATTAAAGTTTGTTAATGTTGCTTTAAATACATGCAAACTATTTTTATTTTAGTTCTCTAGTATTTTTTTGTATACATAAAAGTTGTCGGTTGGTTTAATCATGTATCAGATTATTTTTTAGACCATAGTCCAATGAATGTTAGACTGAGAATTATTGTCTAGTATTGTGTCAACCAAGCACTACAAGTGCCTGATTGTGAGGGGTCTCATCACCCATAGTGCTTTGTGCTATGGTGTGATATCTCCTTCTAGCAGCAGAGCACTGTGCAGTAATAATCACACATTATTTGATTTCAAGTGTACTTGTTGAATTAGTACACAATGATTCCTTGCGTGGGAGGACGTGTGAAGTAAAGAGGGCAACATGTGTGATCAGCTCTGTGTTCAGAGACTTTGAAAATAGCAGCAGGTCCTCTGTTGCTATGGGAGAGCAGCTAGAGGGAGAGACAGCCTGTATGCATTTATAAATTCAAATGAGAGTGCAGATTGACGTGTTTATGGAATATGAACACCACATTGCAGTTTAAATTAGTGTTAAGAATATCAGAAGTTTAAGATGGGTGTGATAGTAAGTTATTGTTTTATGTTTGCTAATAAGAATCAATGTAAAGCTTCCACTTATTCTGTAAGTACAGAAATACTATTGACAGCTCTCGGAAAAGAAATAATGTCTAGAAGAAGCAAATTCAGGAATCTATTTTGTTACCTGAAACCTGAATTGAATTGACATGAATTATATTCACTATTGAAGTCACTGCATCGGCCACCTCTTCAGACCATTCTGAATTATTTAAAAAGGTGAGAGCATGAATCTTTTAAATTCAGGAGAAGTATATTGCATAATGTCCACTTCTGGTCTTGGAAACAAGCACATTTCTGGGTGAGGATATACATAAGGATGAAACTGTCTATATATTGAAATGTTAAAAGCTGCATCAGTAAACATTGCTTTGATATGTTTTCCAAATTAATAGTTTAGAGGGGAAGGCTAGTTGTAGAAAGCAAAGAACTAAGAGTTCATCTGTCTTTAGATTTATTAGATACATTTATGAAAAGGAAAAACTATACATACTATTCCATTACAGAGCAACAAGATAGCCACGTGCCCTAACAACTACCCATCTCACCTAACATTTATAACCTCTAGTGGTGTCAAGTGATCCACATCGGCCCCGTCAGTGGCCCCCAGGCAGTAGCTCAACAGCCTTGGTGTGTCCTGGAGCTTTGCTTTATTTTTTGGAAGCTAGGCTTTATGTTGTATGTTTTCTGCATGTTTACAGTACATATTGGCTATAAAGCAGCTTAAGACAGTGTTCCTTTTTTGCACAACCAGCAGAGGGCATCCTAATTTAAAGAAACCCTTTGAGATGCTTTTAAAGTGCAGCATCATCAGAATAATTGAATGCAGAGCAGCATGGCTCAACCACTTCTTTGAATCTATCTGAAAAAGGTTTCCTAGTCTGAAATGTACTCATTTACTGTACATGATGCAATTTTTTCAAAGCATTTCAATAAATAGTCTAAAAGGTTTCTGTGTAAATTTGGAGAATACAGTCAGGACATTCAAATGGAAACCTGTTTTCTGGTCTTGAATAATCTGTGTCCTCTATTTCAGTCTGAAAATATCACAAGGGCTGGGTCAAAACATCTTAATGCCAATGTTTAAGCAATTTTTTACGTTCCAATCCTTGCAAGTGGCAGCAAGCTTAAGCAAACCACCGCTTTTTTGCTTTAAATTGGGTTTATACAAAGGGGAATTTGATACAGACGTTTAATGGATTAACCAAACATGCTACATTGTGACGCATATTATTCTTCAACATATTAATTGGCCTATGGCAGGATAGAAGATTTGGCCATATCAACCAGTCTATTTCCAACATAAAATGAAAAGCACAGCCTTCACTCAGTTGGTACCTTAAGGTGTATGTCTTAATTTGTTTGTTTTGAAGGCTGTGCCTGTCTTTATGCTGAATAGTTTACTTTGGCTGTGAGACACACAGAAAGGGAGAAACTAGTTTTGAGGTGAACTGCACATCCGGATACAGAGCTGAGTAAACTCAAGTCTGGTATGAAGGCAGCATATAATTATTCAGAAATGGATCAGGCTTTTTATTTCCCTGCCGTGACTCTACAGTTTGCTCTCAGTCGGTTTATCCTCTTGGTCCATCACAACAGCTCTCCTTGTGTTGGCCTTCCAGCCTGGAGTGTTGGTCTCTCTGCAGTATTAAATTGCTCCAGTCAGGATAGAAATAGAAAATGCAGGGTCTTATTTTGAATGGCATCCAAGAAAATACAGCATTATTTAGTTTATCCAATAGTTAAATACTGGTGTTATTCTGGGATGTTAATGATGCTCTGAAATGATACCCCGCCTAGTGCAAATGTAACTTTAATATGTTCCAGGTTTTGTCTTCATAAAGGACATGATTCTAAACACTTCATAGGCAAGTGGTGTTTCTAGTATTAGGGGACTAGGGTGGAATCAGCTCCTGTACCTTTTCAAAAGCAGACCAAGGTGGTGCTGGTTCAAAACTTGCTGGTTAGAATGGCCTCCTGTATTTCTGCTTGCAGGTTTATTGAGAACAGCTCATCCAAACAGTTTCACGCACCTCTCAAGAAATCCTAAAGAACAAACACTCCTGTTCTTTAGCTCCTAAGCAAAACAATTGTCATCACATACTGCAGTTGCTTCACAAAACTACTCCAGTATACATGCCATTTGCTAAAACCAAGTTATTTGGGATCAGGCAGTTCCCAGGAACAAAAGCGTTAATGCCAAAACTTACATGGCTGATGTTGGTAATGATTGAGGTTGCTGCCTTGTTACATCTAGGATATCATAGGATCTCTTTTTGTTCACATTCTTAAATATGCTATAGTGAGTGACAGAGAACGAGCTGTACCCAGCATCACTCAGTGATCCAACAGTTTATAAAGGTCCTCTAACAATGCATTACACAGTGTATCCATGATACAGTACTTATAATGTAGTGCCATACCCATGTTGGTCTCAAGAGCATGCACTCAACACTGCACTTCATCAGGTCCTCAGCTTCACGTCTTAATTTACTTGCAACTATTTCAGCATTGTTTATGGCAAATAAATTAGTGTTTGGCAATATAACAGTGTGAACCAAGCGATAGTTAAGATGGTCCCTTAAAGTTTTTACCTTGTTTGTGTCTGTGTTTTGTTTAAGTGCTGTCTCAGGTGAGGCATTTGCTTTTGTTTATATCCTACTGACGTTTTGAATTAAAAAAGAATAATAATAATCTTGAGGGACAGTATGGCTATTTTAACCAATCAAGTGACTTTTCAGAGCAGTTGCTCTGTCGTGATATATACAATTACTGTAATATAAAAGTGTATATATACCCTGCTAATGCATTGTGGTCATATTGCCCACCCCTAATATGTATCGTAATTGGCTTTAACAGCTGTCATCTAAACCGCAGACAGAGCTGAGTGAGTGTACCCACAGGCCACTGGTGGTACAGGATATTCCACTCAATGGTATTCCCCATGTGTCTCAGGCTATTCTCACTGCTGTGTTACATAACACTCACTACAGTCTCCTCATAAACACACTGTGCTGTCAAACAAAACACACAGGTGTCCGATATCATTGATAAGTCCTTTTCTTGCCAAACACTCACTGGTATTGAGCTTACAAGTTTTATGTTCCTCTCTTCTGATGCCTCAGTGTTTTAGCAGAGTCAACCAGTGCTCTTCATTAGGAGGACTGACACCAGCTATTGTATGGTGGTGATGTATTTATATAGCTGATGTAAATCAAAGCTACAGTAGCACAGCCTCGCTAAAATAAGTTGTCCTTGGTGACCGGTGTCTGCACAGCACTAGATTGAATTAGGATATGGAAAACTAATTGCATTCAGAGGATCCATTTTTATGTCTGTGCTGTTGGAGGAGCTGCACTGGGAATCATCAGACTGGCTGATTGGATAGAACAGTTCTGGGCCGTAGAAATATCCAGGGCTTTGACACTAGAGCTTGCTGCATCTGTGACCTTGACAGGAGTGTGTAGGGTGGGTGGTGCTGCTGTAAGACAGGCTGTTATGGAGGGGGGTATGATGGTGATCAACGTCGTCACGACACTCAACACATGTTCTTTCACAGTGGACAAGAACAAACACAAGGCCGGGTCCCGCCAGCAGCAGCCTCAGCAGCAAGCGTCCCAACCGAACCAGCGTCATGGACCTCCAGATGTGGTACCTGCAAGTGTCGCCGAGGGTGAAAGAAAGGGCCAGAGCATCAAACAGCTCGAAGGACTCCTGGCCGCTAGTAACCGCAGATTTGAGGCCATTGCTATTGTCTTGCAGCAAGCTTTGGCTGAGGTAGGAACATTTTATTTTCTTTATTTTTTTAATTTTATATTCAGCAACATGGATTTTTTGGACCTGTTGCATTTATAATTGTAATATTTTCTGTCAGTGATCATGACACTTCTGGACATCACAGACATAGCTCAGTTTGTGATCGTTGGTATTGTCGGATAATGACAGAGTGCAGCTGAAATTACCTTGTTATCTCACTTAATTGCCAAGTTTAAAGGTGGTAACCCAATTTACGTCAGATAGTTATGATCCATGAATAATCACAATATCAATTCAGCTGCTAGAAAGCATGCCAAAAATACAATGCAGTAATCAGAAGGCTATCATATTTTTTTTGAGTGCATTATGCTTTCTGTTTTCCATTATTTTATAGAAGGCTCAGATGAAACAATATGCAGGTACTTTGTCTCCGCTTTCACATAGAGACAGAAATGCCAACAGAGCTAAAATGTCAAGTGTATTAGAAGGATCCTCTTTATCTTGGCTTCTTTTAAAGTCCCCATCCAAACATGGTGATAACTCTGAAGAGGGGCCACAAGCACTTTTGCTCCCTCTCTGAGAAATTTTGCCTCTGGCTCTGCGCTCTGCCCACAAATGCTTTTTTGCTAGGTTGACCAATGGAAAAGCAGAGCTGTGACCGTCCTGTGATCACCATTTATAATGAGAGATTTAAATAGACAGGAGCCTCCAGACTCTGATGTGGAGCGTGTTTTGGACAAAACCAGTCACAAGCAGACCTATCAGAATAGTCAGTATAATTAGTACCTTTTATTTCTTTATACTGCTTGTAAGGTTGAACTTGCAGTAGCTGACACACAGTTTTATCTGTTACAGTAATATCTCTCAGTAATATCTGTTGCGATGTTAAGTTTGTTTTCGCTCTTCACTAGATGTTTGTACCAGATGTACCAGATCTAGCCTGCCCAGCGTAGCTTTTAAGTTTTTTGAGGAGTGCACAGAGTTCAGGAGAGGAACGATAAAAAAATCTCTGAACAAACTTTGCACAAATACAAGTCCCGATCAAGATCATTTTAGGGGACATAAACTTAAGAAAAATATTTTTTAAGTGGAGATCTTGATCCTTAAAGTTACAATTTGTGATTCAGTAAACCTACAGTCTGAAATTATCTTCATGACATAACTGTTCGTGTTGCAACATCAAATCCTGTGCCTTAACACAAGGCAACCAAATGGCATTTCTATTTACAGCAACAGGGGGTGACTGTAAGGGTATGAGGGGCTGCACACTTAGACATGTCCAACACACAACAGCCCTGTTGTTGTCATCCCCTGAACAACTGCACCATCCTGGATCAAAGAGAGAGGCTGCTCCATTAAAATATATATATATATATATCTTGCAGTCTGATTGCATGTTACTGTGAAGAACAACTTACTTAAAAAGCTCACCATGATTTTTTCAGTTGTTCCTTTCACAGATGCAACAAGTAGGAAAGCATGACCCTCAGAGCCTTTTGAAAATGGATGTTTAAACACGCTGTTTGTTTTGGAAATGTTTTAATAGTGGTGTCATGTGATTGGCTTCCAAGAACTGGATGCCCCAAGGGATTAATCTTCACACAGTGCAGTACAAACAGACTAATCCCATCAGCTACCCTCCACCCAACCCTAACCATTTGGTGGGTGTCAAAGCAAAATAATAAATAAATTAAAGAAGTTCATAGTCTACTACAATTGTACAGTTGAATTAAATCTGCCCAAAAATGTATATCTGTTTTTCCTCTAAAAATCTAAACTGATAATTTGTTACCCTGTCTGAGATGTAAACTATTTCAGTCCTTCTGGTTAACTTTAGAAGTGTCCTTGTCAAATCTTTTCACACCATATGTGCTGATTGAGGGAAACAACTGGAATGTACCAACCAAAAATACATTGCTTTAAGTCATGAGGTAATGCAGTGTTTGATTTGTCACTGTTGAGATGTCTCTGTCAAGTGGATTAGTCTTTCTTCTTTATTTATTAGTTATTTAGTCAAGATTTACATAAAGTCTTTAGTAAGAAGCCACAAGTGCTGAATCTTGGTAGGTGGATAGTTGGATTTCAAGAGTGGATTTATGTGTGAGATTTGATCTTGTCATTCCACTTTTCATTACCCCTGCTTACAGTGGCTGTTGCTTTGACTACTGTCAAGCAAAAGCAGATTTTAATCGGCACACTGAGATAGTTACGGTAAGGCAGATGATGTAGAAAGAAATGGATAAAGCCATTTGTATCCAAAAATATCATCGGTTGATTAAATTTCCCTATTAACTCTCCTGCTATTATCATTATATGATCTACAAAATCCATATGTATCTTTTTTTGGTACTTTTTGTTTGTAAACAGTTTTTGTTTTTGTTAGATGAGAACTTAAGATCTGCCAGGACCTTCCTCTAGAGGCCGCTGGGAACTTCCCATCATTCCTTAGCAATCCACTGGACCTTATCTGACATTGTTGCCATGCCTCTGACGCATGAGCACAGGATGTGTGCACACACATGAGACGCACATGTATGAGGTTGAAAAAAAAGTAACTTGTATGAGCACTTAAATCTTATGCTGTTCTATGCTTCTGTATTGGCTTCTTTCTAAATATCTGTTAACCACAGTACACAGTACTGATGGTATCATCATGCAGCATGCGGTTGTTTGTTATACTCACATTTGATGGTTTGATTAACTTGTAGTCTCCTGATTGTTTGGAACTGATGTTGATTAGGCCGGTGATTGAAAGTAAACATATACCAAACTCCATTGATTTAAATATTAACAAAAGAAATCAAACAAATTGCCTGTATAATCAATCAAATCAAATAAATTAATCTAGTACTTTTTTTTTTTTATTGCTTCCAAATTTTGGCTGTAGTTTAAAACCTGTGATTAGTTTGGCTCTTTGGCTTTCACACACCTGGTTCAATTTTATTTTTTGCAAGAGGGCAATGGTTCTTTCTTTTCAAACAAAAAACTAGCTTGTACAATCCTTGTTGTGCAGCCATAGTAAACTTAGAAGGCACTAGTATTTTAAAAATGTACTAAAGCGATCCTGCAGGTGACAACTTATATAGAGACATAAATCACTGCTTCTCGGCTGTATTAGCGAAAGTCACCCTCGCATTAATTTCCTTTGGCCTGGATTACAGCAACTCTCTTTCCTCCTGTCTTACTCCAGAGTCTGACACCAGACAAATCCCATGTGTCGTGCTCTGGATACTTGAAGTTGTGTCAACGTTCAGATCAGTCCAGTTTTAGCCTGGCTGAGCTTCAGTGACGACTACTTACTGTAGTTTCTGCTGCCAGTTGCACTGCCCCACCAATCAAAAGGGTAAAAGTAAGGGCATTCTAAATATGCAGTCGTGTGTCTAAGTTATTTTGACATTTGCTCCCCAGATGTTCAGGAGCCTTCTGAACCATCAACATTTTTGCCTGTTGTAACTTGAGGGCACATTCCAGACTTTATACCGCCACTGGTAACTTACTTTTTGAGAATATGCAAAGTATTAACTGATGGTGGATATAAGTACTGTTACAAAGCAAAGCTGGAGAAGACTTGTTTACATTTACCTGTACTGACTCATTTAATGTGACAGTTGGTATTTAAGACACAGTGTGTGACCTCCAGTCATTGTTGTTTGACTCACATCCTTAAGTTTGGGTGGTGGCAGGGTTGTGAAACTCATGACATCAACGATTATTGAAAACACAACATGTTTGTTCCTCTCACTGACTCAGCTTTAACCGCAGCGTGTCCTGCTTCTCTTCAGGCCCTCCACTGGAAACACTGATTGTAATACACCCAACTGGCATTTAATATCAGAACACTAATTCAAAAATCAGAGATTTGTGCATCAAGTGTGGTAATAGATGAGTCTGTGTGCATGTAGAGTGGAATCTGGTGTCCACTCATCACACCAAGAATAGGAGGCAGGTCCTAACCAGCATAGTGTGAGAACGTCCCAGCTGTTGACTTGATATGGTTATGAACAGCAGCCAAACACTGAGCAGAGGCAGAGTGCTGTTTCTTATCATCTGTTTGGACCTGGTTTGACATACCTTCTCTCAAAGAACAAATGCTGTGAACACGTTGCACATTCCCAAATAACAGGAAATGTATTTAAAGTCTTGCTGTCCTTCACTTGCTTTCTAATATGCACAATATTTCTTGGAACTTGTAACTTGATCTGAAGTAATTAGACATTGATCTAAGTCTGCCATCAAGTGTTATTCTACACCTGACGTGGTATCATATCAATATACACAAGGGGCTCGACTGCTCTCTGCACTCGGCTGCATGTACCTAGAGTTACATTGGATTGAACAGCTGAGAAACTGGATATCAGCGTTAGAGTGATAAAAACATGCACAGCCAGACGTGAAATAACTATATTTAGGCTAATGTTAACGTTTTATGCAATTATAGGGCTGCATGGTGGCATTTGTTCTTCAGATTAATTTTGCTTATACGGATGAATGATTAACCTGAATGTTAGTTGGTCATTTTCATCATATGCAACAATATAACACGGTGGCAATACTTGTAGCAAAACACAGCAACTTGTGCATCAATTAATTTTATAGTCTATTGTTAAATTTCCACAAATTAACTCTACTCATTAAAAACTTTTGCATCCATGTGGACAGTCATTTGGAACAAATTCAGGATACGGTCAGGTGGCATCCTATGTATTATTTTGTACAATTATTGTGTAGTTTCATTTAATCAAATGATCTAGATTTTTAATATAGTAGCAGAATTTTTGACATATGCTGCCTAAAAAATATATGAGAATGTTTTCATAGAGGAAAAGTTGAATAGTAAGCCAAAAACACAGCAAGCCACAAATGTGTGTGTGTTTGAAATGCAGAGACACAGGAAAAAATCTCATAAAAAATGTCTGTAACTGATCAGTTGTCCTGGTGGAAAGCATCAGTGTCCTTTATTCATTCAAATTAAATTCTTGAAATCCAAACATGATCCCAGACCTTCATCCATGACAGTTACTAGTTAAGATGTGATGTCTTAATGCAGAAGGGAGAATTGCTGAGCCATTTCCTGGTTATTTAACGATTGACATTTCCTTAGATTTTACACATTGACTGTAAAGACTCAGTCAGAAGCTGGAGAGGTGATCTGTCTTTGCATGATATCATCTTGTAATGGAGAGATTACTGTGCAGCTACAGGCTTCATGGGTACAGACTGTAAGGCGGTGATGCAGAGGGGTGGGGGTGATTTAATGCAGGTTTGGATGAGTGGTGGGGGATGGTGGTAATGAAGCCTGTCCATGTATCCCATGGGAAGGTCAGTGCACAGCACAAGTCCTGCTTCATCAGCCCTGATGTCAGACAGCTCTCTACAATTTATCTGTTTGCTCCACTCCGGCTGCCTTTAGTGCTCTCTTAAAGTGACCTCCCCTCGCTGTCGAGGAGGCAGTTCTTTTGCTCACTGGTGGCCTGCCCCTTTTTGTTTTTTTAGGTGTAATACGGTAAAGCACTCTGCAGTCACACTCTACAGCCAGTGAAGCGGCTTTTTCAGTCCTGCCTCAGATGTAGTCGGAGCAGTCTGGGAGGAGGCGTGTGGAGGTGGTGGGTCCACCTGGACCACTGTTTCTCCTGGAGTACTGGGTCTCCATAGCTGGAGGGGGGGGGGACTCCGGCACCCAAGCCTCAGGCTGAGGCTGGATCATGGGCTGTTCTGGCAGCAGAGCGTGCCTTAGTGCTCCCTGCGCTGCATACAGGGTAACTGGATTCTACATTGTTCTACTCTGCAGTGGAGAATAGACAGAAGGGACTGGATTTGCTTTTGTAAACTCATATCCGGTTTGTTATACTTGTCTCATGTTCATAAGTTAATTATGCAGGCTTTGTGATGTGCTGTTTAGTGTGTCAGTGTGTTTATGTGAATCAGCACAGTTACAGATGGGTATTAAACGAGAGGTAAACAGTTTTTGGATATGGATGCGTCAGTTTGAAGTCTGGAGGAGCACTGCAGCTACAGCGCAGCCTCCTCTTCACTGCAAAACTGAGTCAGAAAGGGAGAAATAAAGCAGACAGAAGGCATCTGCTCAAACTGAAAACATAAGTTGAATGTCTATTTTTCCTCCATCTCCCTCCCTTGCAGCTGTGGTGTTAATGTATTTGCATTTGGCAGTCAACGACAATATCCGGGAGGGAAAAAATACTGTAATCATTAGATGGTTGTGTGTCAGGGTGTTGCCCTGTCACAACCTTATTTCTTATACTGAATACCCCTTCAGATTCATAATGCTGGCACTGTTTGTTTGGGATGAGAAATGTGATTATTTAAGCTGCAAGAATTGCATCGGCGTGTTCAGAGCATGTGCCTGACTGTTTACATATTTTTTTTCTCTGCAGCGGGATGAATCCACAAGGCAGTGCAGGGATCTGTCTCAGGAGCTGGCCAACCTTCGAGGAGAGCTGGGTAAGTTGGGTCACCTTGGTCTAACAACAGCTGTGTTTAAAGTGGTTATCACCAAAGTACACACTCTGGGCACAGGGACTGCTTTTAGTTCCCCTTTCTGATGTGCTGGGATTGTTCACTTTAGATAACAAGTCAGGAAAAAGATAATGAGAACAAAACAGGTTTTGTAATTGTTTTTTTTCTCTCACAACTGAAATGGGACAAAGGAAGAATTCTCACATTTTGTTTCTTTCTTGTTTGTTTTTGTCATTATAAACAACTTCCCAACTTTTTTGCGATCAGGACTTTAGATGATCACATAGCATTTGTTGAACATGTTGCAATTCAATGGGAATAATGCCCCATTCCTCTAAACTGACATTCATGTAGTTGAATGTAAACTTTATAGGGTTAGTACCCTAGTGTACCTTGAAGTGGCCTCGGCAGTGACTTTTTCTATTGATGGAACCAGTGTGTTAAAACTGTTTCATGATGGTTATTTCATAAATTATTTATCAAGGCTGAACAAAGAAATTTACACCAAGAGCTAAGAAAATAATGACTAACAACAAATGTATGATTTAGAAATAATCACAATTTTGGAACCAGGGTTTTAACTGTTGATTTTGACTGATGTCCTGTTACCATGCACAATTTTGGTAGGGATTATCGCTATATACAGTGACAAATTTTATGACATTAATCCTAGTCTGAAAATGTTGTACCAAATTAAGATTTTTTCTTTTCTTAAATAATCTATAGAATAGGATTTGAAGACTGAGACACCTCTGCAGCACCACAATATTTAATACAGAATGGTATTTTGACACAAATTTGTCCTCTTTGTTCAGATATTGTGCTCATACTCTGTACTGTAATTTGGATAACAATTAGATTAGTTTTTAAGATCTGAATCTGTGTGCAGGGGAGGTCTTCTTCTTGTTTGCTTTTGCCCACCACATACATAGACATACCCCCTGTGGTTCTTCCTCCACTTGTTAATTGCGCTGTCCTGCTGAATATCGCACAGCTATTTGTCAAGGCGTTGGTGTGTTTAAGTGGCACTGGGCAGAGAGCTATTGGCCCATTCTCCCTGGAGTAGCAGGCTGACCTCTGACCCCATACAGGAGGGGCTCTCACTGGTGGAATGCCACAGCACCTGAGGCCCTGTTGAAGGCCTCTGCTTTGTGTCCCGCTTAAGTGCTGTCACACAGAATGGCCCTGAACCTAAGGGCACATGCACGCTCGGACGGCTCACACACCCCATTTCATGTGTGTAACGTGTGGCAGCAGTCGTGTTGTGGCACCTCCCCTCCCTCAGAGCCTCGGGACTTCCACATGACTGCTCTTATATGCTGAGCGCTGTTTTATCTGCGCTTTAACACATTCTTCACTTGAGTCCTTCGGAAAGGCCCACAGTGACCTCAGATGGATCTATTGTATTTTTTGAAAGGAAAAATTCTTATAGTTCCACTTTTTCTTCATTCCCTTCTCAGACTTTGTTCCTGCCTGCTTCCACAGTGATCTCAGCCCGCATACAGCAATAAATTTTTACTCCTGGTCCACAGCCAAAATTGTCATACAACCACACCCCCTTTCATCATTCCTCACATGTAAAATTATATTTAACAGGGGCCTGCCTTTTCCACCATCTGCATTATCTGTGGCATTTCCAAACCCCATCCCCCTGTTGACTGTGGGCCAAAATGCATCTAACTTTAGATTATCTGGACCCTCCGCCCTCTGTCTGAGCCATGAGGTGTTTTTGTGGGATGGATTTGGACTAGAAAGGATCATGTGATCAGATCTCTGTTACACATGGTTGTGGGGAGCTGGGCTCAGTTTGTCAAACAGTTTGCGAAAAAGCCTGATAGATAGTCCTCATGTTAGCTTGGCCACTTTTCCTGGATCTGCTGCTGTTATTCCACTCTTAGAAAGGTGAATCTTCATGCACATAAAGTGCACTGTTTATACTGTAGCTCATCTTTTAGCTGTGCATAAACACAATCTATATTTACAATAAATGTAACACACATGATTATACGATTTAATACAATTTTCTTGTGATAGTTGTCCTGCCTGATCTAAATTGTATCCGCTAATACAGATAAGGGTGAAGCAGTAAATAAATCAAATCCAGTATGTGGCCCTCGTGGTTGAAATGTGACTTTTCTTATGCAAAAGATGCTGAAAGGAGCCTTTCATGACTCTTTTTTTCTAACTATGATAGCATTTTAATATCAGTGTTTCAGAACAGGACATCAAGGGAATAATGAAGGTACCTTTACTGAGCCCTGCAGGTTTGTGAATGTCCCTGCCACACATGTTGGAGCATAGCAGAGTAACATCTGGGTTCAGTATTACCTTACGCCCACAACTGAAGTCATATGGGGTTCAAAGTTTTACGTAGTTATAGTTTATTGTCATATAATGTATATGAGACCATACCTCTGAATGGAGAACCTACACAACATGAAATCAGGTGTTCTTGTTCTGCAGAGTGCTTCTTCTTGCTGTACACCCTCACTGGGAATTCACTAGTGAGTTAAAGTTCACATCAGCTGGCAGCACCAGCTGCTGGGTATCAGCAGTGTTCGTGAACAAGCACTTAAACTGGAGACAGGTTATGGAGTTGGTCACCGTCACCCACTCCCAGCAGATATAAACACTTGGCAGTGGAAACATTTGGGCAATAGTGAGACTGATTTACAGAACAAAAGCCACTCGTTGCACAAACATACCAATTTGCGAGCCTTGGAGAGAGCCAGACGGATTTAAGAAATGTCCTTTGTTGCTGATTTCAAGATATTGTGAAAGAATGACAAGACTTGTTATCTCCATCTGTCTATAAATAACTGCAGTGAAGTTCACATATGCAGCCAAGTGCAAGAGGAACCTCCCCTTGGATGTCAGTTTTTCCATTCCTTTTTGGATCACATTCTGTGTCACTTACATCAAGGAAGAACTTGACAAGATAACAGTGGTTCCCCAGCTGACAAATCATATTTTTTACTCAAGTAATTACTCATACAAATGCAAAAGATCCAAATTGTAATGAATATTAAGGTCTAGACTGCAACCTATAATCACTAAACAGTGTGCAAATGTCCTGTGACTCTTTTACCAAGATAAAATACTAATCTCTGCTTTTTTTTTATGTCCAGTTTGCTCAGTCCATTCATCTGAGCGTTTGGAGAAGGAGAAGGATGAGCTGCGTGTTGCTCTGGAGGATGCGCTGCACAATCTGCAGGAGCAGCATCAGAAGGACCTGGCCGAGCTGGAGCAGAGACTCCAGGCCTTCTACCAGACTGAGTGGGACAAGGTCCACCTCACCTACCAGGAGGAGACAGACAAGTGCAAGACTCTCATGAAAGAACAGGTTTGTCCCTACTCCATCTTTGAATTATGATTTATATTGAATATTTGAACAATTTCTGCAGGAAGTTTTTGCTTTTCTTCATTTACTTCTTGGTATCCTGTTGTATTTCCACCAAATTAATTTAATGAAAGATTGTTCTCTGCAAAGGCTCAGACATCAGAGGAGAGAAGGAGTTCTTTGCCAGTGTCCTGTCATTGTCATCCTTCGTCTTAATCCTTTATTTTTATTTGTTACTTTGTCTCCTGTGCGTCTTCTTTAAATGTGTGTTAAGCATCTTCATGTAATACCTTGCTCAGAAATACCTTAGAATCAGTCCTGCTGAGCTTGGAAATTAAGTCCATCCTGTGTGTGTGTTTTTTAAAGATGGGAGAGCTTAAAGCCAATCATGAAACCATGAGGCTGGAACTAGAGAGCAGCCATGCAGAGCAGCTGCATTCTGTTAAACAGCAGCATGAGATGTCACTGGAAGGTGAGTGGATAGTATTTGACCAGATTAATGAAAACCACATACATTCTTTGAAGCTGCATTTTATTTTAAACTAAATAAAGCTGAGAAAGAGTTGTCTGTATTTCTGATGTTTGTAGAGCTCAGAAAAGCCCACAATCAGGAACTGCAGTCTCTGGATGAAACTCTGAAAGAGACCGGAGCTGCTTTATCTGTAAGCTTGCCTTTTTTTTCCCTTTATCAAAGAAATGCACTCAGGATAACTTTTAAATTAATAGATCAGTGCATAAAGGTTTTCTCAGTGACTTTGTTGTGCTACATACATCCACAGGGACAGATTGAAGAGCTGACTGCGGAGAACAATGCTCTACTTGAGAAACTAACAGCAGAGGAGAACAGGAGGAAACAGCTGGCTGAAAAGAGTCAGGTAATCTTATCTGTGAGTTTATTATAGCTGAGCACCACTCCAGAAACATCTCATGACTTCTGTGTTGTTTGCCTTTAAGCATTAAGTGGCAAAATCATGAAGCCAGTGTTTACCACAATAGAGGATTCAGTCTTTAAATCCAGTCATCTAAATATTTTGGTCTTAAAAACGCAAGCCAGTGTAAAAATTGCCGTCCATCACCCAGTGCTTTTCTGTATTCACACTGGCAGCAGCATAAAGTCCAGATGTTCTGTTGATGCACATGTGCCCCTGAGTGGTTCTGCACTGGCATAGGAGCAATATTTGATTTAAGTACCCTAAAATCCTGCAGATATTGGTGTCAAAGTACTTACAGTACATTTCTATACAACATAAAAATGTGCTTATATTGACGATAACAAACAAGCGGAAATGGAAACACAAACATATTTTTAACAAGGCAGCAAAAACTGTCATCGACACCACCCCAAAATAAAATAATAGTTTCAAATAAAAAGGTCAGTTAACCTGTTAAAACCCACAGAAACCTTGGGGGGAAAAACAACTAATGGAGAGAAAAAGCAGTTTGAACAGGAGTGGGTTAAACTGTGTGTTAGCTGCAGCTCTGCACACAATGTAGATTTTAATTTTCCCAGAGTGCTGTAGTACAGAGGATACCACTCCTCATCAGTGTTAAGTGGCATCCACATGTACTCAGCGTTCTGCTCTGGCACAGTGGAGTCATTAAGGTAACTACCTCACATTACCCAGCCAATCCACATGAGGTATTAATAGATGGATAAGAAGAGCATCAGCAACAGGTCACTGCTGTATACTGACCACTTGTAGTTAAAAAATATGACAAGTCGTTTAAACACTACCTTTATGCTGAACACTTGATCTGTCATTTTTATGTATGTGTGTATGACACGTTAACATCCAGCTTATTGTCCCTGTGAGCACAGATTAATTTGGAGGTGATGCATGGCGCCCTCTGTTGTGTGCTTCTGGATTTATAGCTACATAACATTTACGAGGCTGGCTGTCCTCATTTTTAAAGTCTTAAACAGTCCCTGAACATCTTGGCACTTAATTTGTCCCTGCAGAAGGACTCCCACACCCTGTATCTGGAGCAGGAGCTTGAAAGCCTCAAAGTTGTGCTGGATATCAAAAACAAACAGCTCCACCAGCAGGAGAAAAAGCTGATGGAGATCGACAAACTGGTGAGATTCAAGACAAGCAATGCTATTGACATTAAAAAACAACACATGAAACACTAAGGCATTATGTTGATTTTGTTTTCTCACCAGATGGAGAAAAATGTTAAGCTAGATGAGAGCCTTAAGAAGGTCCAGCAGGAGAATGAGGACCTCAAAGCCCGCATGGAAAGGCATGCTGCACTGTCAAGGTAAGACTTCAGCATATGAACTCATGTGTTGTGATGGAAAGCAGACTCTAAAGCCCTGAGCTGCCTGCTCACTTCACACTCTTTGTGCCTTACTGAACTTGTGAATAACTGCAATAAAGTGCATGCTCCTGTTGCTACAGACGGAATAATTTTCTGAATAGAATTAAGAAAGGTTTCTATTTTGATGGGTTTCTTGTTTCTTTTTATTTTTCCTTTTCAAATATTTCAACAAATACATATTGGAAAAAAATGAACTGGAAGCAAAAAAAGGCTTCTTTGACAATAAGAAATAATCAATATTCCTAGTTTAATCCTTCAAGATGGAATTGTACCTTTTGTCGACACAAGTGAGTGAAGGTCCTGGAGGCTCTGTGTGGACATCCACATACTCTGTTGGCTTGGACTTGTCCAAACTTATCCACACAGACACTAGCAGAGTAGCCAGCTGTACATCATCCAAGCAGACAATAAAAACAGAACTACAGGCATCCACAGCTGTTTTCCAACACAACTTCTGTAATCAGAACTGTAGTTGTGATGTTTATTTAATCAAAAAACTAGTATACTGTAAGTGAGATCTTCAGCTGAAGTATTTCCATTGTTCTTCAGAGAGTTTCTTACCTATTTGTTATGTTGGTGCGTTGCAGGCAGCTGTCCACAGAGCAGGCTGTGCTGCAGGAATCCCTTCAGAAGGAGTCCAAGGTGAACAAGCGTTTGTCAATGGAGAATGAGGAACTAATGTGGAAGCTCCACAACGGAGACCTGAGCAGCCCCCGCAAAGCTTCTCCCACCTCCACCTCCCCCTCGCGCTCCTTCAGCCTGCAGTCCCCTCGCAGCTCGGGCCTGTTCTCCAGCCCTCCTGTGTCACCAAGATAACGATGGGCCCCTGCTTCCAGGAAGCACAGCCTTTCTCTTTTTGAGTTGTCCCGCTGGAATTAAGAGCCATGTTTGTTTCCTGTTCGCTAAGCAACACAACAGCCTGACTCTGGCTCTTCAGGATTGGATGAACTCAGACACTTTCTGTACAGAGATACATGAGGAAAAGAAAGAAAGAAGAAAAAAAAAAAAAAAGTTGCACAGGAGCACTTAATGAGCAAGGTCGCCTTGTTTTCGCCTTTCACATTGGATACTATGGATGGGGGGGGGGGTTTAAAGGAAATCTCAGGACTTCATGTAATGATACACTATTTTTGTTACTCATTGGAGGCTTGTCTGTTTTGAAGCTCAGCTCACGCACATACACACTAACAGTTCATGCAGTAGAGGAAACACACATGCATGCATGTCAGCATGTGCAGATCCAGCCCTGCTGTGTTAGAGAGGACGTCTGAAATGAATACAGATGACACTGTCCCTCCTCAGGGCATGTTTTATTTGAAAAATTGAGTTGTTTCTGATGGATTCCTTCACCATTTCTCACCGCTTATTGCGTAACAGTGACAGTCCAATTGACATATTACAAACAATCCCGCTGCTAGTCAAACACCAGGCCTGCACAAGTCTCAATCTATGTTCAGAATTTAAGAGGTTACCTTTTGTTTTTATAAGGTTGGATTTTTTTTTTTTTTTACACATAGACTGTCTGTGGCCTCAAACATGTTGTTTTCCACGTTTGTTTGTTTGACCAAGGGACCAATCCAAGTCTTTGTGCATGTGTTTGAGTCTTGGTAATCACCCCTTACTGAACCCTCCTAATGCAGCTTTAAATTTGGGGTCTTTGCAAAGAGTTGAGCAGAAGAGGCTTTGCTTTACATGTCAGTGACACTGCTATGTCGCAGAAAAAGAATATTTTGTGTGGAATTGATATTATTGGTTTGTTGACCCTGTTTGAAATATGCAATTAATAAAGTCTTGTATTAAACCTGGTGTACCAAAGTCACATTTTATGACTGACCTACATATTTCAACTCCTAACAGCTTTATTATAGGAATGCTTTTTTTTCAGCTGGTATCAGTCCAGCCCTGTGTTTGAGTACTTATGTTTTCTCAACCACAGACATTCATACACTAAGCTTAAGTATATTCCAAAATCATAACAACTATTGAGCAAAGTGGAAACTGCAGCAAGTGTTGCAATTGAACCAAAATGAGTTCTGGGCCTGCAGATCACATTCCACATACGGAGTGCATTAGGACGTCAGCCTGGCACACCGCTCCGCTCAAACCACATTCTCCTCTTCACAACATGCTACAAAGCCAGAGCAAGTCTTTGATGGCTGCTCTCTCTCTTCTAGAATCATTATCTTATTTAAATGCAGCGTAAAGGCTAACTGTGACCAGTGATGTCTGATTAGATATTCAACACAACAGAGTGCCAGAGTTTACAGCAGGCCTGTGACCCAGAACTGTGTCTCCGTTGTGGATACAAAGCTTTAATTTAACCTTTATTTCAAATTCCAAATCACAGTATTTTATAAATGTACGTGCCTCAACTAAATCTTTTTCGTTTAGGTTTGGGAATCTATATTTAAGCAATACTCAAGCTGCAAAATGACCATTTGCACATCATCTACCCACCCTGTGTTAGCTCAAATTCTTGAAGATAACTCTGTTTATCTTGGTGAATGGAGAATCCACATGTTGAAGAATTTAAATATAAAAATGATAATTTTGTTGGTGAATTAATCCTTTAACCCCCCCCCCCTCTGTGGAACATCTAGTGAAGTGTGTTCAGCAGCTTGTGCTTTTCTCTTATCAAATGTTTCCAGAGATGTTTGGTAGATTTGACGTCTGTGGACTGTGGAGGAAATATCACACAGGTCAGCACTCCTTGTTCCTCTTTTGACTTGAGCTGGAATAGCTAATGTGTGTGGGCTCATTGTCCTGCAAAATGAATCATCTCCTCAGAGCTTTAAGCCAGAGAAGTGGAATGTCTTTAATGTCTCTTTCTGCTCTTTCCAAAATGAGTGAAAGAACCCGAACACTTGTGCTTCTGTGATTTACTGTTGGCTTAATGCATTGTCTCATGAGCTTTCACATACGTCATGAACGCTCCACAACTGCAAACACACGCAGGGTCAAGTTGAATTCAATTAATTCTTCAACAACAACAACAACGTAGCAAATCTTTTTATTATGGTATCACAATCTGCAACCTAAAAATACACCCAGTTTTATGTATATACATGTGGAATCATAGGGTCTCAATGGTCATTTGCTCCATTTATATGTCAACAATACAGGTCACACCCAACAGGCTCTGCTGCCGGGTCTATTTGGGGACGATGTTGGTCGTCACAAGTGTCTCACCGAGCGGGTTCTTGGCTTTACAGGTGTATTTTCCAAAGTCGATGGTCTCCATGTCCTCTACAGTCATGACGCTCTGGGAGACCCTCGTGGTGTGGCTCATGCCCCTGTGAACCAGCCTCCACGAGGTCTGGATGTGAACTGGACGGCGGCCCTATATAATAACACAATCATTACTTTCATTATGTTATGAGGAAGGAAACTGATCCATTGTTTAGGTAATCACAAAATTCCTTATGGTTTATCAACACAACTTTTTGAGTCTGCCTTTAATAAAATGTGTTCCTGACCTCTCTTTGATACAGGTGCAGAAGTTAAATTCACATCCTTCTTCAAAATGGAAACAATTCATTTGTGTTCACCTTGAAATCTGATTTAACATCTGGATGTACCGGCAAGATCTTGTGACATCACAACAGGTTTGGACGCCAAATATGCAGCCTACGTAAGTGAGGCGTGGAAACTCAAAACCTCCCGTGCACACACACTGAACTCTCAGTGAAGGAGGGTTTTGTGCCTAGTTAATGTTGAGGTTGTGATTCTGGAGAAAGATTACTGACATAAGAACTCAACACCCAGAAATATGCGATCCTCCTGAACATAAGCAAGTGCCAGATTTAACGTCCCTTCCTCCTGTAGGAAAGGCAGCTGGGACAGCTCTTACTGTTTAGCTGAAATAGTTGTGTATGTGTTACTTAGCTATAACAGGGCTGTCTGGGAGGAAGGTAAAGCAGTGGAAAGTTGCTAATTATGGCCACACACTCTGTTAGCTCTCCTGCATTGTTATCCTAACTGTAGGTGTGCTCTCCGCCATCTACTGCAGGTAGATGAACTGTGTGTGGATACGCCCCTCACACCCCCCCACTTCAGTTAATCACAACTCTCTCTTTAAGTCATCTCACCTGACCAGGATAAGTCCAGGTGAAGCTGACGTCCACCTCCGGCTCCCCCAGCACTGTGCAGGTCACATTGATGTTGTCGCCTCCTCCCACGGACTCCGGGGAGGATTCAAGATTCACAAATGGTGCCCCACTAGGAACTGTCCGAAAGAACCAGTGAATAATGATAAACACATTTACAACATTTAAAGTTGAAAGCTAAGTCTCCATCACCAGTCCAAAGTTTATTCCTCTCCACCTGCCAGACAAACATGCCGCAGAAGCTTAAATTGTCAGAAACCACACACAATTTCCATCTCATGAATTCACCTTTCTTCCTCCTCCCACTTACACTATCCAGACTGTTTCCATTTCAGTCTGTAAGCATCCACATAAATGAAGCTCAGTGAGGAGTGAGAAACATTTTGACAGCTGTGAAATACAACCTTTTCCTGGCAGATGATGTAGCAACCCACACTTGATTCATGACTTTGGAAAAATGCCTCTCACAGTGGTTCCTGGTGCGTTAAATCAATAAGTTGACAGGTGTAATGTGGGGTTGTTTTACATTTAAAGGCACATTGGAAAGGTGAATGTTTCTATGAGCATGTTGAGGTGTCACTGCTGCATCCTTACCCTCCACATACAACAGCTGGTACTTTGTGGAGATCTGAGGGGTGCCTTTGGTCACAGCCTTGCAGTAGAAGACGCCCTGGTGCTCCGGGCTTGGGTTCTGCAGGACAAAGCCTTTAGTGGGGTCATAGGTCACCTGTGTCCCGTTGGCTGTGATCTCCTCTGGAGGGACCTCTCTGTGCAGCGACACCTTGGCCTGCGGGTCAGTCACACGGCAGGGCACCACAGCGGGCCGGTCCGGGCGCAGGTACACGATCTCAAAGTGGATGGCGGAGGGGACGAAGAGGTTGTCTCTGTCTGTTTAGAGGGACAGATGTGTGGCGTTGTGTAAAGGACAGCATTTTTTTTTTCTTCTATGACACTCATGAACAAATACATACAAATAGATGCAAACAGGTATTCTATCAAAGGTGAGGAAAGGTATTTCTGTGGATTTTTGGGGAAGACATTAAACCTACACCAGATATTATACAGCATCACTTTTTGATCACATGTTGGGGGTTTTAGATCGTCACTAATGACATTTTTAATGGATTATAAAGATGGCTGATGGCTTAATGGTTGATTTGATTGTAAGCAGTCACAGCTGGTTGCTATCTGTCCCTGTGTGCTGTTTAGTGCTCTCTGTTCAGCATACAATGAGAGCTTTGATTTTTTGCTGAAACAGTTTCCTGCTGAGAATGGATTCGTTTGATAAGAGCCGTTACACTGAACCCAAACAGTATTGTTGCAGCCAATGTTAATTTTGGGAGCTATTTTGGCTTAAGTCCACTCAAAATGTTTTATACCATTTCTTCAAATATTTTTTACACTTTTGGGAACTTGGAAAATGTGTTATATATCTATAAATAATCAACAAATTAAACTTCTTTTAATTTGTTTAATTAGCTCTTCTTCTACACATGATCTTGTTGTTTCCACGGAGGTGCAGGACTTGTACAAAGCAGTAAAAATAAAGCCACAGAAAGTAAAAAGCAAGTAAGAAAGTAAGTAAGATTGTCTTTTTATGTAATGTACAGTGGGTGAAGACAAATTTCCCCACGGGGACCAATAAATCAAATCTAAAATATGACAGGACCAAAAAACTCCCTGAAAAAACTTTGGGGGATCACAGATTTAAAGTAAATATCTCTGGTTGCTCATTTATAAAGTGCAATGTGCTGTGTCCTTCATGAACCACCTGTGAAGTAGATGTATGACACGTAGCTGCGGTCGTGGTCCTTCTCACACTCAGTGCCATCGCACACGATCACCCAGCAGCTGTAGGGCCCCGTGTCAGCAGCAGAGGGCGACGTCAGGATCAGCTGGCTGTACTTGTCACTCTGCTTGATGCTAGAGGCGGGAAACTAAAATATAAGACTTTCACATTCACATCAACGTGCACATGACGACAATGTGTGATTCCAGCACCTGAGGCGTGAGTCGTTGAAGGTGTCCAGGTATGTAGGGTACGACCAGCCGATGGAGTTGCCTTTGCAGCGCAGCTCAATGTTCCTCCCAGGAGCCAGGGTGGTGCTCTGGCCCAGGCGCAGGAAGCGTCCCTTATCTAAAACCTGGGTGAGCAGCGACTGGCCTTTCCCTGCTCCATCTTTTAGCTTAGGGTGTCTCACCTTTACCCGCTTCCCTCCTGGCCGGATGCGGTTCTCTCCTACGTCTTTTCTCCTCTTGACTTGCTGGCAGTCACCTGGACACACAGAGGGAGCAGGAACAACAAAGATAAACCGCTAAATAATCTATTACTATGCTGTATGAGAGCCCAGACTGGTGCTCGGTGTGCCCAATTACAGAGCTGCTCGTGGTGTTTCCCCAGCTGTGACAATAGTGGAACAGGAAGTGTGAAATCCTTATTACTGGCACAAAATGTCCAGAACTCAGCTTCTCTTTCAGCTGTGTTTTTCAGTGGGCACAAAGCATTACAGACGAGGAGCAAATGAACAGTCTGTTGTTTAAACTTCCAGTGTTTGTTGTTTTAGTCTTCTGTGCGGCATTAATAGGAACTCCAAGGAAAGGTCAGCAGTAAAGGCCAGTTAATTAGAAACGCCTGCTGCATGCCTCAGATGCAGCTGGTTTGAGTTGGTCTGCAGAAACACTTTGCAAAAGCTCACAACTTCACACAAATCCTGTGCAAACTTTACCATGCATGATACACAATTCAGACATAGGTAAGCTGCAGCGTAACCCTAAAGAAAGACAACATGATTGATACATGTGTGAGCCTTATGTGAGTGAGACTGACTTCTTTGTGAATCCACCTCTCATTCTACGCCCATCACAGAGCCTGGTGCCCCCAGCCGGTATTTACACAACCTGGGATTATCTAATCGTCCCCCTTCCTCCAGGTTACACTCCAACTCCACTCTCATAATTCAAATAACAGCCTTTTTGCTTCAGTCTGAAATGTACGAGACAGATGTGGAAACTTTACTCACCATTTTGGAGCTCCACCCAGAGCAGTGCAAGGCAAAGCACAACCCAGAGCTTCATGGTGTGCTGGCTGGAGGGTCTCTGTGCCGGGCCGGAGAGATCGGGGAGGTTTTGTTGAGGAGGTTTCTGTAGGAACTCTGCAGGCTCTAGCTGCCCTGTTTAAACATCCAGCTCCATCCTCACAGACTGAGAGGAAAATAACTTCAGAGCTTCTGTTTACTCCCTCTCCTCAGAGCTCAGGGGCTGAAACACGTACTCTGGAGCCCTCTGCTGGAGCCCAGTGGGATATTTTTAAAAGATAGCTTCAAATGTTTCACCTTCGAACACCACTTACACGCCCATGTGCTCATCCAAAGAGCCCTTTAAAGGTAGCCACTGAATCAGGAAACCACTGCTTTACTTCTCTGGAGGGTTTCATAGCTTTAAACGCTGCATGTACAACATCCTTATTAGTGATATACCAGCAGGTATTTTCAGCATTACAAGAAGTGGATACAGGAACAGCATTGTGTTTTAAACATTGGTTTTAAAGCAGGTGTCACATAGTGGCCAAACCTTGTAACTACAACTTTAAGATGGATCCCCACTGACTTACATTAAAAAAATTAATTTAAAAAAAAAAAAAAAAAAAAAAAAAACACAACCTAGGGAATATTTTGAGCCTTTATTGTTCTCTGCTATTTTATAATATATAATC
>JAOWBC010001868.1:5846911-5861796 GCA_028566105.1 Hypoplectrus providencianus | reverse complement strand
TATTATTATTATTATTATTATTATTATTATTATTATTATTATTATTATTATTATTATTATTATTATTATTATTGTTAAGGTCAGAATCCACTAGTTGTGTGAATGCATGTGTTGGACCAAACCATACATTTTGCAGAAAAAAACAATTGCCTCTCTGTCTCCAGTCTTTCATAAGTGGCCACATGGTGGCAACATTTGTAATAAAAATAATGCAGGCCTTTAATTTTTAGCCCAACCTCCTGCCGGATAAAATTACAATTTGTGTTTCAGATATCCTGCTAATTTACAGGTAAATTGAACAAAAAGCAAGGAAACACAGCCTTACTGAAAAATACATTTATTGTACTTGTCTGTGCTGCTGCTATCAAGTGAAACTACATCATGATGTCAGTATGTCTGTTCTTGCTGGAAGAATCCACACTGGCACTATACAGCTTTGATGTATAGATTACCTACCTTGCTTCTGCTGAGACTAGCTTCCAAATTTGTTCCATATTCATTTAAAGGGGACACGTACTGCACATATTCAGGTGCATACTTGTATTTTTGGTTATGACTTGAACATGTTGAAGCTGTGTTTAGACTTGGTTGTGCTGTTTAATAATTTGTGGGCAGGTAATCCAACCATAACAATTAGTTATAGTTGGAGTCAAAATATGTCCCACTGGAACCACTGCACTGCAGCTATGAATCATCATCATTCACCAACATCCCTCAGCCTTAGTATCTGACCTATGAAATGTGTAGGTTTAATGTAAAACACAGCAGTAAAGAAAACAAGTGTCAACTAGAGCGCACTGAGCCTTGCAATTCATAGAACAAGAAAGAACAGGGTGGTCCCTAAAAACCCAGAGGCAAAAGCTCAGTTTAGTACAAAAAGTCTCTTTAAATCAGTTATGATGCAATACACGCTGCAGTCTTTAAAGTTGGATGCTGAACAAAAGATAGTAATACTGGAAATACCCTCAGTTTCTTCAAATAATGTGGTGAGACAGATATTGTTTATATACAGCAACACTTTAACTTGTTTTAAACTGTTGTATTGACTGTTATGTAACAAGTTTAAAGAGAACCTAGGAAAATAGAGCATGTTGGTATCTGATAGAGTGAAAAATACTTTTACTAAAAAATACTTAATGGATTCTGTATCAAACATCTTTAAATTCCAATTGTAACAGTTCATAGATAAACACACCCCGAGCAAAAATTGAACATGTAAACCTGTGCTGAGTAAAGCCCTCATAAATGACAGCTCCGTGCACCTCAATCACCACAGCACAGACTGATACGGTCTGTTACATAACACCTACAGAAGAAGCCTGACACAAGACGAGTCAGAACATGTGCCTACAAAACTACTGTACATTGGTCTAAATGTGGCAGTGTGTTTATAACCTCTTTATACATATATCACAATTTCATGTGTATTTATATAAAACAATTATGCACAAAATAGTTCTAAAACATATATTTTTACTTTAAGATCGGCAGCAAATCTTTGACCAAATGCTTTGTCAGCATAAGGTCAAAGACCAGTATGTGCTTCTACGACAAACTAGCATTACTTTTAATAGTAGTACATAATTGGTGTATCAAAATCTAATAATACCCTGGACCATGACATGGTGGAGATTCTCAAGACTATACATTAAAAAAACACCTGTACAAACCTGCATATACTGTAACTGTTGGCAGAAACTGTGTCATGCCCTACAAAGTCCATTCTGACAGAGAAAGTGTTGCAGCAGTCTCGACTGACGGCCTCAGGGAAAAAGGAAATGAAGATCACTCTCCAGTGTGTTACCTGTCCTCTCAATTCTGCCTCCATGCTGTGCATGAAGCACAATGTGACCTACTGGGTGTGGTTCCATCACAGTGAATAAGCGGCTCCCCATCATGAAGAGTTCTGATGCCGCCGCGGCTGACTCAGTGTGTTTGCGACTGAGGCACCGCATGCTTAAACTGGATAAACACGTGCATCAGCTGCTGGGTGCTTAGTCAGTCACCTCACAGTTTTTAATTTTAACACTGGCTGGTCTTTTCTGGGCAGATTAAGCCTTCCTGGTCTTTTCCCACTGCAGCCGTGCCACCCTGCTTCTCCTCACCAGTCTTCTGTTTCTGGGTGCTGCCGCTGTTTAAATGGTCCTGCAGGTTACGCTGGCGCTCCACACTGTGCCACATGCCGTAGCCGAAGTAGATCAGGAAGCCTGAGAAAAGTGTTCAAAGAGACATGAGATACAACACTGATTAAGGCATCATATAACTGTGTGTAAAGTGTAAAGTTGGACAACACTACAAAAGTGAAGCCAAATTATTCTGGACACGGCTGCTGCCATCTTGCCTGGTGACATAGCTTGGAACCAGATTTTGCACAGTAAGAACGCCAGTGGAGCCTCAGTATTAAGACCATCAAGCCAAAGTCAATTACAACTCTCAATCATTACATTACACCCCTGTTTTATAGAAACAAATCACTATTCTACTTCCTATCACCACTACTTCCTAAATTGACAGAAACCAGTGTAAACTTGCTGGCTCATTTTATAATATACTAACATGGAGGGGACAGGGTTTATGATCTATCCTGCAGCCAGCCACCAGGAGGCCATTCAAGTGTTTTGACTTCAGGGGGGGTAAAGTCTGACATATTGTGAAATGTTTGCTGTTTTGCTCAGCAGTAGATAGTAGAGCACATATTGAGTATGTAGTGCACAGTAGTTGTTTTTGGATGCACTTGTAGTAGGTGTAGAAATAACTGTTAGTTCATCTGTGCTTCATGTTTCAGGCCAGTGTCAGGTCTTTATGCTAAGCTAAGATAATGTCTCTCTAGCTTGAAATTCAGCATATCTGTGAGTACCTGTGGTATTAAATATCTCATCTAGCTCTTGACAAGGTTTATTTGACTTTTGTGAAAAGCACATTTCCTAAAATATCAAGCTATTCCTTCTGTGAACAGTGTACTATTGGCGTTTCTAATAATTTGGACTGTCAGTTTAAAGTCACTCACCCACAGCCATCCACACAGAGAAACGTATCCAGGTGTCTCCACTCAGCTGAACCATGAGGTAAATATTAACAAATATGCTCAGAATGGGCAGAAAAGGCAGAAGGGGAACCTGTTTTGACAAAGAAGAATCTCCAGTCAAACCATTTTTTTTGACATCGGTCTCATCCCATGATGCAGGACTGTGTATAAAACTAGTGCACGCACCATGAAGGAGACCTTCTTGCTGGTCTGGGGCTGCCTGCAGACCATGAAGACGCAGCCGCTGAAGATGAGGAGACACAGGGTCAACAGTGCCAGGATCCACACTTCCATACCAAGGATGCAGGCGATGTGGTACGTGGTGAGGTAGCTGACCACACACACTACCAGCACTGGGGTTTAAAAACATAATTAATTCAGATGTGTTTGGTCAAGTGATGAACTAAATTTTTAAGCCTTGTGTGCTTACCGAGCACACAGATGGAGATGTTGACCACACTGGAGGAATGCTCAGAGGGAGAGACAGGAGGGTGCAGGACAGCCTGCAGGGTGGAGCTGCCCCCCTTCAGCATGTTAAGGTGGGACTCTGACTCTGTCAGGTCAGACTCGCCCTCAGGGGACAGGTAGTCCCTCTCTCCGGTACCTGCCCGCCGCTCAAGCGCTCCATCTGGCTGGTACCTGGATATTAAGATAATCAGAAATTAAAGGAAATAAATCTACAATTACTACCAAAATAAGTTTAGTGATTCAGTGTCTCAAAGTACACTGTGTTTATATACAATATTGTCTGCAAAGCCACGAAATATGGATAACAGAAAATTACTAATTAATAAATAAATAACTCCATAAATGAATAAATATACCATGGAAAGAACCAAATAAAGTAAATGTGAATAATATAATATTAATAAATGAAGTATAACATTAAATAATATTACTGTTATCCTTTGCTTCTAATTTAATTTACCTATATAACCTTGTGTATTTATTTCTCTGTAATAATTTTTTTTTTTTTTTTACTTTCCTTAATGATTTTTATGCGTCTAAGAGCTCCTGACCAGCTTTGCATGATGACATTGAAATGCTCAAAGAAATGTTGAAAGAAAATTAAGCAAAAATGGGGGAAACAAATGAGGGAAAATAATAATAAAATTATTTTTCAAAAAATGAAAAGGTAATTTAAAATGTTGTTTTTACAATAAATAAATTAAAATACATAAAAAAATAAAATTGGAATGTAAATTAACATAAATACCAATGTAAATAAAAAATGAATATTTATTTATTTTACACCCATAACAAACTTTTATTGTGTGTTGTGTTTTTATTTATTTTTATTGTGTACTTTTAGGTGGCTTGATGTTTTCTTCCCAAAACAACAGAGGCCTATAATTCCAGGTTAAACCATAGAACGAACACTGCGTCCATGTTTACTGCTCCTGCGGTGATGAGTCACCTTGGTGCAACCAGGAGAAGTGTACAGAGTTTAGAAAGTACAGGAGCCTAAATAAACACCTTCATTCACTCAAGCAGCCACTTCACACTCATACAATGGAGGCATTCACAGCTCTTACATCACCCCTGTGATGCAATGCAAAGAGGCGTATGTTACACCAGCCGGGTGATTATACCTGTGGGTTTTTAGAAAAGCCATAATGGGAAGCTATTTCACAATTTTGCACAAAAACTTTTTCATAGTTATTTAAAAATGTACCCACCTGAGAATCAGTACACACACAGCAACCAGCGAGTAGGCCAGAAGAGTCCCAATGGACATCATGTCAACCAGCGCTTTGAGGTCAAACAGGAAGGCCATGATGGCTGCAGCAAGTAAAAAAAAAAGTAATTAACACATAACACTTTCACCTCTAAACGCTTAACATTTTAATGAAACGGCATCATAACTGATTACTGCAGCAACCATTCTCACAACACACATGAAAACCTCTACACCCACACCCACAACAATAATATTCTTGCACTCACAAGCTGTTTCCTTCAGATGCACAAACAAACAAATACACACAAACATGAACAGATGCAAATTAAATATCATGCAGACATGTTTTCACTATAAAAGAGACAAAAAAATGGCTGAATGGTTTCCTGGGCTGACAGCTGTAATCATCTCCACACTGAGTGTCGTTTGATGTGGGAAACACTGGGGTGATGCCTCTCCTCTCTGTCAGCACACGGCTCCACCATGGAGCCGCTTTCAGCAGAGCAGTTCAAACACGGAGCAGTGGTATGTCTGCTGCTCCTCAAAACAATATATTAAAACAAAATAACAAAGTAAGCTCCCCTGGACAGCTCTACCAGTTGCTCAGAACATGGCCAGTGCACATAGTGTTCACATCTGCCCGAGCATCCTTCACCTTACCGGTCTCAGCTGCTATGCCTGAGCACAAATGATATGCTAGTCATATCATTTGACATGAGAAGTTAAACTGCTGGAGCATTAATAAAACTTCAATCAGGTGATAGGTTTCTCTAAAGATATGCTTCAGTGGAAGTTAAATGAATGCGAAAGGACATAAAGTCTTTGCAGAGGAAGGGATTCAAAGTGAAGCCTATGCTGGGGTGTAAACAGCTGCAATTCCTCATCTAGCCACTTGAGGCTGGCTCTAAAAAAGAGTGAATCCCCATAGATCCCTATGTTAAAATGTCCAACTTTACAGGAGAAATATACATGTCTATGACATGTCTATACTCAATGACCCTCTTCAAGATTACTGTGTACTGTGTTATACAAAGCCTTAAAGTTAAGCATAATTAAAGTTTAGCAAAGTGGTGATGACTGGAGCCTTGGGATGGCCCACTAAAAGCTTCATTTCAGCTCATCATGCTATGTCACACACACTAAGTCAATTCTTTGTGCAGTCTATGTTGCAGATACAAATCAACAATGGTACCACTATTATTTCCAAGGCTATTGCAAGCCAGGTAAAGAAAGACAAATGCAGTGAAACCTCACAGTCTGAATTCTCTGAGTGGTATAATATAATTTTAGACTTTGAACAAGGCCTCAGAAGGAAAGCCCTGTCTTGGAATCCTGTTTCCTACCAGTTGAGCACATCAAATGTACAGCCAGAGCACTTACTAACACTATAATGCGGGGACCATTGTCCATTGTGGGGACCACTGCACAAGCCAAGAGTTACAGAAAAGATCAAAATTGATGTCACACAAAAATAGTCTTACAAACCAAAGAATATATGAAAATGTATCAGATACTTCCAGCAGCAAATTCTTTCATATTTAGCTATCAAAGTGACAAAAAAGCCAGATTGAGGTGGAAAACAGCAAATATGTCCATGGAGTTATCTGCCTTAATCATGTGTGTAATGTTTTTTACATGCTTTGGAAACACCATCACCCCATTTCACATGCAGTCACTACCACCAACATCGTGCAAAGATAATAACCCAAAACAAGTCCACGATACAACCCCATGACAGGCGATTCCTCATCTCTGAAGCTTACCCGCAGTGGTACCTGCCGCCATGGTGGCAGCCACAGGAGACTGGCGCTTACTCACTTTGGACATAAATTTGAACAGAATACCATCTCGTGCCATGGCAAAGAGAATGCGCGGCAGAGGGAACATGGAGCCCAACAGGCTAGGGAGAAGAGGGTTCGTGGTTAAGTTGAGGGTATTCTGGGAAAGAAAACATGACACCTGCACAACTGTGAAAGAACAACATGTGTATATGGAGGGAAAACCTCCTAAAACCGGATTATTTGTAGAACAAAGTGTTAAAGTGTAGGTACGTTTCAGGAAAGGGTGAAAAGAACCAGAATTAAATGATTATCCACATCTTTGCCCACGTCTTTCACAGTTGATTGGTGGAGAAAGATTAGCAGGCGTAATCTCTGGACACTCCCCGGCTCTCACCTGCTACTACACCGGAGGTCATAGTGGCAATAAGGGGGGTCTTCGTCTTAGGATTGATTCGGGCTAAGACTTTGAAAAGCACCCCATCCTGAGCCATAGCATAGATTACACGAGGCATGGGGAAAATGGAGCCCAGCAGACTGCATGAGACAGCAGAGACATGCAAGACCAACACGTTAGTCAAAAGCCCCAAAAACACACACAATCACACCTACAGTCACATCAAAGCTTCAGAGCATGATTAAAGTGTCTTTCTTTCCTGTTGGCACTTCACTTTCATTTGTTTTCATCAACTTGGATTATTGGAATACATATTTGTTCTTTAAAGTTGTTCATTTTAGCAGTCTAGACAGTTTCAGTGTGAGATGTTAAGAGTTGGAGACATGAGCTAAAATGATGTTGGCCATCACTCAAATATAACAGTCAAGTAGATACATTTTAGAAACTCAACAGCAATGTCTTTATAGAAATCATGACCCTTTTGTGAGCCGTTTCATTTAGGAACTATTTTCTTTCCACAGAACTAAATCCGTCTACAGTATTTTGGAGTATAGTTAAGTATCTTCTCATGGCCGGGACTTTGCTTGCAATGGGGAAAGATTCAAACTTTAATGGTGTTCTCAGCTGAGCTGTGGTGCAAGCTAGGTAAAGTTCAGTATCAAGAAAATGTGAAATTGGTCACAACAAGGTCTGATGATTATCTTGAGTAACCAGGTCATGAGTTCTGGTAGAGGCACTGCTAGGCAGATTTTCAAAATATATTTTTCGTGCCTGTAGAACCACAAGCAGAAGTCCAGCTTGTTCCATTATATAACCCTGCTTCCAAAAATGTTAGGAGGCTGTATAAAACAACAGAATGACATGGACACAAGTCATTAAACATATTGTTTTTGTACTGTTTTCAATTGAATATTGTTTTTTTTGTTTGTTTGGTTGGTTGGTTTTGTTATAGTGGATTGGCTATTTTGTTTTATTTACATTTTAGACAATGTCTTCACTTTTTGGAATCTCATTTTTATTTGAGTGAAGTTAGATATCTCTGAAGCTCATACCTCAGACACTAACTTACATTACCGATCTAGACTGATGAACAACACTACAAGAAAAAGGAGAAATTCGTATTTTTGATTTGGTGGTGGTCTGTCCCTTTGAATTGTATATTTGTTATGTTTGAAAGTAAATTTTAGTTGTTTATTCAGTTCTGATATTGAGGGCTGGTTTTGAGTTGAAACTGAATGTGTCTTATGTGCCCTTGAGTACCTCTGCCCACAGTGCAAACATTTAGTTTGAACATATAAAAGCTCTAATATGTGTGTTAAAGGGCTTTTACAACTGGCAGGGGTTGTGAAAACAAGTTCCAAGGGGCGGACCACAGAGTAACAGCCTGAACACCAATTACAGGCATCCAACATTTGACTCGAATTATTGATTTAAGTCAAATTTGATAATATGCACATGAAGGCAGATCATGGGAAAAGTTTTTAGATGGACATCCAGTGGTGTTTGTTGATGAAAAACTACAGGGAAAGGATTTAGCAAACCACCAGGGAAGAGAGACGGTCAAAGAAATTAAGTCACACTGAAGTATTGTTTATTGAACCCTTTTTAACCCTATTTATGAGACTTTAATTAAAAAGCATTTATCACAAAGACATGCAGATATCTGGAACAGAGAGACTGAAGCACTGACCCACTGTGTCCCATTAAGCAACATGAATCAATCAAATACTAAGACGACAGATATGTGGTCACAACCACAGACCACATCTCCTTCACCACTATCACCCTTTATAGCATGCACAGTCATCACAGATTGAAGCCTTGTTATGAATTCTGCTGACTCTGATTCAGCTCATGTAACATGTAAATGCTTTTATCTACCATCAATATTAATATTTTGTGTTCAGCTTGTCTAACTTTAAATGAAATCAGATGCTTACCTGGTGGAGAGAGCACACAGAGAACCTGCAGCGACCACATATTTGGCAGGGCCCCAGCCCACATATTCAAAGGCCATGGGCAAAGGGCTCTTCTCATCCAGCAGGTAGTAAGGCATCATCAGCGTGAGTGCAGCTGACACGCCAAAGTACGCCAGGAAACACACGGTGAGTGACACCACGATGCCGATGGGAATGGCTCTCTGAGGGTTCTTCACCTCCTCTCCTGTCACACGGACACAAATTACAACTTCACATTTAGCTCCGATGATTTTCCACTGACTGACAAAGTTTCAGCTCACCTGTAGTCGCGATACAGTCAAATCCAACAAAAGCGTAAAAGCAGGTGGCGGCTCCAGCTAAGGTCCCACTGAAGCCATAAGGCATAAACCCTCCAACTCCATAATCACTGCTCACATTGGCCGTCACAGACAGATTCCTGAAACATTTCGACTGCTATTTTAAAACACTACAAATGAAAATAACTGTTGTTCAATGGGGAGCAGAAACATAAAAAAACAGACTTACCATACCAGTGATTGCTATGCTGTGTATAATGTAAAACGTCACACTGTAATGGTTAAACAAATATATTACCTTGTAACTATGGTCACATTAATAAGGGATTCTTCAGAGATCTTCCAGTTGTATGTGTCTCCTTTGACGAAGCCGGAGATGATTACGAACAAGAGTACGAGGACGTTGATTGAAGTAAAGACCTTATTGACCCAGGCAGACTCTTTCACCCCGAACGACAGGAGTCCTGGGAAGAGTAGAGATGCAACAGAGCTCAGTGCACAACTGTGATGGAGCACTGCTTTAATAACAATGTATCTGTTAATGTCCAATGTGTGTCATTATTATTAATACCTCTGCTTTTTTTTGTTTGGTTTGAACTGGTCAAAATGTAATAAAACTTGGTAGAAGGGTAAAACATGAGTCAGGAAACGCCCTCCTAAAATTATTTTTCATTTTCCTTAACACTGAGAGATGAGGCTCAGTCTTGTTTGAGGTCTTTTATAGTATTATCAAGTCGTCGAGGATTGAAACAAATTAGACTTTTGACCTGATGATTGTATGCCATTAAAAGTTCTCACAGAAACAAGAGTTTATCTTTCTAAAATCTGGTCCTAATTCATTGATATTACATAAGCTCTGCATCTGTGGTACTTGAAAAACAAACATGTGGATTGTTTCTGTATCACGCTGACCTAATGTGATCATCCAATTGGCAGATAACATTTTGAGTTCCAGTAAAAGTGCCATAAAAGTGGACTAACATATCCCCTTAATTCCCTTTAGTCATTAATCTGATCACTAGAAATCAATATTGAGTATTCACCAAGTCATCAACAGCTCCTGACAATCCTAAACGTTCAGCTACTCCAGTGGAGCTTCTCAGTGACCTGAGGCTGTAAAGCAGTTCCCAGCTCTTACTGTATGTTTCTGTGGGAAAAAGAAACTGGGTGCTGCTGAGGACTAACAGGGAGTTTTTGAAAACGGAAGCTGGTGAACAAGGTCTCCCAGTGGACTCAAATAGCTCTGCCCTGTTAAGCACTTATCACACAGAGTCCTGCCATCTCTTTATTGGATTAGGCCAGCTGTGGCTTTTGGAATTTGGCTTAATCCGTAACAACATTTTGACTTGAATTTTATGATTTTCAGCTTTTAACTGCTGCCTTACCAGAAAGCAGCAGTATCAGGCAAACAGCAAAGAAGTCAGGGTACTGAGCCAAACCAGGAGAGTTCATGCTGAAGTAGGTCTTGCAGAATATCTCAATGTGTCCTCCTATCATTTCATCAAATGTGCCACTCCAAGCCCTGGCCACTGAGGAAGTACCTGTGAGGAAGAAAAGCAACAGAAACAATCAGCATCTTCTTTAGATTAGACATAATGTGCTAGTTAAGATTTATTCTTGTATTTTGGTTTGCTACTGAAACATACTTTACTGCATTAATGTTAAAGGCATTAAAAAAGTCCTTTCTTCACATGCTGTCTGAAACTTTCTTCTGTGTCTTTGTAACACCTGTCTCTTCAGGCACACCTCCTGATAAAGCCTAGTCTGCTCTGATTGGTCAGCGCTTCAAATCTTCCACTTCTGTACTCTCTGCAGCCGGGGAATGACTGCAACAGCACTGTAGCTGCACTTTTATATATAGTTTATCATTAATCACAGAAATCACACTACACAGAAAAGGGTTTTGATGGCTGGCTTAAAGACATGTTTGCTGACTGTTCGCTGCCAGGATGGAGCATTTTGATACTTTCACAGTATTTATATAGCACCTAGGCCTGCCTTGTGGTCAAAAAAGACATGGAAATGTCATTTTTTACAGTATTGGACTTGTGAGAGCTGGATTCAAAATTGCTAACTCACCAATCACGTAGGACAGAATGAGGTTCCAACCAGTGATAAAGGCCCAGATCTCTCCTACAGTCACATAACTATAAAGGTAAGCAGAGCCCGTCTTTGGGACCCGTGCACCAAACTCAGCATAGCACAGACCAGCCATGACAGAGGCTAGGGCAGCGATTAAGAAGGAGATGACTATGCTGGGGCCTGAGTCGCCCTTCGCCACCTCTCCGGCCAAGACGTAGACACCGGCGCCCAGAGTGCTGCCAACGCCCAGCGCAATGAGGTCGATGGTTCCTAGGCAGCGACAGAGCTTAGAGTCCTCCAGGTTGCTCAGGTCGACCACCTTCCTGCGCACCAGGGAGCGGCCGAATGACAGGACCTGCTCCAGCATGTTGACACCTGCTAACGGAGGGAAAGAGACTGAAAAGACTGGAACAATCTGCACAGCATAGGTCTGGCCTGAAGACATTGTACTTGCAAGGGCCATTAGCTGAAAGCACAATTTAATGCTTAATGCAGTTCATGCACTGCAGTTTGGGTGGATAATTTGATCTCCCCCAGTCACAACTGCTGTTCTTTACCTAAGCATCAGTACTTGTATTTTTTTAAACATTCAACAGAAGGTGCAAGAATTGGGAATGCTGAAAGATCAGGTCAGTGAACCTGGTGTGAACTACACCTGCTTTACATATTAGCGTCTCTTACACGTTGTTCTGCTGAAAAGTCAGTTGCATAACGTGAGGATGAAACAAAGGTGTGTTGAGAGGAATTACAACTCTACAAACTATGACGTTCATTTTAGGAATGCTGCCAAAGTGCTTCACTGTAGTAAAGCTTACGCTGTACAGTAAGGGTCCCATTCAAATCTATTGTTTGGGGTTATGGTGCAGATCTAAGTAGTCAAAGAGCTGCATTCATAAGTGGACCATGAACGTACCAATGCAACACAATAAAGACATTCCAGTATCTCTCTTTACTAATTACACAAAAAAGGAACATAAAAAGACAAACTGCAAATTCCTCTTTGAATGCATTGTCTTGTGTATGAAAATGTCTCTTTTCATTAGTTAGACAGCCGGGGTCCCGCCCAACACATTTGCTTTAATACAATAAGATAAATGGAGAATGAAATATGCTCTCCAGTGAATAGTTTCTAGCTTGCCTTTGAAGTTACAACTTCTTTTTTGAGCCGTAACTTTGATTGTCTTGACCGTAAATTAATACTGACGACCGTCCAAATGCATTGATATCCAGTTAACTGTGATGGAAATAAGTTGTGCTTGCGACATCTCATTAACATTATAATGTAGGCTGAATTGCAGTGCCTGCAACAGTACAGTGAATGAGGATTGCAAGAGCAAATCAGATTTAAACAAGTAAAAAGAATTGTTTTAAAACTGACAATACAACTGCAGGAATTTTGCCTCTAATGTAGGATGTTGCCTGCATTATTTAATCTATATACTGCATGTCATGTGTGTAGCATTGTACAGCTACAGCAACTTCTAGATCATATGCTACGGTTGCAACGGTTGAATTTCTCTGCAATTTAGAAATAACATACACGTATTGCAAATGTTTTACTGGTAAATTCAAAATTCTAAATGTATTCACAAACATTCAATAGGAGGTATGCACCTACCTGTTAGAATGACCCTGGCAGAAAAAATGCTGTCAGAAGTGTCAGTGTGTTTCTTCCAGCTTGCACAGCAGATCAGCTGCACATGTGGCTCAGGTAAAAAGTCAAATTAGATCCACTGCTCACATGAAGTGCTGCCTTGAAACTCCTGTTGTAGCACAGTGCTCAACACTCATATGCTGGCATGTGCACTGAGAGAGCAGTACTTTTACGCCTCCCCTCAGTGTTTCTTCATAGAATCTGCCCTTGCCTTGCCCCTAGACTCCAGCCTCCAGTCCCACTGCTGCCAGGGGAGTGACGTCCCATGAGCAGGGAGGCAAAAGGGTAGGAGGGGGCCCCAGGGAATTAGGGCGAGGGGGGCTTATTTCACCTCCATGCTTGTGGTCTGGGGGCGTAAAACTCTGTGGAGACAACATTGCACCATAAGCTCTCACCATGGGATCACGCACAGCGGGAAAGAGAAAGGAAGGAAAAAGGAATCTTGAGTGTAGAATTTGTGATGCTTAATGCACATAGATCCCAGCTGCCTAGATGCTTACTGACTGCTGATAAATGGTTAGGCAACTGGCATTGACAAACATTGAGGCAGACACTTGTGTTTACCCAGTACAGCCTAGAGGAGTGCTACTAAAAGCATGGGTGCTGATTGGTCAATGGAGGGTGGACGAGCTGCAGTACCGGGGGGTTAAGTCCTCCTAATGGAAGACAGGTATTGCTCAATGTTCCCTGAGCTATTGGACCCATGGACATTACAAAATCAATAACTCAGCTCACTGTGGTACACCACCAGAAGCCTGGCATCTCCACGGCAACTTCATTTATAAGTTTGAGCTTGTTGAAGGGGGAAAAAAAGTTGTTGTTTTTTCCATGAAACATTGCATACACAACACAACTAAGGTTTAGTTTCTCAGTCAAGAGAGTTGTCTGCCAAGACCAGCTCGAACCAGTTTAAGACCTCAGTGGGAAGGTGGCAGCTGGCTGCTACAAACACGTTCAATCCACAGATCTGAGACTCGACGGCATGACAACAGCCCACTCTCTCTCAGTTTGTCCACCCAGCCAAGCAGTCAAATATCATGGCCCACCGCCCACCAAACCTTGGCTGCAGGGCTGATTATCTGACCTGCATGCTGATGGGAAACCCAATGTTTTCCTTAGTGGTGGGCAGGCTGGAGACACGACTGTTAGTGCTGGCTGTTTGTCTTAAACACACAATTACGTCAATCACAAAATGAACTGTCAATGTGAGGACATATATCATTGAAATAATATAAAAATGTCTAATGTATGTATTTTGCCTTTTCTGTCTAGATTTTGAAAAGGCATTGGCGAACTGTGTTAAAGCAGTATTTATAAAATTTTAACGACTCTCGATGTTCTGATCCTTGCACATACAGTGGGGGGAAAAGGCTCATCGCTGTCTTTATAGCATATATACATTTTTTTTGCTAATGTAACAGAAAAAATCTTTTGGCCATATTGCCCAGCCTAAAAGTTATTATAAAAATTGCTCAAGATTTAAAATTCTACAAGAACAGGACAATATTGCTTCCATTAGAAGACTGAGAGGCATTAATTTAAGAAACAAAAGGAGTCCATTATTTGCCAAATAAATCCTTTACCCATTATTGGTAAAACAGACTACAAACAATGGCCTATATGTGGTGAGTCAGAATTATTTTACAAGTCATGGGGGAAGGGATAAGGGTTGGGGTTCATTTTTAATGTCCAGTATAATGTGAGTTTAATTGCGATTAAATGAAATAACTGGTTAATGAACTATTTCTTACAAATGCTACGGTTGCATTTGCAATATCTCCCCAAGGTGACAAGAAGACCCAGTGTGGTTACAAGACAAGGGGTGAGTCAGGTGGTTTTCAACCAATCTTAGCATCACAGGGCAGATCTTCTTCTGAGCTGTTGTGGTGTCCACATATCACCACATGGTAACAGCTAGTTAGCAAAAACCAGTGGTGTTAACAAACCACAAACAGTGGTTTTTGCATTAGGCCACCATCTGCTGGTTTAGTGTGATAGTTCATCCAAATGTCTGGAAGCATCTTTATATATA
>JAOWBC010001868.1:5835783-5846811 GCA_028566105.1 Hypoplectrus providencianus | reverse complement strand
ATATATTGTAGCATATGTTAAATTTGTTTTAAGGTAATCTGGATTAAACTGACAATTTGCCACTAACTTGCTATTGGAATGAGCATTATTTTTTTCTTCATGCAGGTTGTCACTGTAACCATGGAAAGGATAGAAAGCAGTCACTGTCTAACCGTACCTCATTGTTGACATGCGCTAATTCTGTGAAGCCAATTGAATGCATTTGCCCTCCGATGGCTGAGTGACCTAGCTTCAAAAACATGGATGTGGTCAACAGATTGAGTGGTGTTTGCCTTGCGGACACCAGGTCTGTTCGCTCCAGTTAACACTGGTGTCACCAGGAAATGTTAGAGTGAACAATTACTGATAAGGCAGACAACAGCTCTGAGAAACATCAAGACAGCAAGACCGACCTCAAGACTGAAAACAGCGGTCTTTTGGGCAGCAACACCATAGACCTCATCTGGACAAGAATATAACTAGTTTATTAAGACAGGAATGCTTCCTGTAGCTGAATGAAATAATGTAAAGCCAACAAGTAACAATATGTTAGAATTTTGTTTAGGAGGCCAGTTTTAGCCATGGTTTAAATGTTGAATCTAATGTTAAGGCACAAAGTCACTTCATATTGCATTTTAAGATCAGTCTGGGGACAGAAGCCTGAAGACATTGCCTGCTCTTAGTTTGACTTAATACTCTTTTTATTAGGTAGAAGGACAGAGAATTATCTATGGATGCATCTATCCTCACTGAAGACTCCCTCTCCCCACATTGCTAAAAGTGATTTCCTGTCTCTATGTAGGTCAGTTTATAAGCCATGTACAGTACTGCACTTATATGTTCTTGTGTAGTGTGTCTAGAATATCTATTGAATTTGCACAAATCTAAATCTACACAAAGCTTTTCATGTTTTAGGAAACACTACCAAAAGGTCAAAGGTTTGGGTGGGAATCAAGTTACAATATCAGAGTAGGAGATAATAAAATGCCTTCATTTTTTTTTTTATTTCAACACATTTGGCAGCGGAAACGGATTCCTTTAAATGTGATCTGTGATTTCCAAGAATCTGTTGGCCTGCGGGTTAATTGTGGTCACTGGCTGACTTTATGCCAAGATTAGGGATACACTGACTTCCAAAAATGAATTCCACACCAGAAGGCTGAAACATGGGTTAAACTAAAGATGGTTGATGAGCATTAGGGATTGCACAGGTTTACAACCTTGGATAAATATTTGACCCATATGATCAATTTAGATCTTTTTGGCCATTTACAAGTATATGAGGCCTGATAAAACAAATATCATTCATGAACAAATACCCACACCACAATCAAGGCTGGATTGTCGTAATTAGTGTATACAAACAGTACACCAATCTATCCAGTTATCTGATCCATTTGATTCCAACTGAACTGAATTGGTTTTTATAATCACTGGACAATTAAGCATTTTGGTTCCTCTTACATGAATGCAGCAGGGGAGTGGGCCCGCAGTAAGGCTGTCACGCGTCAGTAAGTCAATCGTTTATGCTTAGTTTAACTAATTACTTTTATTGTTTTTTTCTGTCTGCTGTCCTGTAACAGATGGCTCCTCTGCTCGCTGATGTTTAAAGCACTGCTTAATGTTTAAATACATTTTAAATTTTGAGATTGCCAATTTTGCCAATACAACTGAGATGTCAGGACAACTTGATAAGCAGCCCACTCTGCATGTGCAATTAAAATGTGCATTTCAGTTAAAGTCATATGGTATCCATCTGTTGGTGTTGCGCTGGGGAGCTTCTCAAAATAGCTTCATGCTCTGTCCAACAGTAAGACAATCTCTCAGGCAAACTTAGGGTCATTTATGTTTAGAGCCAAAATTATCAGTAGTGTGTCTAATTAAATAAGAATTCTAATGGGACTTCAACCCAGTGGCCAACTTACTATACACACTTTCACATTTGAGCTGGTTATGCAAATTGTATCAGTCCCACACAAGTATAGGCCATTCTTAATAATATAGCAACTCATTCTGGGCCTAAATCTTGGCCGCTTACATGTTATCTCAAAACTAAGACCTGTGGCTCCGACAGCTTACTGAAAACGCTTTAACCATGACCAAGGTTCTCAGGCATACATTTTATTTGCATTTGATAGCTTGAATGAAAAGTCTGTTGTATTTCTGTAAAAAGCTGAAAAATCTTCAAAGTAAGCATACTCTCACCAGTGATGTTGTGATGGGGTTTGATTGGGATTTTTAAGAAAGCATACTAGTTTACCACTAGTATGCTATGCACCACTTAGTTAACCACACCACCCACTAACCACTTTATTTTTCTTTTTATAGATCATATCTCCGACTTTTGTCCTACTCCTTTGATTTTTTTTTTTTTTTTTAACCATTGGAGTCTCTGTAATGAAACTAAAGCCAAAAGTCCTCATGCTGGAAGTAACACTATTGCCCTGCATAAAAATCTTTTATGTTGTTTTTTTTTTGTTGTTTTTTTTTCCCAAGCTAGCTAACTCTCACCAAAAACCTTTCTGAAGTTAGCTCCTTTTTAAGTGAGGTCATTTATTTAACCACTAACTACATGTCTATTTAAGGTTAGAGATTTCATGAACATGTGCAGTGTGTCACACTTGTCTCTTAAATAACTTGAGGCCACACTTCATTTTTGTGGTTCACTTTACAATCACGGTTTTGCCAGCTTTTGGTCAGGGGTAGTTTTAAACACCTTTAACATTTCACACAGGCCACAGCAAGGCACCCGGCGGGCTTTAGGACCCAGCACCAGCGCAGCTCGGATGAAGACCTTTAGGCAGTAGCAATATTATGGCAGCGTTTACCTGACGAGCAGCATTAACCATTATACCGTATTGTAATTCTGTTGTACACATGTTGTGTTGTTAGTAGTTGTATTGTGACAGGCTCAGTGATCGCAGGAAGCTGCGGCTCATCTCTCAGCTGCTGATGGAGCACATCCGACTACCAAAGGTAACCGCGGCTCTGGTTGCAGTGATTAGCTACAATTTCCGCACTGTATCTCCAGTGACACCTCAACACAAACAGCCATGCGCCCTAACGATGACTGCAGAGGTTTAATGCAAATAATAAAACAAACAATCACGATTAAATAAAGGGCGTAGGCTGTGTTGGCCACGTAGGCGGCGTTGCTATCAGCCACAGCTGGCGACAGGGTGTGTGTGTATCAGTGCAGTTCACACACGAGAACAGCTGTGACTGAGTGAGTGAGTGATCATGTACTGAGCATGTTTGGTGTTGTTCTTCCTCCAGGTGGAGAATGTCAGGCTGCTTGACAGAGTCTCCCCCAGAAGGAGCAGGGTGGGCACCCTCTACCTGACTGCCACACACACCATTTTTGTGGAGAACGAGGCTGGAGTGCGCAATGAAACATGGGTAGGCAGCAACCCATTGAACTGAAGTGCCAGAAGGAGTGTTGTAACAGATAAATGTTAATGGCTGTGTGTTTGTGAAATTATGTCAGAAAGCCACAGGGCACAATGTAGTAAGTACATGTGCTAGAAACAACAAATTACTTTACTTAGTTTTAGATTCTGCAACATAAAACATCCTTGTTTGTGTTGCATTAATCTCCCCAGGTGCTTCACAGTTTGGTGTGCAGTGTAGAGAAACAAGCGGCCACATCCTCTGGATGTTCTCTGATCATCCACTGCAAGAACTTCCAGGTTCTTCATTTTGTCATATCTCGAGAGCGGGAGTGTCATGATGTGCACCTGTCCCTGCAGCGCCTCTCCCAGCCAGGTAAAACTATTTAACAATGAAAGAGGGGTTATTGCTCTAATATAACTTAGGACAGGGTCAGTATACATACAGTGTAGTCATACTGAGGCTATATCAAGGCCTGCCTCTTATGATTAAAACTTGAACGCAGGACTGATTAAAGCAACCTTGTCATAAGATTAGCAATTGTAAATGATCAACCAAATCCTGAGGTTGGCAGCAATTGCTCCTTTGATTACCTGATGGTATTTAAGTACACTTTGTTAGAGAACAACAAAAAATCCCTCACAATTTTATATGAAATTCATTAACGCTATTTTGTGGGGGGGGGGGGTTTCAACTGATATCTACTCATGCAAGTATCTTCCATGAATCTGTATAGGTGGATGCCTCTAGCCTTGGTTTTTCTTTTATCATACTTTAGATACAGATACATATCATCACCCTTTAATGTAGCAATGAGACACTCCATAAGTTTTTAGTTCCTCTACTTTCGTAACATGTTGACCGATCGAACTGCTACAAATTGTAAGTTTGGTGCATCAAACTTTAGCTGTTGGCCCGTGTGTGCCTTACAGAGCGGTACGAGGAGCTGTACTGCTTCTCCTATAAGCCTAATGTTGATGAGCAGGAGAGACGACAGGAATGGGACTTTTTGGACCTCAAGGCTGATTACAACAGAATGGGACTCCCAAACTCCCTGTGGAAACTGTCCCCTGTCAACCAACACTACAAGGTCAGTGAGCCACGTTATGACCAGTTGTATGGTTTTATCCTAATATGGACACTGCAGAAGCTTAGACTTTTGTTATTTTTATTTTTAAAGGTGAGTGACACTTACCCCGCTGACCTGTTTGTGCCTGAGTCCGCCACACCTCCGGTCATAGTGGGGAGCTCCAAGTTCAGAAGCAGAGGCAGATTTCCTACTCTGTCTTACTATTCCAAAGAAAATCATGTAAGTTAACTGCACATATTTTCTCTATATATTTCCCATATGCTTCCTGTGACAACACTTGTGATATAGATCAGTCATCCTCATCTCCCTCAAGCAGCCAGCAGGTTTTTCTTTCACAAAGAAAGTCATTATGTGAATTTTGAAAGTTACAAAAGTAAGCTTTAAGTCAGTCCTTTTGACTCACTGGGACTGCATGCAGAAGAAAAAAGTTGATATAATGACACTCTGATGGCATAAAAATAGATTTGCATTAACTGTTTTCAGCTGAGACTGACCTCTTGGTCACATGAGTGAGAAGAATCCATCTAATAATGCGTGTCTGCTACAACACAGACAAGCTAATAAGAATAGTAAGAACAGAATATTATGAGACTTTATGCATTCCAGTTTTTATTGATTTTTAAAAAGGTCTTATGTACATGGCAATAACTATATCTTCATCATGTTTGTTCACAACAGTCTCAGATATCCAAACCATTCTCACCTGCACTGGCTGCAGCTATAATCACTGTGGGATAATGGAAGAACCCTCCTGCTCTTTGGTTCATCTTTGAACCAGTTACAATTGTTTTTAGCATTGCTTAGCCCAGGCTGAAGTGATCTTGCCCCTGAAGAATAGATAATGGAGATAGCGGAAGTGAAGGGGAATTTTATCTGGAATAGGCAGCCAGCAGCAGGCTTATCCAAACACTCTACAGCCACTGAGTCAGACAAGAGTCACAGGAGGAGACATATCTATAGAATAAGAAACATGTACAATAGTACAAGACAAAAGGTGTTGTAATACCATTAGAACTTTTCAATAGTACCAATCCTTTTACTATCCATGCACCACAACAGAAATCTTCATTCTGAGAACATATTTAAAGGGACTGTTTTTAGCTCCTATTACAGACTAGATACAATCCCAGCACAAGAGGAAGTCACTTAAGTTTACTGTGACTGGTTTAACATATGAGCCATTAAATACGCCAACTGCCATTTTTTAAATCTTCTAAGATGTAAACAACAAACACAGAAAACAAAGAACAGCCCATAAATAACTGAAGACACAAACAAAGTTTGGCACTATGATTACTGCCACCACAGTAATCATAGTGCAAACAGATGGCTGAAAACAAAAGTAGTTACTGCATTGGTCCTTACAGGGTAATAATAATATCACTTTGAGCCCTTTAAGGTACTATGTATGTTTTTGGGGGAGCGCTCATAGGGACATTGCCTCTCAGGGACCCCCCAGACCCATTTTTAAAATAAAGTGGGAAGAGGTTTTGAAATTTTGACTGACAAAGGTCTCACTCTAGCCCTAAAGGGGTCACGTGAGGAGACATCCACTCTATCGCTAAACAAAGCATAATCATAACCATATTCTAAATCTAAATCAGGAAAAAGCTTTTATAAAAAAAAAAAAACATTTATAATCCCTTCCATTAATCCTTGACTGGACAGTTGGGAGTGCTTTATGTGTGTGAGGTCAGCTTCCCAGGGTAGAGGGTCCAGTGTGTGGAGCTCAGTTCAGAGAAAGGGGCTCCACTATGATTCATGAGCCAGAAGGGAGGGTCACACAACAGTCCCTGGCCCTCTCCCCTGTGGCTACTAAATGGAGATTTGAGAAATTGTGTGGTTGATAACTTTGAATTTAACATAAGGAAGGAAAGAAAAAATACTGTAAACTTGTTTGTTTCTTCCAGATTTTCTCATAATAGATTATTTTTGCTCGAAATGCCATCCAAAGTTATAATTCTTCTAAAATCATCAACACTCATCTTGCCTCCTCCCAGGCTGCCATCTGCCGAAGCAGCCAGCCCCTGTCAGGTTTCAGCGCCCGCTGCCTGGAAGATGAACAGATGCTGGAGGCCATCTTGAGGTCCAATCCCCGCAGTGACTTCATGTATGTGGTGGACACCAGACCTAAGGTGAGCCCTAAGGATACAGTCTGCCAAAATACATGTCTTACAGCACTTGGCTGTATGTTCAGGTGGGCTTTATTTTCTATGCAGCGTTTTGCCAGCTGGATTTGCTCACAGCAAAAGTCTTGAAAACATCCTGGCTATGTGCTTGTTGGACCATGATCAGTATTATGCAACAGACTTTTCTGTAAAGGCATGTTTTTGTATTATGTTGCTCTTTATGTTCTGTTGATTCATTAAATGTCTTTCTAGCTGAACGCAATCGCAAACCGAGCAGCAGGAAAAGGCTACGAAAACGAAGACAACTACTCCAACATTAAATTCCAGTTCATCGGCATCGAGAACATCCATGTTATGAGAAACAGCCAGCAGAAAATGCTGGAAGGTAACTGAAATTATTTCTCACACTGATGTTTAGATTTATGTGCAGCAGAAACATCCCTGCGTCAGGTATGTTTCGCCACATCACTGTTTGTGGAACGAAATGTATATATTCTGACATTGTCTGTTCAAAGTTCCCTGCTTCTTCGCATTACTAAAGCAGAGCGCGACCCCATGCTACCCCTGTGGCTTTCATATGCACTCATGCGGACTGGACTGTGCTGCAATCAGGCCTCAAATGAGCCCACAGGAGAATTTCTGGGTATTGTGCAGGGGTGCTCCTAGGAAGACTTTGAATCCATCTGGATTTTATTTCGGAGCTATTTTGGTTTCCTGGAGTGGACAATCCGGGACCTTATCCCCCAAAGAGAGACTGAGGGCATGAGAAAGATGGGATTTCAAGTCTGAAAAGTTATAGCTGTTCTTAGTTGTGATAACTCTTTGCCCCTTGGCAGCACAAGTGAGGCCTTTAAAAGCCAGAGACAGCGACTGCCCTTCAGAGCCTGCCTGACTCTCTCTCTCTCTCTCTCTCTCTACCCGTTTGCACACTTCAATGGGATTTGGAAGACCCCCTGCTTGGAAGCATTAGCTCAAACATTTCTCTTGAGTCAAGGTGCACCCTGCTTAGTGTTACAAAAGGTTGAATGAACCCAGTCACCTGCTCGCTCTCCTGTCAGTAGGCTCAGAGCAGTTACAGGTCGACACACCGATTGTGTCAGCAGAAAATGCTTTGTCAAGTCTGTCATCACGTTAATGACTGAACAGTGAGCGCAGGTTTTAATTCAGTTGATAAAAAGTGTCTGAGCAGTGACCTTTAATGTGATAAATTGTCCTGTGCAAATGAAGTGTCAGCTGAGGAGAAAGGGGTTCATGTCACTCTGCCCCTCAGTGAATTTGCAAATATTTACATTGAACCCTGACGATAGAGAAAATAACTTAAGTATTCAGTTATACAAGATAAACAAACAAACAAATTGGAAGGAAGGAAGTCTTATGGCCCAGAAATTAATATGGATTGCCTTTGCTGGGTTATTGTGTTTGGGCATGGCTTTGTATTGGATTTAGGCTATACTGTAAAATACACAATACCAAGACTAAAAGTCTAAAGCAATGCTAGCACCTCTATTAGGCTGAACTTACACACACTCGCTGTTTCCCAAAGTCACATGAGGATCCTCAAATGGCTGTCTTTGAAGGATACTATGTCATCAACATCTGCCAAACAACTGTTCCAATGTCAAAGATCCTCAGAATTCCACAGAGGACAGAGTTTGTATCATCTGCGTGCCTCGAGCACCCAGAATTCTTTGCACACAATCTTCTTCTGCTTTGGGTTTGGGGCATTATTGACACCTACTGGACTGGGGTTTGGAGCAGTAGACTGGCCCTTACACAATGGTCTCCTGAGAGAGTTAAAAATGGCGACTTACGAAGTGGTTTGACATGGGGCGCAGTATGTTATGCTTTATTTTTATAAAATTAATTTCAAGATGTATAAGTAGTTCTTAGGCGCTCCTCGGGAAGATAATATTATGAATGCGAGGAATTAGGTTTTATATCTGTAGTTAAAAAATGTGAGCAGCATCATAGGTTACAAAAATGCCTTTTTTTTTTGTTTCTTCTTGAAATTTCTCATCCAGAATAACATAAGACTTTATGTGACAGTTGGTTGGAGTTGCTTTCACAGTTAGGCTCACAGAGCAAATTTATGAAGAGTAAATTAAAAAATGTGATAATTTCACAGCCTTTCTGCACTCGGACCGATGCATGGCCACTCTAGAATATGAACATTGTGTGCAAAAAACACCCATTATAAACTCTGAAACGCTCTGAAAAAGATAACAAAACTTAAGCTGTGATTTCATGAGTTACCAAACTGCTAAATTCGCCCAACATAGTCAGGAGTCGTTACCTGTTTATTTTGACAGGAGTTTTGGTGCTGTTTTGCGACTTGATTTTGGTTAAATAATCAAAAGCTAAAAGACATAAGACACTATTCCCAGTCACTCCCCTCATATGGATTAATGATCCTCGCAGACCAATCAACTAACAGTGGAAAGATGAAGTATGTAATAGTATGATGGAGAGTACATGTTGTGCTCGCACCTATGAGGTACACCAAATTAGGTAAAAAGAAATATGAAAAGCCAAAACCACATATCTGTCCAATAGTACGACTGAAGGCTGATGGGGAATGAAGTTAGATTTGTATGTTTCTGCTCATTTACCAGACAACTGGACAAAGGTTAAGCTGCTCAAGGGTGTAATGGGAGGAGAAGTCATAGGGTCACCAAAGTCAGAGGGGGTCGTCCTCTGGGGAACATGAATATCAAGTTTTCATGGCAATACATTCAACAATTGTTGAGCTATTTCCACCAACCTATTTCTGGACCAGTGTGTTGGACCATCAAACTGACATTTCCACCCCTAGAGGCACAGTGTTAGCGTGACTTAAGCATTGACTGGAGTTTAAATGAACCATCTGAAGGATATCTGTTTTAAAAAAAACAGCATTGTGACCCATATTTTCTCATGCCATGCAAAGATCCTCTATAAATCTACCACGGATGCTGTTAGTGATGTGAAATTGATTGTGAGGTTTAATAGAGCCCAGTTAGCAGGCATGCTCCATGTTTCCTGTCAGTGAGACAGCTGTGTTGTGTTTACAGTGTGTGAGCTGCGTTCCCCCTCCATGTCTGACTTCCTGGAAGGTCTGGAGAGCTCAGGCTGGCTGAAGCACATCAAAGCTGTTTTGGATGCAGGCATCTTCATCGCTAAGGTCAGTCTGGGAGGTTAATCCCTGCTGTCTGCCTCGACACAGAACTCAATATTAGCTTAGGTGTTTGTGTTTGTGTGGGGGGGGTTGTGTCCTGCATGTCCTGTGTGGTGTAGATATTGTTTGTCTGTGTTGTTCGAGTTATGAGGTTCAGCTGGTACAGTCTGATTCATCACTCCTTCAGTCAATCCTTTGGGCTATCTTCATAGATATTGATGGGAGTCATTCAGATCCCTCCTCTGTGGCGTTGCACTTCTCAGACAATACTTGCTTTCACATTCTAATATGCCTAAGAGCTGCACACCAGGGGCCTGTTCCATATAGAGAGTTTACAAAAAAAAAAAGCCAGGCTTATACATTGAGCCTGACTAATTTTCAATTGATTTGATCCAATTAAACAAAATACATCCTATGCTGGGAACAAACTTTAAACTTGTTTTATGGAGCAAAATCAACTGAAAATGAGTCAGACTATCCAAAATCAGCCCATCTTATTTGGTAAACTCGTTATGTGGAACAGGCCTGGGGGAACACAATGATCTGATAAATGATCTGTCAGTTTCCCTTCTCAAAAGTGCCATTCCCCAGAGGGCTCTGAATGAGGACACAGGAGAAAGGAACGTGAAATTGTATCTTATGTGCATCTCTGTCTGTCACATCAGGGACCCACTCTTCAAACCACTGCACCACAGTCTTACTAATGGTCAAAAACTACACAGGATGCCTAGAATATTTTAACCATAAAGTCAAAAAGAGTAAGGAGCTTTAAGCCTAGATTATATTAACTTTGAATTTAGTCTCTATGACGGACCCATGTGTTTATGAAGAGTCAAAATGAAGCTCAGTGTTGTGGCCGTGACTTCTCCTAACTCCTATTTAGCCCAAATATATGGAACATAGGTGGAGCAGAGGTGGGCCTAATCAAACATATTTGCACCAACCTGTCACTCAAACCATTCCCTTAAATTTGCATGCCTTCAAGCCTTGATGAACATTACATTTTAAAATGAGGGTCTATTTGGCGCAACTGGAATTAATTCTGGGCCCCACGGCGGCGCAGTGGTTAGCACACATGCCTTACAGCAAGAGTGCTTGGTGCCGAGGTTGGTGCGAGTTCGAATCCAGGGGCATCTGGGCACTTCTGTATGGAGTTTGCAGGTTCTCCCCGTGGGTGCGTGGGTTTACTCCAGGTACTCCGGTTTCCTTCCACAGTCCAAAAACCTGCACATTAGGTGAATTGGCGACTCTAAATTGACCGTAGGTGTGGATGTGTGTGTGAGTGT
>JAOWBC010001868.1:5822046-5835683 GCA_028566105.1 Hypoplectrus providencianus | reverse complement strand
CTGAGATAGGCACAGCCTCCCCGCGACCCGGGATTACCTGGATGAAGCGGTATAGACAATGAATGAATGAATGAATGGAATTAATTCTCAAACCAGCAAGTAAGTTAGCATTTAGCACCCTGGGGTCTGTCCTCAACAAGGATTTTGAATGGATTTTTGGTTGGATGCCTGATATAAGGTCAGCAGTCATCACAAGCCTACGTCCCTATGTTGTCAGGGACATAAAACGTCATAATGCTGGACAAGAATGGGAACTCTAACTGAACTATTAATTAGGTTCCGATTGGCAAGCTTGTCAAAATCACTGGTTAGCTGTTTTAACAATATCTGAAACAAACCTGTACGGATGTTAAAAAATGTAACTTTATGTATGTGTTTGCAGGCTGTTGCAGAAGAGGGGGTCAGTGTCCTGGTCCACTGTTCAGACGGTTGGGACCGCACTGCTCAGGTGTGTTCAGTGGCCTGTGTGCTGCTGGATCCCTACTACAGGACCCTCAGAGGATTCATGGTAAATACCAAGCCCTTACCTTTTTGTATTTAAGTTACAGTTGATACATTACAGTGAATTGTTGCAAAATTTCCAACCAGTAAAAAACTTTAAAACCAAAAATAATCTCCTTGTAGCTGCTTGAACTAACATTGTGAATGTCACTGGTACACTCTGCAACATATTCATATATACAGTGTCATTCTGGTTTTAGCTGACAGTAGCCTGTACTGGGCTCATGAGGCTTTTTTCTTTGATCACAAGGATTTGCACAGACAAACTTGGAATCCACCAGGAGCCACCATGGAAAATAAATAAAATAGAAAAGTCTGCTTTGGGGAATTTCCTCTAGTCAGAGGGAAATGACCCCACACAGAGGTTGAAGAGGTTCAGTCATTCTGCAGGGATTAACTGTGCACTATGTCTGAACCTTTAATCAGGACGTGCTGAAACTGTACAGAAACTATGGGCCTACAGCACATCAACTTCTTTTCTGTTCTTAGGTTCTCATTGAGAAAGACTGGGTCTCATTTGGACACAAATTCTCTCACAGGTTTGAGTCTAAAATATAATTTCAGCATCTGTGATTGCAGATATGTTTCTTGATAACCTAACTGTCCTCTCTTCTCCTCCAGATGCAACCACCTGGTGGGAGACCCCAAAGAGGTCTCTCCCGTCATCGACCAGTTCCTGGAGTGTGTGTGGCAGCTCATGGAACAGTTTCCCTGTGCATTTGAGTTCAATGCGAGGTTCCTCATCACCATTCACAGCCACATCTACTCCTGCCAGTACGGCAACTTCATTGGCAACAACCAGCGGGAGAGGATAGAGCTGGGGTGAGATTTAAACCTGCAGCCACCATCAGTTTTCTTTCCTTTTCACAGCTCAGACATCTTGTCAGCGTCACCGCTCTGAGAGAAGAATGACTACTGAGGAGAGCTGACAGCGGTAGTATATAACAACACGGGGTTTATCCAAACTGAGAGACGACTCTGTGCTAGAAACACAAATATTCATTGTATATTGTCTTTACCTGTCTTTATCTTCTGACTTTTGTCCAGATTGTGTGAGAGAACTCACTCTTTGTGGAGTTATCTATGGAAGAATAAGGCAGACTACATCAACCCTCTGTACCGTGCAACCCACAGCCAGACGCAGGGGCTCCTCCGGCCGTCTACTGCCCCCTACTGCTTTAAGTAGGTCTTCACAAACAGCATCAACACATGCCGCTGAGGTTTAAAGTGGAGATATGTTGTAAATTCTTCTCAGTGCATGTGCACATACATTTCCAACTCTCAAGCCTTATAGAATAAGACAAAACATTCAGTTCCTTTAGGCTGCCTAAAACTAAAAATTTTGGGATTGAACAAGCCATTCAGATATTGCTCCATTTCTCCTTCCTAGGTCACATGCAAACTCCGTAGAAAATATCACCCATGTTGCTTGTGGGTGGAAACACCCACAAGCAACAAAATTAGTGGCGCCTTATTATGTATTATCATGGGCGTACATCACATGCCAAAGGGCTCAAAAGCCAGAACCCGATCATAGAACATGTGGATGATTGATTTGTGTCGCTAAGAAATGTGCAATTGGCCTTGGGTTGGATTTTTTTTTTAAACAGAAATAAAAGATATTAGGCTGTTTTGCACCATCAGCAGTTTTTGTGTACTTAAAGGCACACCCAGGAGGCACCTGAGCAGAAATCATTGTTTTATTTCAAATGCTCTTTACATGTTCTAGATGAAACACAAATCACAATTTGCTTTCTATAGGTTTTGGAGAGGACTGTTCAACCGCTTTGACCGAGGTATGCATCCTCGACAGTCTGTGGAGGATTATCTGAGTGCTATCCAAGAGGAAACACAGCAGCTGGAGGAGCAGCTGGCTTCACACAAAAAGGTAGGACAGGCCCATAAATTCATTTTGTCATTGAAAATCTACCACAGTGCTTGTTTTTTCCTGGGTATATAAGATGACTTGCGTCTTCATGTCTGATATTATCAAAAGAAAATTGCCCAACTGGAGCAGGAGCAGGAGTGGGGTGTTTCCCAGAAAGCATTTGATAAGAGCCCCACAGCATGGGCTCTGGGTAAGGACCTTGGTCTGGCAAACACCCCTCAGGACTACACCGGGGGCTTCATCACCAGCAGCCCCTGTCAGCCTAAAGGGCCAGACAGCAGCCTGATCCTCCTGACCCAGGACCCAAACCAAACATCTGAATTCAACCTGTCTAACGGCAGCGACCAGGAGTCAGGGATCGCAGACGTGAGCTGCCGCTCACCTCTCAGCGAGGACAGCACCAGGGATCCGGACTCTGACGAGGCTGCCTACTCTGCTGCCTGAGCTGTTGTAGCATTTGGTGGAAGGTGTAGCAACGACCAGCCGTCCACTGTGCCACTGAACAAACACTACTGTACCTTTATGTTCACCATGTAACCCATTTGAGTGTTATTCGGGTTAGCCATGTGATTTGCACTTTTGCTTGCATGTGTGTTGGACTCCCTTTAGCCACATACAAAGTAGTTAATAGTTGTCTACTGTAGCTGACCACATCTTACTTCTCCCTTACCCCAGTGAACATTCTTAGCAAAGCTGGATACTGCTTACCGTCATGTCTGTTTTTGATGCCAGAGTTGACCTCTAAAAGTGTAATACAATAGACAATTACAGGTTTTTAAACTGGAGACATCACGACAAATAACTGACAAAAACCTTTTTTTTTTTTTTTCTTTTTTAGTTGGCTAAAAGGTGGTTTTGCTGCTGCACCGTTCACAGCAATACATTATTTAGCTTCAGAGTCAGTACTCTTGCCTGCGTCTGACCGTCAGCCACTGTGGGCATTACAGTGGCTTTGGTACTTCATACAGCCACACCTAAATATATCAACACTTTTCTCTAAGAGAGAGTTGGGTGTAATTGTGAACAATTCATAGCACATGTAGGCAGAGTGAGTCAACTTTAGCATAGCTTTATGTTCTTGCTTCTACTGCAGTCTTCCATATTCAATCTAAGTGCTTAGGAATTTGGCTTTATAATGTTAATCTCATAAACAAAAAGTCTCCAGATGCACTTGTCATTGGGTTTTCAAAGCAAGATGAAACAATCGACAGACTTCAAAAGAGACAAAACAATTTTAGCTGAATTGGCAGCAACATCATTCAGAATTAACTGGATCAATGACTTAAAAAACAGCAGACTCAAGCTGGAGCGTATCAGCAAGGATGGCAAATATGTACGGGATATTGGCTGTTGATGTGGTGCTAATTAGCATCCAGAATGACTCATGTCTGTATAAATGTTTGCAGACATTTATTTTTTTCCATTTCTGTGTTTAAATTATTTTGCCTTACAGCTGATTTGAAATGCTGTTGCACCTTATGGTCACTGCTTCTCAAACACAGGCAGTCTGGAGTCTTTTGATAGAGCAGGAAATATCCTATTCAACCCAAAACATGGTTCAAATGCCAACGGCTACACTCAGTTAGCACACCGCAGGGACCTCAGCCTGGTGTAAAATCATTTTACACTTTCTCCACTTAAATGGCAGCCAGTTGTTCACACTTGAGTACAGCATCTTATGTTATTTACAATACTAGATTAATCTCTGTCCACAATATTACAACTCCAGATTTGCAGACGATCAAACCAAAACACTCACCAAAGCCAATCGACCTTCTGCTGGTTTAAATGGTCGAAAAGTGTTAAGTGATAAGTGACAGAACTACTGAAAACTGAACCAGCAGACTAGAGCATGTGAACACAATTATACTGACTGACTGTTTGAATATTGGTGACATCGCAATTGTAAAACTGGCATTAAATTGCTGTATTTAATAGTGTAGTACACATTAAGTGCACTCCAATATTTGCAATGAACAATGCAAAGAATATCAAGCAAAGCATGTTAAGATATTTTTGTACGATGATGTATGTATTTTTTTTGACTACTTGCTTTAATGCACGTTGTTTTCCTTTGTATGAGAGGGTCTAAAATGTTCAGTCAAAAGGGATTATGACCTTGTCTAAAAGAAAGAGAGCTTTATATTGCTGTTTGTGTGGAATAAGAGCCAAATTTGCTAAACTTATCTTAATGTAAACTTGTGTACTTGTGTCAATTTTCTTTTGAAATAAATACATTAATGTCAGTCTCACTGTTCTAATTTGTCTCAATTGTGGTCGTGTCTGACCTTTAAAGGGTCAGTTCACCCAAATTACAAAAATAATAATCACATTGTACCTTGTGGTGTAGCAATGCACATAGTTTTGGTTTCATTTGCTCAGCATTTCATAAATAAATAAACTAACAAAATGCAAATCAGCCTAATCAACCTAATCTGTTAAAAAGGTAAGAGACACAAAGTAACGTTCAATTTCAATTAAAATCTACTTCAAAGATGGGATTGAGTTAGGAAAGCAAGCTTCATGCATATGAAATATCTTCAATTTTATCTTTTTTTTTTTTTTTGCAAAAGTACATAAACTGTTGTGTCATATTCAAACGAGTGATAATATTACTAATTTTCATCAGATTAAAATGCGTTTTTTTACAATATGTAATTCTTAACATCTTTCCAAAATGTAATTTTGACGGAATATTGACACGAGCGGCCATGCACGCATACTTACGCATATGACGTTTCGCTTTACGTAATGACGTCGTATTGTAGGCTCAGCTATGATGGCAGCCGTGGGTTGACATCGATACATTACTGAATATAAACTATTTAAAAGTTAGCGAAAAGCCCCAGACACAGTAACGTAAGACAAATTAACAGTTTTCAGATAGCACACACTTAAACACACACCTGCCCGGTTTGGGGAACGGTAAGTTCACGACGCTCCAGTGAGCTTTGCAGTATCAAAGTGGCGCTCAGTGTGTGTATGTGTGTGCTGCTAGTTACTCGTCTCTTTCATGTATTGCACACACTCCTATTTATCTGGCGAGTAGGCTGTGAACCTAAGAAGTGTGTTGAACCTGCACACAGCCTCCCACCTAAGAGCCCTCCACTGTCCTGCTAATGTTAGCTCCGTCTGTAGCCTGCTAAATGCTGCATGTAACCTAGCTAGCCCAAAGTGCTGCTGGGAGCAGCCTGCGACGAGCTAATCTTAACAGCAGACAGACACTAAATTAACTGTTAGCATATCTGGCAGCATCTATATAACTTTTTAATATAGCTTTTAACGTGAAGTATCATTGCTGAAACATAAATACAAACCGCCAATGTAGCTTCATCAGAGTTCATTGAAATATCTGTGATCTGATCTCCAGAGCAGGTGTATCTCTTGCCATTAATATAATGTATTGCTAGCCAAATGGGTTGTCAGCATTTTTTGGTATCTGGGGATCATGTGGTGTTTGCCTTTGGTCTGTCAGAGGCCAGCATGTTGTGGTAGGTCCATGAACCAGCTGTCTTTTTCTTTCATCAATCTCTTTACATGCAGTGGCACTATGCCCGCAGCCACTGTGGATCACAGCCAAAGAATATGTGAGGTTTGGGCCAACAACCTGGAGGAAGAGCTAAAGAGAATCCGACATGTCATCCGAAAATACAACTACATAGCTATGGTGAGTGTTGGGTACTCGTAGAGTGGGTCAAGACTGTCTGACATGCCTTAATGATGCGTCTCGTCTTCCTACAGGACACAGAGTTTCCAGGTGTTGTAGCCAGACCAATTGGAGAGTTCAGAAGCAACGCTGACTATCAGTACCAGCTACTGCGCTGCAATGTGGATTTGCTCAAGATAATCCAGTTGGGCCTCACATTTATGAATGAACAAGGGGAATATCCTCCGGGAACATCAACATGGCAGTTTAATTTTAAGTTTAACCTCACGTAAGATGGCTTTTGTCCTCTATTTCCACTTCATTTGTGGCTTTTAAATGCATGCATGGCATACACAAGAGCTTTAGGGAAGAACGTCAGAGCACACACAGATTAGAGTAGGTTATACATTTAGCAACAAGACATATGAAAAAGCTTGCAGTTTACATACTGCGCTGTAAAAACACCTATTAGCAGTTTACATTTTCTTGGACGGCAGAGCTCTGGAAATCGTTCAACTGCATGCTGTGTTATATCACATCACCTCAGAGACAATGCAGACCACATTTATAATTACAGAAAACTGCTAGGTCACTGTCTTTACAGGTTAAATTTTAACAGTTTGACATGTTTGTCTTTCCTCCTCAGAGAGGATATGTATGCACAGGACTCCATTGAGCTCTTGACCACTTCAGGGATTCAGTTCAAGAAGCACGAGGACGAAGGCATTGAGACGCTGTACTTCGCAGAGCTGCTGATGACATCAGGAGTGGTGCTGTGCGATGGGGTCAAGTGGCTGTCTTTTCACAGGTATTCTGCTTTTGTAGTAAGTATCTTTCCAGTTATTAGCTGTAGACAGCAACAGAATTACAACAGGAATAGTTGTGCCCACCAATTTACAAAAGCAAATTCTTCACAGTATTTTAAAGCTTCCAAAGCTTCTACATATCACATATTGGGTAAATACTTGTGTTTTCTCACCACCACATTCATTATATACAATTTATTTTAGCAAGTGTCTCCATATTATAAGTGTGTTATGTGTTTTAAGAATTATTTCTCAATGTAAGATGCATTTTTCATGTCTACACACTATTTTTTTTCATCATCATCCCCCCAAAAAATTAGGAGGACCCTTAAAATGTTAAAGGCATAAATCATTGTATTTAATTTTCTCCATTAAGTAAATTGGATTAAAACAAAACTAAGAACTTATCTGTAAACACTAATTTGATGTCTGTGGCTTAAAATCTCCTGTAGTTCTACCTCCAGACTGAACTCTGCTGCTCAAATATGTACTGTAAACTCATCCTGTAGTTACATTAAACTTCAGCTCACTGTTTAACTCTTCACGTTCTTCTGAACACAGTCAGACCTGCTGTTTGCTGTTAGCTCTATTTGTTGATGAGCACACCGCAGGACTTTGCTGCTAACAGCTAACCAGCTCGCCTCCCAGTGCAAGTGACTAGAGTAACAACATGGGAGGAAGCACTCTGCTGCAGTATGTGATCAGTTCAGTTTGCCATCTGCTGAGCAATAGTTACGCAGAGCATTACCTCCAGACAAAAAGTCCCTTTTATTAAGAAGAGACTGGCCTTTGTGTTTGACTGATTATTGCTGTGAAAAGTGTTTGATTTTTCTGTTTCTTTGTTTTTTTGTGTCTTTACAGTAGTCAGAGATAAGATGTTAAGCAGAACTGTGGACGTTTTGCTGCAAACATGTTAAAACAGTAAAATAGCTTGTTGAAAATTGCTGCTCAAGTGCAATAAACACTTGTTTAGTTATAATGCTATCTAGTGAGTAGCAACTTTCCTTTCCCAGTATTTTGTACAATGTGCTGCTTAACATCTTCATTTCATACTCAGTTTCCCACTGTGTCTCCATGGCAAACTGAGGCTAAAGATAACCAAGCTTTGGAAAATAAGCAAAGCTTAGGTTTGAAACACCACTGTCATCTCGTTCAGGTATTTAGAACACACCTTTATTACCAGGCTCTTTTGTCTTGTTATTTTTATTTATGTTTAATTTTCTTTATTCTGTTTTTATCATTGCATTTCTTTAATTTGTCCACATTTTCACTTCGTTTTTATTTATATTATTTTCTTGTAATTGATTTTAATTTATCTTAATTTTTCCTTAATAATTAGGGGTCCATTTTTGTCTTAACAAAAAATGGTCTACATATTATTCCTTCTTTCTTTTTTGTTTTCTTTTCCTTTTAGCCTCTAATTGGCAGGATACTTAAAAGTCAATCCCAAATCACAAGATCATGCAGCGGCTTTGTCTAGTTATTTACCCTTTCATGTGCAGGTATATGCATAAGAACAAGGAACCCAGTCTGCCTGACTTTGATTATCTTTGTGTCATGGCAGATTGGAAGTGAAAATTTCTCTTGAGGCCTCCTGCTGTGTGCTCTAAAAGTTAACACCTAGTTAAAAGGTGTGCATGTGTTTGTGTATATGTGTTTTGTAGTGGCTATGACTTTGGATACCTGATCAAGATTCTGTCCAACGCTAACCTGCCTGAGGAGGAGGTGGACTTCTTTGAGATTCTTCGCTTGTACTTTCCAGTCATTTATGATGTCAAGTACCTCATGAAGAGTTGTAAAAACCTGAAGGTACCTCAATAAATATTTCAGCAGGTAGCTCAGAGAATCTCCTGATTCATTAATTTGAAGCTTCACACCATGATGTCTGTTGTGATCTCTAGCGAGTGTGGCCCCCAGGTTTTACTTTGATTGGTGTATCCCAACTGACTGACTGACTGACAGTCCGTGTTTTGTTTTCAGGGCGGCCTTCAGGAAGTAGCTGAGCAGCTGGAGCTGGAGAGGATTGGACCACAGCATCAGGCCGGCTCGGACTCTTTACTCACAGGAATGGCTTTCTTCAAGATGAGAGAGGTAGGCTCCTTAAACAGGAGAGAAAGGTGTTATAGGAGAACCTCACAAAGCCAATCCAAGTCCTCCTTCAGGGGACATGGCTTTTTTTATGGGATTGTGTGATGTACTTATTCATAGTCAGCCTATTCTTACAGATGGTGCTATGCTTTCAGTTTGGAGAAGCAAGCAGGAGTACCTGCTAAATGTTGTATATTTTCACCAATATATTCAGGAAAAGCAACTATAATGATAAATGTCTTTAAAATATATTCTTCCAAATCAACCCATACATTTTAGTGCGTATGATTGAACAGGACTTAGCAATCAGTCGCTTGCTTTCCTTTTCTATTTTGTAAAAACATTTTGGCTTTCTAGAATCTACCACTATAATGCATACATTACGTCACAATGCTAGTTTTGTGAACTGATTTTCCAAAGTGTATTATTTGCAAGGCTGATTAGGTTACAAAAAAAACAAGGAAAATTTTAAAAAATTAGATCTACATACTTCATTTTTCCATGTGCACGGAGGATTTCAAATATTTTGAAGAAAATGCATTATTGATGCCCAACATAATGAAATGTACATTTTAATAACCATTTATATAGAGTTTGTATGTGTACAGAAGTTTGTAGAATATAATGATTATGATGAAATAGCACGATTTTAAGTTTGGATAGTTTGGATATGTTAATATTATATTATTATTTATCACATGATTCATTAAAGGATATTTGATTAAGTTTCTATAATTTCTGTCTTTACAGTTTGTGTTTATGATTAGCTCTGTAGCTTTGGCAATTAATGAAGGAAACACTTTGACTTTGATACATTTTATCAAATGTCTGTTCTCAGTGTCCCTTGCTTTCCATCTTTCCAACAGATGTTCTTTGAGGATCATATTGATGATGCAAAGTACTGTGGTCACTTGTACGGGCTCGGCTCCGGCTCCGCCTACGTCCAGAACGGAACGGGGAATGCTTATGAAGAGGAGGCTAACAAGCAGCAGTCGTGACATGAAACTCTCCCATCCCGCGGTTCACATGCACAATCAGTGCGGCGCTGAAGCCGAGCCTTGCCATCCGGATGACGATAATGGAAGAACACAAACCATGCACACATCATTTAGCAAGCTGCTTCTCATAGGCTCTGCTCACCTTTAGACAACTGAAATATGATGGTCAAAAAAAAACAAAAAAAAAAACAGCTGTCCTCACACAGGCCCTGTTGGCTGTGTGTGTGTGTGAGTTTAGTCTTTTATTCCCAGAAGCAGCGTAGACGTTCTGGTTGGATCAGTTGAATTTAACAAGCTTGAAAAGATGGGATTTTAGTTTTCCTAAAATGTTCTGTAGAAATGTTTTGCACTTTAAAGCTCTAACCTGATTTTATATGGAAAGCTGAAAACTGTTTCTGGTGTCTCTCTCTCTCTTTGTTGCCTTCTATACGTTCCCATTTTACATTGTGAACATATAAATCTTTACTGTCACAACAACCGCTCTCACCACGCTCAGCCTTAATACTAGCTGCATTCTTATCTTTTAAACTTTAATTTACTGCGCTGGTTTCCGACATTGAGCTAAAGACACCACGTGTCGGCATGCCCGCCTTCTTTCCTTGGATCTGTTGTATGACACTGAGAAAGGGAGCTCTCAGTGAGCGTGTTTACATGCACATGAGTATTTCATTTAAGTTATTTTCATTTGTTTATATAAAGATAATGTTTATAAAATAAGCTGGTGTATTCTGCTTATCCAGTATGTAGAAGGGATGCTACGCAAGTGGACTCATTTTCCTCCATACTATTAGTTGCTGTTTTCCTGTTTGCATTCATAAGGATATATACGGTATGTACTAGATGCATCCAGATAATTTTCATTGGAGGAATCTGGATTATTTGTGCGTGTAAACACCCTCATTGTCTCAAACATAAATGCACATACCTACATGGTCCCTGAGTGACTTCAACCAAATTCAACAGACCATAAAAACTATGAAAACACTTTGCCTGCTGTGAGACATGCTGAGTTACCCTGAACTACTCTGATGAGAGTAAAATTTCATTTTAATTGAAATAAAAAGGTTTTGTAGAGTTTTAGTGTTGTAATAAAAGAAGACAAAACTTTTACTCAATGGAAAAACCGCAACATTGCCTTTTAATGTGCATCTTTTTGTTCCACCCAAGTTCATCTCACTTGTAGTCCTGTTGAATTACCATTTTTTGTATTGCTTTCGGGTTCATTCATGCTGCATAGAACAGCTGCATGTACTAAAACGTTTGAATAAATGCTGTGTTGTTATAGTAGTATCCTGAACTTCCATAGGTGTGTGTTGAAGTGTAGGGTCAAGATTTATTAACCTCCCCGAGCGTCAAAGACTGATCAACACTTTAATTTCTACCCGCAGCACCTCTTTCACGCTGTATGGAGTAAGAGAAGAATATGCAATATACAAGAGGATTGTTTTTAGATTATTTTGTAAATAAAGGCTTGAAACTTTTCTACCATAAAACGTGTTTGGCCATGACTGTCAACGTGCAACAAAGAGTTACAGAAGAAGGCTGAAGACGAGCTCGTTTTATTCTCATAAGGCATCACAACTGTACAGTACATCGCCTCACACATCCATATTGTCTCTTGAGTCATACAGACAGAAGAATAGAAAAATATAGATTGACACTGACTGTCACAATGAAGCTTCTTTTTTTTTTTTTTTTAACAAGCATACATTCTACCAATTAATTTTCAGTGATGGTTTAATCATTTCCAGCCCGAGGTGAAAATATACTGTACAAAGCAGCTGGAGCTGTTATCTCTGTTTTAGCTCTGCAGTACATTCACAACATCATGTTGTGAGTTAAAAAACACTCAACAGTGTCTGCTTTGTGATGGGGAACAGACCTGCAGCATTACACAGAGGCTTTGAGACAGTCAGGAAGCTTTTGGCCGGCAGTTTGACGTGTACTGTGGGCTACCAGACAGCAGTTAAGATATTTGGCAGGGGGACACGCGCTGTCACAGCACGGAGCAGCACCAGCTTCAGTGTTTCAGTGTGACAGCAACGTCCTCATGCGATAACGAGTCAGAAAAGTACGGAAGCCCATTTCCACCAGAAAAGATGAAAAAAGATGAAGATGTAGCCTTGTGATAACGAAAAAAATCCTGAGTCTTAATAATGAGAAACTTTCTCAAAATATCAGCATATGGAAATCTAGACACTTAACCATGAATTTATCACAAGTTATAATTCCAGAAAGTTTCTCTTTATGTTCCAATTTAAGTCAGTATGTCATTGTTTCAAGATTAGTATTTCATAACTCCAGAAAGTTTCTTGTTTTGTTGCCATTGTCCTTGTTTTTAAGTACGATGTCATTTTTTTTAGATAATAATAAAATATTTTGAAATGTCAATACATAAATAAAGCAATATTTTAGATAAAAGACAATCTTTAAAATAGGTCAAAATCTCAAGATATTCGACATTTCGAGGAGATAAAAAATAATTATTTTGAGATACTCATTGTTTTGAGAAATAATTAATTATTTCCTTATGGAAGTCAATATTTCAAGATACTAAGTAGATATTTTGAGATAAAGGTCCAAATTTAAAAATACCAGGTCAATTTCTGAGATAAAAGTCAATATTATGAGATAATAAGTATTTTTTTTCCAGAATACAGTGTCATTATTGTGAGATACCAATTCATTATTTAGAGAAAGTTTCTCATGATATTAACTTAGAAGATCTTTTCCCCTCACATTGGCAGAAATGGGCTTCCATTGTAGAGCCCTTATTCATATGTAATTACTAATAACTACATTGTTTTTTTCCAAGCAAAGGGGAGAACATCTTGTGTTACAGTTCACTACATCAAGGTGTGTGTGTTGACATCCTGAGATGAGAGCATGCATCAATTCAACTTCCACGACACTCAACATGTTGGGTGGAAAACCTGACCCCCCCCCCTCCAAAAACAAACCTTCACTGAAAACAAAAAAAGGCTAAAGGAAGATCAGTTACATCACAATAACACCACTACTACTCTATACTCATTGTGCAAACATTTGGCAAACTGATAACAGCGTTTACTTATGTGCTAAGCTACGAAAACAACGTAAAACAAATCAACTTTTGGATAATTCTGAGAGTTTGTTACATGAAATGTTTAATATAAAAGCAGCTCAGATTTATCTTCTAGTAAACAAAGTGCAAAAACCAAACATCTTCCATTGCTGCTCTGTGCTTTTTTTTGTATATACAAACAAAAGAAAGGTGATTGTTGGAATGCAGTTTTAACTTGTTCTGAAGTCCAAATGCTTTCAGATAGCAGCAGGAATAGTTGCTCATAGCAAAGAAGAGTAACACTGATGATTATCATTTTCTCTGCTGTGTGATTTCGGTCAGGGAAACCTCTCGGGGTGCAGGATGGGAAACAACTAAAACTGATGATGTCACCACCACGTCACACTCTGATAGGCACAGACACTGAGGAGGGGCGGGACAGACCTGTCAATCAAACACACAGGAACATTAGTTTATTTTCAGAGGAAAGTAACTAATACTCAAGTACTGAAGTACAGTTTTAACTTACTTTACAGGAGCCTATTAATTTATGTTACTTCATACTTTGACCCCACATCTTACATTTTAAAGAAAATATTGCCTTTCCACCGCATCGCAATATAATGTCTAAGTAGCCCATTTGGATTTGTTATGAGTAATTTTACTT
>JAOWBC010001868.1:5776600-5794417 GCA_028566105.1 Hypoplectrus providencianus | reverse complement strand
ATATATGCACCGTCACTGCAGTGGGGGATTGCCTCTAACAGTACTTTTAACTTTGATATATCACCAATAAAGGCTTCTAAACCAAAAACTACACAATTAATGTTCCAGCAGAAATTTGGTACAAAATCTGAAAAGGGTCCATTTTTACAGAATTATTTGTTCATGTTCATTAAACTTCTGACACAAAATAAGAGAAAGCATAAGGTCCCCTTTAAACACGCTACAAAAGCAAATGTCAGAGGAGTGCTCTGTGATTATTTACCTGTAAACAAGACGACTCTGCAGCACAGCAATAACATGATACCTATCTGGCGCATTATATAACTGTATAACCAAAGTAATAAGGCCAAGGCTACCTCAGTGAGTTCAGAAAACAGAACTTGACTCGTGCCACGTCTGAGAACATCCCACATGCCCCGGGCCTCCACATGCTGACCGTCTTTTCTAAGAACCTGTGGCAGCAGTCAGAGCACAGCTGTTAGAAGACAAAATACATCTGGCACATGTTATTAAGATTAGAAGAAGGATGATGGACTGCCCCACACTGAGGCAGCCAGGAGGACAGAGATGCACAGACTAGTACCAAGATGAAGAGACAGACGTGTAACTGAAGACAAAAGGACAAAAAGTCAGAGACAGAGGGACAATGAGACTGACATCCATCCAGGCGCAAACAGGCAGAAACAGACCGCGGCTGACACCGGTGTATCTCAGAGGCCCATCAGCCCTGACGTGAGCCTGGTCTGCAGCCATGCATGCAGTCTCTTGGCAGGACATTGAGCCAACACAGTTAACACATGTCTAAAGCATGCAGGGCGTGAGAGCTGATTCATGCCAGGTTAACTATGTGACCGAACCCACCCTGTACATTATCATTTGGTGCTAAGCTGCGAAGTAAAAGCATATTATCAGACACATTTCATCTACTGTTGTGCAATATGTTCAGAGTCTAATTTTAGTTAGTCATTGTCTTTGTTTTTTTAAAGTTAGAAGAGAGCATATTTTAGATGGAAGGGTGGAGCTAAGTTAGCTAAGTAAGCCCAACCAAACACTAAATAAGACATCTTTCAAATAAGCGTAATGTTCCAATAAACTTTGATGGACTGAAAACACACTTTAGGGCTGGGCAATGTAACCATATTATATTAATGTTGGGATCAAATTAAATATCATCTTGGATTTTGGATATCGTAATATTTTAATATGGGATAATAATAAAAATCAAGCAAGTTGTAGGTTCATTTTCTCACATACTCGAATACAATCTGACTTCTTTCTACATCCAATGAAGTCATCCCCTGCTGGTCATTAGGAAGAATGCAGGTTTAAGGTGTTGCAATAGGGCGTTGCACATTGGCTTCACTTTTCAGTCACTTGAGAAAAACGCACAAAATCTCTGTCAACACATTTACTGCTCAGTGTTTTCTGGGACAAAGAAGCCTCTCTGCTTTTTTTGTTGTTGTTGTTTTGAGGTCAGTCTTATGATCGGATTAACCAATCATTATCTTTATTACAGTTTACATTGCTGCCTGCACTCTTCCAGCTGCTGTGCAACTACTATAACCACTGCTACAGTGAAACTGTCAACAATGGTCATGTAATTGGTGTCATGTGCAATGAATAGATCAGAGAAAACCTGTCTTGAGTAATTCAAAAAACTATGATTCCAAACTCCAGTTATAGACCAAACCATGTTGGTGCGTCTCCCTCTCATTCTGTTCCCTATCATTTCTTCAGTCTAGATGTTTCTCAAGTCTCGACATCACCTCATTGAAAAGCAACAACAGCTCACAGCCAACAAGAAACAGCCAGCTGCAATCCACAAGCGCTCTTAAGTATGGCTTGCTTCATTTCATAATATTTATTTATCTTATTGAGATTTTTTTCATCTCTGAAGCCTTAGGCGGAATGTGAGACAGCTGATAAAACAGCTCTTCCTCTACGCCTCATCACTTTTCACCAGAGAGAGAGATTTACGACATGATCCCACAGCTAATTACGGAACAACTCTTTAATGCACCGCACTGTTCACATCTCATCCTATGAAAAGATCCTGATACACTTGTAATTAGAATTTTTCAGGGGGAAAGCCCAACCACAGCACTGAACACATGCCTGTTCTCTGTTTTTGAAAATATTTGACTTTTGAACTTCTCACTGGAAAGATACCTACAGTAGGGCAGAAGAAATCAAAACAAAAAAGACACACCAAGAGGTAAACTCTTCAAAAGGTTGGGTTTGTCCCTCTGTTAGCTGTGTGTGTGCGTCAGAGTGCTTTTCCCAGTTCTCCTCTCTGACGGCATCTTCATGGTCAACCCATCACAAAAGGTAACCTGAGCCCAAATACCACTCCTCAAGAAACAGTAAAAATAAAACATGGGGGTCTGGGCGAAACGTTGTCAGTCTTCAGGTAAGAGCTTTCTGAAGTAGTATCTTGCCCAGCACGGAGAGGGGCGAGTACATAAATCATTTGCACCACCACACACACACAAACGAACACAAACACAAAGGCAATATGTCGGATAATGTGGAAGTACACTGCAGTGTATTTCAAATCCAGCAAATGTGAATGAGGTTATCTTCTGTTAACAGACACAAATACAGGTGGTGTCAGTCCCTAGGATGCTTGTGTGTTTTCTGTGTGTACAAAAAAAGAAAAAAAATCAGGTTAGGAAGAGCGCATGCCAAAACTACATGCAACAAGCAGAGCAGTTCATTTTCGTTCGGGGAGAGAGAACAATACATACACTGTGTGGCTGGGATTTGCGTTGACCGTACAGCTGCAGGCTCTTAAATCAACACAGAGAGCAGAGAGAGAAGATTAATTTGTAATTTAAAAAGTATTTTAGAACAGGAAGATGGTTGGAAATTAGTTTTTAAGCTATTGATTGATTTGTCAAGTCAAAGCTGTCACATTTACATGATGTGACTTCCAAGAGTCTAACCTTTTAGAGTGCACACAGAGTCCTCATCCTCAGCTTTGTCTTCTTGTAAAGCGTAATTATTTTTCCAAATCTAGAGTGCCTATTCTAATGATCTTTTTGATGGTTATACGGGCTTCAGATTAATGCAAGACTGTCCAGAGATGCTAACATTTGTCTCGGCAGAGTAAGCTCCTCCATGTTGTGTTTGTGCGATAAGACCTCAAAGAGTCACTCTTATCACTCTATTCAGCTCTGTCTGTTTACATCCACCTGCATGCGGCACAAGACAGCCCTAAAGAGATGAAAGTCTCAGGCATGTTTTACCCTGTATGACCACATTCACCTCTGTGCAGCCATAAAACACTGTCATGTCAGGCATTGGTTTAAATTTAAGATTCACGTTAGTTTGTTTTTATTATGAATTATTTAACAATAAATCAAACATTTTAAATCTGGTGACAAACCTACAGAGAATCAACTTCCCCTGCTCTAGCTATTAGCCCTATGGTGCATTTCAGCTTCTTTTAGCTTGTCGTTTTGGTTTCCAGCTTAAAACACAATTGCTGTGATTCATTCCTTGCAGCCCAAGCAAACCATGAGCTGAAGAGGCTAAAATGTTATGAAGTTAAAGGAACAGCAAATTTGGAAGTAACCTTCAGTCAATTCATAATAACTAGAAAACCCTTTTACATAGTGCATTGTCATCAGAATAAAGGTACTGATTACAACAGCTTTAAAAACAGTAAACAGCTCATACCTGCTGGTCAAATCTTTGCATGTCTTCAGCAACATCCTTTTTGTCCTTTTTCTTACGAAAAATTTCTTCCAGCTAAGAAAAAGATGAGAAATCTTCATGCACAATGATCAGATACATCATACTACATGAGATTAAAAAGGTATGGCTCTTACCACCATGAACTCCCTTTTGTCCACCATTTCATTTCCATCTGCATCAAACATGTTGAAAGCAATCCTGAAGCCTGCGTGGGGCTCTGAAATCACACAAAAAATAGTACAATAACATACTCACCTTTCATTTCTAAATAAGTTTCAAGATAATTCTGCTTAAGCAGTTGAAATATATACTGACTTGTTAAAATGCAGAGGAGGAAGAGATACTCTGTGTAACTGATGACACCTGGAAGAAAAGACAAAGATTGGTCTAGCTGAGAAACAAAAACCAAAATGTTCCCTTTTTCAAACAAGACAGCATCAAATGGCATTAAGCAGTTAGCTGAAGGTGTTTACATATGTTCAAAGTCATGCGTCTGAAATGAATAAGGCATCTGCAGAAACAGTGCACGCCTTCAGACAAGAGTAATCTTCTTGCGCTCTCTGATAACATCTTAAAAGGTGCCTTTTGCTTCATGCTTGGTGTTCCCCTCACACAAACACAGGCTTTACAACTGAGCTGACCTATCTGGACACAAACCCAAACAAATTTAAGGCCTACGGCTTCTGATCGTGTTTGGGTAACAAGGTGTAATACACTCTCAAGTGATCTGTCACTGATCGAGAATGGCCGATTCAGGTTTTGTGTCGCGTCCTTCAGCTCCTTTTGTTGTGTGACACGGAGAAGGGAAGAGTAAGTGTCAGGAGACATCTCAGTCGACTCAGGAGGCTTCTCCCCTCTGACTCTGAAAGCATTCCCAAGCCTTTGTTTGCTTGGGAAGATAGAGAATTGAGCGCAGATAGTTCTGGGTGACTGCTCCGGGTGTTATGGGAAAAGAATTCAGGTAGGGCTTTTGCTGCAGGGAGATATTTCCAGAGAAGGAACACTTGTGGGGAAAAAAGGTGTAATTTTTACTTTATTTTCTCTAAAAATGAACTTGAATCTCTGCAGCTGACAAGCAAATGTAGAAGCAAGTAAAGCATGCACAAAGAAAGGTGTGAAAAGAGAATTTGTGATGCATGCCATTAGACAAAGTTCATATAAAAAGTTCTTGTCATCCCATCTCTCTCTGTTTGGCAGGTACAGCCCTATAATGACAACAGATCTCTAGCTTCAAAGCCTTTAAAGCTTAAATGGGTTGAAGAGAGAAAAAAAACTTTTAAGATTCCAGCCACCAATACCACACACCTTCACTCCTGGAGGGAGCCCACCCCTCCTCCTCCTCCCTGCAGCTCAGCCTCTGAGCTCAAGTAGATGTTGTTAGACAATACAAAGAATTCCACAGAAACACTTCATACAGAGTGGCAGTCCCGGAGATGTAATCCAATGCCATTCTTAGGCTTCATAATGTCCGTGGTGATCAGGGGGGTGGCCAGTGGGACATGTCTCAACATAGCTAGGTTCAAACAGCTCCCTCATTCTCTAAAGCGACGCTTTGTTCACAGATCAATCCAGTCCTTTTTTCCCTGACAAAGCCGCAACGTTTAACAGCAGGATTAAAAGCCCAAAATCCCAGCATTGGCACTTAGCTAAAGCAACAGAGGAGGGAGCAGAACAGTGAGATCTGATGCTCCACTGACTCGTATGACCTACTGAGCAGGAGTGTGCAGGCCCAGGTGGGAAAATTAAGAAAAAAATCTTTGCTCACACTAACAACTTAACTTTCCTCATGCAACTGTACAATGACTCGAGGCTTGCAGGTGAGGACTGCAGTTATTACACAAGCAGCTTGAGGTAAAATAAGGTTCTCTAGTGTCTTTAGAGCATCAGAATGCTGAACAAGACATTTTAGTACTACCAAATGTTACAAATAACTTACAAGTGAAAAGATACTGCAAATACATACTGTTCTATGTCAGACAACATCACAGCTCCTTACTTGTACCCAGTGCCATGGATAGACATAAACACCCCTCTTTCCTTATTGACAGGTCATGGTGGTGACTTGTCAATCAAAAGGCAGCCCACCCTGAAGCATTCTCTGCTTAATCTTCTATTTTATTCCAAATGGGACCATAATTTATAAAAAGAACATCAAGATGTATTAAAGATGACTTGACACCAACAATTAAGATGAAAAAAAAAACATTAAGAAAATGTTTGCTGAGTTATAAATCAAGTAAAAAGTAGTAGTCATTTTCTCATAGACTTCTACAGAATTTGACTTCTTTTACAACCAGTGGAATTGCTCCCTCCTGGCCATTAGGAAGCATTTGGGTGTAAGGCACTTCTGTACTGGCATTTTTCAGAGCTGTAAATTGAAATTCATTTTCTCTCAATGGACCTACTGTAATAATTGACACTTCATTCTGATTGTTTGATTATGATACATGGGATCAGGAATAGAAGGAGGTAAAACATTTCCTCATTCAGAGGTTACATGAGAATAAATCTACAACATGTTACTAGACCGATGGGGAGATAAGATAGTGTTTACAACACACTCACTGCTCTGGATTATACAAGGCTGACACACACAACAGAGCACACATTGAGGCACAGAGGCCCTTTTAAAAGAATAAAAGCAGAAAGAGGAATTACTTAAATTCACTGGATTTATGTGTCAAGCTGTAATACATGGAGCAGGATACTTTACCTCGTTCACGAAGATTTCTAAACAAATTAGATGATCCTTTCCAAACAGGTGGGGTATCAGCCAGCATCTTGTCTAAGTCCTGAGAGAATAGAAGAAAATCCCAAATCACTCATTCATTTCTAAACCCTGAGTAATCACAGCGTAATGCAGTGTTTGTTGGCATTATAGTAATTGCAGAGGTTTTACACAAAAGAAGGGGAGATTCTGTACAACAGCAGCAAGTGCTTTGATGACAGAACAACTCACCTTTTTAGTGAAGGACTTCCATCCTCTCCTCTCTGAAAAATACAAGGTTAACAGTTACTAAAGCAGTAAAAAACATCATACACATTAGTGCAGCAGTAATATTATTCCAAAAACCTCATAAATGATAGAAAAACACTCACATGGAACATTAAATACTTTAAAGAGGTGATTTTTTTTTAATAATAATTTCAAACTTTTATTCATAGGGACTGTTGTCTTTACAATATATTGGAACTAGATGACATTTGGTTTGTGTTGTTTGAAGCAGCAAAACATTCATGCAACAGTACACAAAAAGTGGAAACATAAATGGCTCAGCATTGCTAGGTCAGCTAGCTGTAGATGTTTTCATCTGTCCAGTGATGTTGCAGGATGTAGCTAAGTAGCAAGAAACTAGTTCCAACAAAGAAAGTTCTTATAGTTTTCCAAAACAACCTAGACTGATTAATAGCATTACAGGTAAGAGTAAAAATATGTATTTTTGATGCAAGATGAACTGCCACTTAAAATAATGTTAAGAATAAAGGATTTTACTTGCACTGGAACATTTTTACAATATGGTTGAAGTACTTTTACTTAGGTACATATTCTGAGTTCGTCTTTCAGTTCTATACTAGTAATAAATAAGTAGGGAACAAAAGTGAAAACAGGTGTTTACATGGACAGAAAGCTGTGTATCTCCATGTGAGAATTCCGATGGACAATAAAACAAAAGATAAGGTGGAGGTGTTGTAAAAGAAAAAAAAAAGGTAAAGAAAAAACCTGGCCTGGAAATGTCATTGATAAGACTGACAATAACCCTTTACTGACACATTTTAGAGCTTTGTGTCTAAAGCTGGGATTATGGTCTCCATGTGATGGCTAGCTCTCTACTAGTGTGAGACGTTGGAGTGAGCGTGTTGTCCTAAGTGTGAGCCTGTATTTGATGATTTCAGAAGCATGTCTTATTGTCTCATTGATATGAATAATTTACATGACAGCACTTTGAGTTTTGGCTCTCTTAGAAATGGTCAGGGCTCTAACATCCTCTGAAATAAACCATCAGTGGTGCATCATGGTCTTATCCAAGGCCTTCCTAAACATCCATAAGAGTCTTTTTACAGCCACAATATAACTATAAAAAACTATGATTACTATTTTGCAACACATTAGCCATCAGAGATAAAAGGGAATGGTATGCTCACACATTAGTGCCCCTTATTTACCTTCCTCATTAGGTGCCAGTTAAGACTGTCCAAAACATTACAACCGGCCAAACACCTAAAATCATAATCAATCACAGTAATCATAATGTCTTATCATTACATTTATGACATCCATATCCAGTTGTTTGGTCTCTCTTGTCTCTGCCAGTTTGTTGCCACATAAATGAGCCATAAAAGTGGGGTTGCTGGGAAAGATGTCTATCTTTATGCAGGTGTTGTGACTGAAGCTCTGCAAGCCACAACTTATTGTCTGATGATGACACTTCACAGGCACTCAGCAACAAGTGCTGATGTTCCAGGAAACAAACACTGTGGCTTTTTTTTCCAATCTTAAGTAATTGGAGGATGAAGGGGGTTTATCTGATGACTTGACGGAAGTGTAATTACGCAAATGGTTGCTGACAATTGCGGTTGATTACAGAGGCTGTGTAGCATCTGCACTGCAGCACACTGTTACTGTCTTTATGAATGAAAATGGGCTGCTACCTTCTCTTACAAAATGATTTAGAATAAATGTTTAATTATTTTTGCACTTTTAAAAACTTCAAGAGAAGTCTGGAGGGGGGTTGTTTGAGGTTCTTGAGGTATCCATAGTCAGTGTATAATGTACAGTAGATGGTGGTTGGCACACCTCCAGTTTGGGGAAGCAGGCAGTGCATGCTATATTTAGAATATTTTCAGCACTTTACCGTGCCTTCAGACAGCCCTGTTCAAGTTTATGCAGGAGCTGAAGCAGTGCTATTCTCTTTTTAAAGTCACCAGACTTCATTGACAAAAACTTTACCACGCAAGAGTTGCTGCACTACCTTTTCCTTGATTGTTTAGTTTGTTTGTGTTATTTTGTGACAAGTGAATCTGAACCACAAAAATGTAAGGGTCAAAATAATACAATTTTACAATCACACAGAACAATATAGGAGGCAGTTGTCCAGCAAACCTGTCTGTCATGCAAGGTCAAATCACTGTTTCTGGATGGACTCAGTGGTTAAAAATGGGTAATAAGTATGGTAAATATAGTGTGTGCTTAAAATTATATTTATTTTTTAGCTGCCGACAATGTGTTTTCCCCCTGCCTCCATCCACAGCAGTACATTGATTAGCTCTCATGTAAGGTAATAAGGATAAGTAGCTCATAAAACCCCACTTCAATAAGTCCCTACCACCGCCTTAAAACTTTAAGTATTGAAATCACATCAGAGACTGTTATCTGCCTCTTTCGACATGCTGATCAACCTGGTTCCATGCAGGAGCATTTCTTAAGAAACCAGGAACCTTCTTAGGAATATCATAAATTAAGGTGTGTTTCAACAAGAGAAAACACAAAGTAAATAACATTTGTGATCCCAAAGGTAATTTCTCTGAGGACAGTACTTTGTTTGCCCAGAAACTATTGGGGCAAAGTTTCCAGGAATGTGGCTCACTGGTCAAACACAAAGTCCAGGCTGTGATAACTTACTCACACACTCAGCAGGCAGACAGTCAGTTTCAGTCCCATTTCCAAGCTCTGCATGTCTCTTGTGTGCCAATTAACACCAATTTTCCAACACTTCTAAGTAATTGTATAAATATTCATTGATTTAATCATCTATTGATCAGATGATGCCTTGTTAGATTGTTAGCAGAAAAAGCAAAAAAAAAAAAAGCTCTTAGAAAATATTTAAAATTAGCAGATGCTCCCATTTTACAACATTTTATTGGTTGTGTGCAGTGTTTTGCAAGTGGACTAATTGCTTTACTGACTGATTAAGCCCAAATCATTAGTAATTATTCCTCCCTTGTATAGTCCTATGGGAAGGAGCTGAGTAATATCAGTACACTCACGTTTTGGTTCATTCACAGTCACAGATTCAATGAAGTTAAGTGGCGTCATGTAGAGCTGGCCCTCATACTCCACGGAACTGAACAGGCGAAATCTGTTTTCATAGGATGACATGTACGCATCTCCATCATCCAAACCATAGGTCCGGGCCTGAAAGCACACACACACATTCACACACTAACATGAAATATTGCAAATCATCTCAGCAGTGATAATACCATCTGAAAGATGCTTTTTATGAAATCCACGGAAGCTTTTCTTGTCACGAAAAGCCTCGCTCACATGGCACAACAAAGAGGCCCATGCTTTAATTCAGTAATGGGGCGCATGTTATGTCAGTCCTATTTTTCATCCCTGTGCACCAGATAATGTCCCTACAACTGTTCAGACCCAGCCAGATCAGAAGGCTGGATTGGTGAAGACAGAGTGGATCTCTCTGTCCAGTGGCACAGTGCCAGGTCCACTGGGCACAGAGCAAACACCCAGGGAATGCGTGCCCCCCTCTGCTTAACCATTAAACCCCCTCTAACCACCCCCACCTCTCATCAAATGTCAGCCCCTCCGCCAAGCCCCAGTGTCCAGTTTCCTGTGTCCCTGGATTCCTGCTGCCTGTGGACACCAGTCAAGCTTTGCTCCCTCCAACACGCAAATATCAAACAAGGACTCTTCTGTAGTGAGAAGTGTGGAAAGCTGACCTGGTTTACATGTTTGTTTACATCCCCAGTGATCTTTGAAAATCCTGTCAACAATGTCAGCGCATGTCTGAGCTAAAAAGACTTCCTGTAGTAGAGCTGGTATGTAGGCTAATAGAGGATACGCACAAAACAACTTGGACGTTTGACAGAGTGCAAAGAATTAAAATAGAGCTCCAAAAACATGTCTAATGTTATCGAGTAGGGTTGTGATGATAAGTCAATTAATTTACCACACAATTAAAAGACTGGTATCAATAGCACGTATAATAATTGATTATTAAGGTAACTCATTTCCTTAGAGATATGCCAAAATTTTCTGGTCTGTAAGGTGGCAACTAATGGTTATTTTTAAAAGATGACACTATCAAATACTTGAACTTAACTGATTCTGTAAGGAGCAGTTACCCAAAAAATAACATTGTTTTTTCCAATCAACAGTTCAAAACCTTTGATGTAATATAAGCAAGATACAATTTTTTGGCATTTGGCTTGGTGAACAATTTATGTAATTAATAATTTCTCCAAAAAGTGTATTAGATTCTCTGTTGACTGGTGCTAGACTAATTGTCCACTGATATAAGTTTATCAAACTGGAGGATATGTTGTTTTTTCATTTCATTTCATTCTTCATTTTTCACTGTTTGAACAAAACAAGAGAACTGGAAATAAGCCAGGAAAGTTGTGATGTTGCAACTCTCTCAGATTTCCGAGAAAAAACATTGTTTTTTATTTAAACAATTGATCAGTTTCAGTTTCAATGTGGAGTTTGTGTGAGCTTTCCAGGATGGACCCCCTATTTGCAGCTGTAGTTTGTCCAACTCTGTAGATACTTGAGGGCTTAAAATAATGTGTGATGGAGTAATGAATCAGTCTTCCAATTAATAAGATTTACAAAAAGTAAGCCAATACAAGGTAAGGTGACCACACTGAAATTGTTATTTATTTAAATTTTCATTGTCAATCAGAAACAATGAAATGCTGCTATCTGCTAATAAATGCTGTGCTTAAGCACACTTAAATGCTTAATCTTTTCGACCCACAAAAAAAGTAAACTGAAGACATTTTTATCAGTCAACCACCAAATGATAGGAACTCAGTAGATTAAGTCTGGCCTGAAAGCTGACCATTGATGTGCATTAAAGAAAACTTTCATACAGTGTGAAATAGTAGGCTCCACAAATATACCAATTATTGCCAGGCTATTGGATTGGATTACGTGACATGATCCGATATTAAAATTATGTAGTACATCCCCAAAATGCCAATACTATGAAATGTATACATAAGCAGGCTATAATATGAGACATATGTGAAGAAACAGCAGGCAGGACCCTCACTTATGGCAGCAATTAGGTCACGTGATCTGGGAACTGCCTTTGACCATTTTGCCATTTCAGCACCAAAGGTCGGGATAGCTCCTTCTGATGACGACACATTAACGTTAATGTATTTTCAAATGCACGATATGTTGCAGGATAATTGTGTCGAGGCTCGTTACTGTTATCATGTGTTCATTTGAGGTTGCAACTGAAATTAAAACTGAAGCGTTTTTCACGACAGGCAGTGTTACTGATATGTGAGCTGAATGTTGTCCAACGGTACCTTATCGCTGGCAGAAACTGATGGCAGCGCTAGATGAAAGAGCCGAGCCTCGACATGGCTCCTCAGCCCGGAGCAGCAGTAATAAGCGGCACCGGCGGCGGCGGTGACGCTCACTCCAGCGGCGACAACTTTCAGCACCTTCGAGGATGTTTGTTGTTTCCGCGTCCCGGTTTTGAAGCAGTTAGAGAGTAAAGGGGTAAGCCTGCGCAGGGCAGCCATGGCTGGTTACACTGAGATGTCGTAACCGCTAACATACACACATACACACAGAGCAGAGAGCAGAGCAGCTCGAGCCGCCTGCTGCTCCGTGCTCGCGAGACGTACCGTGGGTATTTCAAGTAGCTCTGGGATTTACAGGGCGTCAAATTAGTGTGAGTAAAGAAAATGTTAAAATCTTAATTAATTGTGTCTCCCGTCGTGTTGGTTATTAAAAACTCTCTTATGTTTCATGTTTACAGTTCAAATGTGAATTTTAACTGATGTAAGTGATCAGTTGTAACCCCACAGCCCACCATCAACTCTCTTTTCGCGTGTCTCTTATTTTATGCCTTAGGAGAAGAAAAAAAATCCCTGCCAGGGCACGTCTGAACTGTGACAGCCCCGCCCATTACTAGTCCTGTGGTTTTGCACCTGCCTCACCACCCCTGCCACTTTGAGCGCAAATCCTCCAGGAGCTCTCTTACCTGCACTGCAGCGTTTCTCCAGCCCCGTACTACTGAACCCACTCCCGTGTCCTCCACGTCCCCTCCGAGGCATCACGGTGTGAACAGGTATGCAACATGAGTGCTGTCTGAGCAGCAACTGCAGCCCACCCGCAACTGATGAAGACGCTGCGGTGAAAAGCAAAAGAAGAGAAATCGGTGCAGCGGATTTAGTGAGTGTTTCGTGTCTGGGGAGAGAAATAGGCGCGTGTCCTTGCACGACGGGTGCATGTGCTAAGTAACGGAAGAGGTGGACGTAAACATGCAATAAGTGGCAGTGGCAACCAGGTAGTCTACTACGCAAGAACGCTCCCTCCGGACCTTCTCACTGAACTTTACCCGCTGAGCTTTGACGCGATGGCTGCTGCTGCTTCTCTGGGGGAAGTTGGAGGCGTCTTGCACGGCATCGATGGTGTCGCACAGGTCGGGTCCCATTTCCTCCTGACCCCTCTCGGGGACAGTCCGACGCTTTTGGGGGAGCACCTCATAACTGGGGACAGGCTTTCGCGGAGCACCACGGCGGATTTAACGCACCTGAAAGGGATTCTCAGGAGGAGGCAGTTATACTGCAGAACTGGTTTTCATCTGGAAATACTTCCGGACGGCACAGTGCAAGGGACGAGGAAGGACCACAGTCGCTTTGGTAAATAATGAGAGATTTATTTTACTATTTTGGTTGCAAAAAAAATGCATATTAGAAATAGAAATAAATAAAATAAAGCAAATAATGGTGAACGTTATAAGTGATAAGGAAAGGGTGAACAACAAATTAAAGAACATTAGCTTGTAACCTAATTCTGTGATTAATGTATTTATTGTGCTAATAGGCTGCTATCAGAGCTAATTATTAATAGAATAAGATACTGTTTGATTAATCTTTCATCTAAGTCAAAGTCTGTCCTGAACAACTGTGTTATTCTTCTCCAGGTATTTTGGAATTCATAAGCCTTGCTGTTGGGTTGATAAGCATTAGAGGGGTGGACAGCGGACTCTACCTGGGGATGAACGACAAAGGAGAGCTGTATGGCTCTGTAAGTACCAGCTTTGCTTATCATTTAGACCATGTGATGATAAGAAGTAACTTTTCCCCCTTGTTTCTCATATCTCATTTGAAGATTTTTAAAGAAGATTTATTTAGAGAAATACTATTTTTTTTTTTCTAACCCTACATCATTGTTGTTCTACACTTTGTTTCCAGGAGAAGCTCACAGCTGAATGCGTCTTCAGGGAGCAGTTTGAGGAGAACTGGTACAACACATACTCATCCAACCTTTACAAACACGGAGACAAAGGGACGCGTTATTTTGTGGCATTAAATAAAGACGGGACACCAAGGGATGGGACTAAATCCAGGCGGCACCAGAAATTTACACACTTCTTGCCCAGGCCTGTGGACCCTGACCGTGTGCCAGAGCTGTACAGGGATATCCTGGGACATAGCTGAGACCTGGAGGCCCGGTCCAGTTCAGGAATAGCTGCTAAAGCCCTGGCAGCCAGGGAGCAGGGATGTGGCCGGTGCAGGCTGGTGGACAGCAGCCCGACAGGCAAGGGATAAAGGCACCAGGGCCTCTTGTAGGAATGCATGGGCCATCTCTCAGCAGCCAGGAAGACGGGCTAGAATGTCTGCACGCTCGGCATGAGGGGGGCGTTTGTTTCAGAGGCCGGGCGACCCTAAAAAGTACCTTGCGTGGAATAGGAGACGAATGGGAAACGGAGATGAGTGATCAGGGAGCATCTCCTCTGGTCAGACAGGACGTCAGCTGAGTCCGTGGGAATCATGGGAAATGATACTTTTATTTTGAGAGCCGTCGTTCGTTCAGAAGGACTTTGAAGGAATTCCGTTTTTTTCTTACCTGTGTTTAGACCTGTTTGAAAAGAGCAAAAGTGTAACAATTTATTTATTCATTTTAGATACACATATTTATGTTATATATTTATTTATTTGAGAATATATTTTTACAGTTAGATACATGCAATATAGAAAAACCACTAGAAACTGTATCAATTATATAAAGACTACAACACTGTACCATTATGTCTTTTATTCTGAAAAGAAACTCAGCTAGTAATATACTGTAATATGACCAAAAATATGAATCATATTGGCAACAGTGGGAAAAGATCCAGACATCTGAGATTCATTTTGTCATAATATGGCAACTGTAAATCAATTTTTACAAATATTTCTGTAAATTTGACATATTAATTTTAACCAAACTACTGTTACAGATGTTTCAGGAGGAATCTGAAGTCAACAAACTGACAATAAATGACTCAAAATGTGATCTAAATGCTTTTTTGTCAGCCTATATTATCAGAGATGAAGGTGTTATAACCATTGTACATTTAAACAACCCACAGTTTTACTTTTTTTCACAGATCAACATCTGAAAAACAAGTATACTTTATTGGTTGCTTTTGTCTTTCAGAGTTTAAACCTATAAACCTGCTAACGAGACCAATGTTGTCTTTCTTTATGGACGCCATTATGCAAAGAGAGACCTGATGCACGCATAAAACTTCAAAGCCTCCGTCCTGAATGTAGAGGTCGTGCAACAACGCGATCAGGGCCAAATAAAATCTGACCTTTAGCTCAGACCCAGCAACACTAGCAGCTGTATAAAAGTGGAGGTCAGAGCGATAAGGATTAAGTTACCTCTGCTGACAGTTTGAGGATGACAGACTTGTTGAAATGTCTTATTAACTGTGATGAGTCTTGTTTTCGGTTTCTTTGTGCTAAAAAATGTAAGATTGTGACATCACTTTTAACCACTAACCCAAAGTTGGAATTACGAGCAGCTGAATTAGTCATTTATTTTGAAAAAGCCTCTATCCGTGCACAGTTTCCTCCACGGTTGGGGGAAGATCTGTGTCGAAGCATGAAAGCTCAGCCTGTGATCTCAGCGCATGTGTGTGATGGCGAGCCAGTGGGGGTGTCTCGATTCAGGGAGTCAGCCCCGCTGCCAACTCTCTCCTGTCTGCAGCGTGACACTGTGGGACTTTCCCACCTGCACACCTTGAACATCAACACGCTTCTGTCGTCGATTAATGACAGCACCGCAGACTGTATTATAACCTGCGCTGCACATGGACATCCCCTGTCCACCGGGCGAACACACGCAAGCCTATTGCAACATGAAAAAGGATTCTAGTGCATGCTTTTGCAAAGATACTGTCACTGCTCGTCTTTCCTTAGCTGCACTGAAAAGTTAACAACCGTGAAAATGATGGATGGGGCATGCTTCATTCCTGTCCCATCCCAACTTTCTGAGCCGAGGAGCGTGTAGCTGCAGTGGTTTGTCCATGTCTCTGACCTGCAGCTTGATTTTGTCGTTACAGTAAGGGCTAATCCGAATGCTTGGAATCCAATTTTGAATTTAAATCCAAATGATCTATTTTGCTTATTAAATTTTTAATTAAAAAAAAAGTCATCAAAGTATGAGAAATAGGGCTGCTCCTGTCCATGGCCTACTGTAGTGAGGATTTCACAGCAGAAGTGACTGTCACCTGCCTGGTCACCAGCCAAAATTGTGGCACATTTCTGCAAACCACATATAGGTTGTTCTGAAATGTTTTTTGTCCTGTGATGAAACAGTTTGACGCTAAGGGACACCCTTGCACCTGTGGTCCTTTTGTTGAAAGTTTTATCTAGAAATTATGTTTTTTTTTAAAAACCTAATCATGTTCTTCTTACATAACCTTTACAAGGTGGTTTTGGAGCCTATCCTTTGCCAAAGTTTTGAAAGTGTTTTTAAAAAAGGCATCGTCACGTCTAAAACAGTGGTTGTCACATTTACAGCATTTTGAAACAGCAATTGTCACGCATGGACAGGGGTGGTCATGTATTTAAATTGTGGTGAAAACAGCACTGTTGTTCTGTGTTTACATGCAATCATTGTTTAAAACAATAATTGTCAGATGTTGTCATGTTTAAAAGTTGAAAAGGGTCAACATTTAAAATGAGATGTGATGTCACATATTTAAAACAGCAAATGTGCCATTGAAAACGTGGCTGTCATCATGTGTGGCATGTTTAAAGGAACAGTCGTCATTTAGGACAGGTGCAGTTCCTCCAGAGGCACTAAAATCCCACTGCAGGGCTTGTCACCATAACCCCTGTGCCCATGAAAAGCCGACTTTGTTTAAATCTACAAGCGTATAGCCCCCTCCTTTTGACATTTTGAAGGTCATCCCTCTAAACAAGCTGGAAATCCTGACTTATGATACCTGATGCCCAGAAGTGCTCTTTGGCACTTGTCTAACCGATGTTTTTGCAGTCTACCTGGCCCTGAGACAGATGCTTTTGTTCCAGCTACTCCGCCTCCTCCAGGTGGTCTGTGGCTCCTCGCTGAAAACACTTAAACCCCTCATCCGCACCCACTCTGGAGGGCCGTCTCACACGCTTAATGGACGCTCCCTGACTTTCATCACCTCCTCAGCAGTGGCCTTAAAGGGCTCTTGAGGAAACCCAATCAAGTGTGTGTGTGTGTGTGGGTGTGTGTGCATATGGCATGGGTCCACGGGCAGGTGTGGAAGTCAGTGATCTTCTGTGTCTCTCTTCGCGGTCCAGTCAGACAGCGCAGGTGTTCCCGCAGCACTCAAGCTCTCACACTCTGATCTCAGGCCTGCTGTTTGTCAGCTGGGGACATGACTTAGCAGCAGCAGGAGAAGGAGAAGGAGGAGGAGGGTGGAAATATAACCGGCTTTGTTGTCTGCCCCCAATTATCAGAGAGCATAATTTCTATATTTAGAAGGCTGCGTTTGGGAAGACAGGGGAGGTGCCGTGCAGCTCACCTGTTGCTCTAAAGCCGTGGCCACTTCTAACAGTGTATTTGCGCAGGGATGGTGCCTGCAGCTTTGTGTCATTTGAATCCTGCAACTATTGATTTCAGGCTCTTTGTTGTTTGTTTATTCCTTAGTAAATTGCTGTGCTCACAAATTATGAGCTGCATGTGTGTTTATAGGGATTACAGCAGAAGTGTAAGTATAGCGTTATCCACTTGATACTTTTAGGCTTTCATCTGAGCCCTGAGAGAGGCACAGAGAGAGAGAGGCATGCTGGAAAAATCTGCAGCAAGTGGACCCAGATATCCTCCATCCATCCATCCATCCATCCATCCATCCATCCATCCATCCA
>JAOWBC010001868.1:5751997-5776500 GCA_028566105.1 Hypoplectrus providencianus | reverse complement strand
TCCATCCATCCATCCATCCATCCATCCATCCATCCATCCATCCAACAACACCATCTCTCACACTTGCTGCATTGTACTCCGGTTGGGTTCAATCATTTTTAGTGTCATAGCTAAGAGGATTTTGCGGTCTGCCTTCCGCAAGCGGCAATTAGAGCAGCATACCTGATTTACTGACACTCCACGTCGCGAGCTGTCAGCTCCAGTGGAAAATATGCTCCTCTGTTTGCATCGCCATGGAGACATCAGGAGAAAACAAGGATGTTTAGGTGTTGTGGGGAACAAGAAAAAAGACAAAGAAGCCAGGGCACTGTCATTGCTGCAGAGTTTAGTCACTTACTTCTAACACAAAGTGAACTGACTGACATTTTGTTTAACTAAAGGGATCTGAACACACAGTACCTGGAGCAGGCATCTGAAGCATCTGATACAGCGCACAGATACAGAGATAGGTCGATAGGAGGTAAATGGGATACTGTGAAGTTATATAAGTCATTTCACATACCAGCTGCTCTACTGGAAATGATGTTCCCATACAAGGATGCTGAATTGTCAGTTGGGCCTACACTTTGTTTTTGATTTATCACAAATATGTTTTAATCAAAGAGTCTCCAGTAGGATGTGGGAGTGGATGGACATGGGACATAAGACTGCTGTTTGTGTCCCATGTAGCCTGAAGCTAACTAACATAACATACTTAATATAACTAAAGTAACCCAAATGTGTGTTTATATATATATATTATTTGTTGAAATATTAACCCCAGTAGATGTGTCAAATCACAACATTGACATACGCTGAATGACAACAAAAAATATATTCACTCATGAGAGTAAACATCACACACCTTCACGGTTAACAGTGCTAATAATGCTTAGGGTTATGAAAAGGCAATGTCAGGTTATTATGTTATATGGAAGTCTCCAGGGCGAAAGTCCTGTGTTATTTTATTTTATATTAGGGAATGTATACATTTGGTACAATATGTACCCGTCTATGCATATTGTCCTCATTGTAAAAAACATTTACAAACACCAGCACTGACAGCCACAAGCAGTTGGAGTGAGTTTTTTGTTGTCTTCAGAGAGAAACTGGTAAATTAAGCACCCTGGCAACCTTTTCAAACTTTGAATTAAGGTTTACACGTATCAAAGAATTTCAACATTAACATTTTTTTTTTCAAGTAATACACACTACTGTTGGGATTAAGCCAAAGAAGAATTGTTTACATTTTTATTGAACACATTATGAGAACATTGTCTCATAATGTGGACTTTCAGTTTAGGTTCACGCTGTAACCCCCTCAGCCCCTCACATCTGCTGACCAACCCTGTGAGTGAGTCCCTGCGGAGCAGCCGTGTCACCCCTTTCTCCGGCCCATGTGTCCACATTACAGAGTCACAAATTAGGTCTTGACATTTGGGCGCTATAATTGCCCCCTGAAAAGCATGAGGCATCAATTAGGCTCTCAGCACCCTGACAGGTTATCCCTACAGGACATAATCGCCCTGCTGGAGTGCTCGGCTGGACGGCCCCGCCAGGGCACACACACAATCACACACACACAGTTTATAGTTCACTGGTTCATTTTTTGTTCATCAAGCCAAGGCAGGACCTACAATCTGCCACCATGTTCTGTAAATAGTTTGACATTCTTGCATCAAATGAAATGATTCTGAAATGATAGCTGTGGGACAATGCTGTGTGTGGAGGCCATGCTGGAGGAGTGGCAGTAGGTCTCTAATAACAGCTCTGGTCCCTTTGATTCCCCGACTGTGGTGCTGCCCGACAGTTTGTGCTCCCACAGGGCGTGGAGATCTTTAGGGTCAGGAAAAGGGTCAATTGGTTCATTTCCATAGCTTCTACTTTAAACATTCTTGTAGGCTTTGGAAGCAATTCAATCAGCAGTGAAAACACTGGTTAGCAGCGTGGAATTACCAGCCGTCGTTAACGATGCAGCGCACTCATAAACAAGATGGATGGATCCCACAGCAGAATACAACATAAACTGTGTGCAGCTCTGTTACATTTCAACATATAAGATAGACGTATTCTCAGGGATTAAAGATGTTAGACTTAATGGATGGTCTATTTACTTAATATTGTGCATCATTTTAAAAAAAGCAGAGTATATAATTCAATTGAATGCAACTATCTTTTTCGAAACTTTCGAAAAAGATGCACATGGAAAGCTCAGTCATACACACCAAGTGCAGCTCTGCAGTCTGCCTAGCAACACAGTGGATATTTCAAATAATGTTAAGTCCCCTCACAGACAGAAAATGCTCATGAAATTGCAATGAACAGGTACAAAAAACAAAAACACACACAAAACCAATAAAAAAAGAACCAACTGATCACAAAATGAATGGTTTGGCACATGAGATTGCAACTAAAAAGCATGAGGAGACACACAATGACTAAAAAGAGTCAAAACAACCACAAAGAGATACAAAGTGACCAAAAATTGCATCAGACACAATGAGAGGTGCATAACAACTACAAAGATTCAAATCAACAGCAAAAAGAGGTTAAACAACTTATAATTCTGTGTTTTATTGTGAGGCCTCTATGTGGTCCGTTTGAATAATTCATTCTTGGTCAATAATCTGAAGACAGACTGCCAATCAATGATGCAAAGAAAGAGAAGCTTTTCTAAATTTAGGAATGCTCCTTAATTAATATTTGATGCGAGGAAAACAAGCCTTGCTGTCTCCATCAACAGATGATCTCAGTGTGTGAAGTCAGGAGAGATCACACTGAGTGTAAGTGTGTGTTTTGACCATGAGAGCTGAAAGCAGCAGAGTAAAGAGTGTAATGCTCAGTGCTGGTTCAAGATGAAGACTGTACTCTCACTGCGTACCGGTGAAAGTGGAAATGTGCTTTGTTGCCCCTCAGTCAGGCGGAAAATTGCAAACCCATTTGTCATTGTGTGCCAAGATGCAGAGGTCAGTCAATGGATTCCTTCATGACAAGCTTTTGGAATCAAATGTTTTTCCACGGCCTCACCCTTTCACACCTGCACCTCCAGGTAAAATAACAAAACAAGGGGAGTAAGAGAGAAAAGAGGGCTTAGAGCGAGCGACTTAAAGACAGGCGAGAGAAAAACGATACACCAAAAGAATTTACAGAGAAACCTTGCACGTCCACTGCCCATTTCAGCTTATTTGAACCCAACATACGTCGAGCTCACAGTGGCAGATGAAGTGCCAGGTTTTGGCCGGCGTCCAAACCTGTAGAATACCACTAATTACTCCTGGCCGTGACCACAGAACATTCTTACAGGCTCAAAAGGATGTTGTTTGTTATCCTCTTGGTGAAAACAGCAACTGCTCGGTTTAAAGTAATAACAGAAACACTTAAGAAAACTTTTCCACAGCTTGACTGACTGCTTAATCCTGCAGAGGCTCCGAGGCTGCAGCGGTGTTCGCCACACATCTGATGCACGTGGAACATCAAAGACTGGGGAAAAAATAATTCAGTTTCTGTGTTTGGATAAGATTAATAGAGATCAATATCAAAGACAGTGTTAATTGTTTCTTGCTTGAGAGGTACACCATGTGAGACAAGTCATACAAAAAGATTTTTACGTTGAAATAGTTTGATGTCTAATGTAATTTGATTGTGATGTGATTTTGTTTGTAAGCAGATAACAGCAGTGATTATATTTAAAAGATACATATAAGTAAAAAAAGTTGAAGCAAGACTGTTTAATTTTGCGGAACAGAGCCCCCTGTGGCCACGTGTGGTAATTATGATGAAGATATTAGCAGATAGAACGTCCTTTAATTTTGGTTTATTGTGGATGCTGTGTCCACGCGACCAACTGCTGTAATCTTTGTTTGGCTTTGTTAAAATGACAAAGACTTCCCATTTCAATGACAAGGGCAACTCATCTTTTTTTTTTTAAGTATATTCACTGTAATATGTTAATAATGTTAATAACAAGAAGAAGAAATAAGTGCTGAATTCGAGGTTCCACTGAGACGGTTCAGGACCTCAGCTTCCTGTAGATGTACCATTATAAAATGTACATCTGTAAAACATTTGACAGGACAACCTGAACTGCTCCCAAAGTTAATAATTACTCTTTTATTTAAACCTTTTTTTTTAAACAATGCCAGTTTAATATTTGTTGAGCATTTCCAGAACAGGGAAAAAATATTTTTTGTCAGACAACGACAAGTGAGGCTGTAGTGTGTATAAAATCGGATTAGACTGATTCGTGACTAGTAATAGTAAATGAGGCATTACATTAATTACATTAATTGAATGAATTTTCCTTTCTGCACCAGAATTGTGCTCAGTTATTGTGAACAGGATATCTCCTTTGACAAGATTGCTGCAGAGATAGAGTTTAAACAGGGCTTTTCCATACACTACATTAATCTGCAGCTCTTAAATAGCTACATTGTATAAATCACAGGGCTAAACATGAACAAGCCCCAGCGAGTCACGAGGCACAAGTGATCCAAGAGCGCCGCTTGAGTCCCGGTTGTTTTGGAGAAAAGAAAGGAGTGTGACCTGACAGAGACAACCACTTCAGAGGAATCAGTGTGAATCAATAGAGCTATAATCTGTCCCATTTCAAACCCTACATCCATAATGACATCACTTATACATAAAGTATGTGTGTCTGATGAAAGTGGATTCACACAATTCACACAGCTGTCACCACGGCCGTAACCTCAGATCACATTTAAAATGGACTTTTATTAGATGAGAAGAGGAGATGTGATTGATTTTCAGTGTGTGAGCTCACGGCTGTGGCTGCTCTCGCTGTGATCTCGGGGAGTGTTAGCAGAGCAAAATGTTGTGGGGAACTTCAAACGGGCGCTGCAGCAGCAGAGCTTAGATCCTCCTCCACAGCAATAACCTTGAGTGCTTCTGGAAGAAGGAAATCCCCTGGCCTGGAAAGACACATCACTCCTTTACAGAGGTTTAACACAGTCAGGCCACCGACTCCACCTTGAAAAAACAACACACAATCCTACTAGATAGAACACACAAGTGCTCACAAACGCACACACACTACTGATTGTAATTAGGTTAATCCTGAGGTGGTGCAATTTATTATTTGTTATAAGGTTAAACACTTTCTTAAAGGTTCCATGTTGTAAATCTTCATAAACTCTCTCTTTAAATGAGCCATCAGGACATGTATAAGTTCAAGGTGTCACAAGTATATTAAATATAGGTATTAAAGTTCTGCTACACATAGTTCATTCCCTGGCTGCCATGATGGTGCAGAGACACTGATACACCTTTTCACCATTGTGATCCTATTCGTAGTGCTGGTGCTGGCTGGCAGGTCAAAGATCAACTTTTGAGCTGTCTAAAAACCTGTTCGCTTTTTTCCAGGCTGGAGAGCCGCGTCGTTAGATCCCTGTACACGTCTCTGCTCTCTGCAAGCATAATAATAATCATCATCTCCGTACAAATCTTGCTGCTGGCCTGCGAGCCTACATCAGCAACCACACACTACTGCTACAACAGATTTCCACTGATCGACTCGACTGATATGGATGGCGATGTCATCGTCTTAACACTGAATGCAAGATATTGTTGTTAGCCTTCTTTTGTAAGCTGACTCTAGCCTGTATCAATCACATTGCAGTTAAACAAATCACATAAAATGAATGACATTCACTTTAGCTGGTGGTGTTTGTCAGGATAATTCTGCCCTTGGCCTCCAGTGTAAGTGGTTCGTGGTTTGAGTTGAGTCGGTGGCACTCTGGAACCAGTTTTCCTGTTCTTTTCCTTGTCTTTACCTGATAAACTTGTTTAAAATTAGGCAGCTGATCTGAACAGACCTTTAAACTGCCTTGGTGGAAAAGGGGTATGAGAGTGCAAACAGAATGTGAATACCGGTATAATTAGACAGACATTTTGCTAATGAACCATAACGCATGTAAATGTTCAAGTAAAGACTCAAAATATGTTCCTTTTCAAAACCCAAGAATTGAATAATGACACTATTATTTCCTTTCTCCCATCTAAAACCCTCCTAATTCTGAATCTGGCGAGGACTTCTTGCAGGACGATCCATATCAATCAAAATCCCTCCCAACACGCTTCCTATGACAGCTGATCTGCCCCGCTTATCACAGACTCAGAGGTGAATCAATCGTGCCTCCAACAGGTTTTTATTTTGCCAAAGCCTGCATTTCCCCCACTGTCAAAGACAACATGAAACACCAGAGCAAGAAGCTGCAGCAGGTGATAAGCTGTAGGATTTCAGTTACGCTGGACGAAGATTGCAAACTATGTTAACACGCACACAAAGTAAATCAATCAAAAAATCTGTATAAAATTAGGCAACTTGAGCAAAATAACTGCGTGAGGCTGTGCAGCAGAAGCCGAGATGCTCCTTCATCAGTCCAAACTATTCAGAAAACAAGCAATTTAAAAGTTGTTTGAAAAGGTTTGCTTGTTGTTTTGTGATCAAACCAATGATCTGGACTCTCTTTGTGTCTTTTGTGTTTGTGTTCAAGGTAAAAGTTGCTAATTAACACTAAAAATGGCATGCTACAAACAAGATTAATAATATGGAGATATATTGTAGTGTAGTCCATATAAAGGAGACTACAGATGAGCAGTTGTTGGACACACTTGGAGTGGTTTGAAGGCTTTCTGGCCTTCTCCTCCTCTTCCTCCTGTTCACGAGGCATGCATACCTCTCCACGTCCCAGTAACTAATCATCATACAGATCTGGCCAAGAATAGAGTAGCTGAACACACAGGAAATATCATATTAAAGCTCTCTAGAGTTTCACCTGTGCTTCCCAAGTTCATTTCCCATGCCTGAACCAAGACGATGTCAGTATTGTCTGCCTCAGTGGGCACAAATTAGACTTCAAAGAGGCCAAGACCCGACAGAAAAATTTAAGGAGTCGTTCAAATGTTCCAGTGTTTGAGTGCAGGAGCATTTTTATTCCCACAGTAATGTTTACTGTCCTTCTGTCTGGCTGGCTCTGCTCCTGCACTAACCCAGGTGTGTTTTTATTGGATTCAAACTTATCAGGGAGGTGATCAGAAACCTGCTGCCAACTAGGTAGGTCAAGTCTCTGTTATGAAACCAAAAGCAGTTGTTGGGACAAAGAAAGACAGGGGGAGAATATAGGAGTTAGTAGTTAAATATGCTTTACATATCACTGGTTTAGTCTTTGATTATGCAGCCAGAAAATAGGAAATACAATCAGTGTAACTGCATGGTTGAATAATGAATTAAAGTTTAAGAGAAATGAGCCAGGACAAGCTACCCGATAGCTGACACCCTCCCGCTCAGGAGGATCAAAGTGCCTCTCTGTGCACATTAGGAAAATACAGGGGACTCATTTGAAGCGCTCAAAGTGCCACATAGATGCTTAGCCACACATTCCCCCTGTCAGAGGCAAACAAAGACAGTTTTCTGGGAGGAGAAAGGCATGTTGTTTCCTCAACATGCCTCACCTGTGGTGACCAATCACAATAGTGGTTAGAATCCCGAGCCCTGAAGGGAGATAGGTGAGGGTTTATGTTGTCATTGGTGGATGTTTTACAATCGGGTGTAATACATCTCACAGTTAATGTTTATTTTCACAGGGACCACCTCATTCCTTTGGTCTGACCCAGAAGGATGCAGTGTATAATCATAACAGCATTGATAGGAGCCTGTTTAAATGTCTGCAGAGCGGCAGACGTTACACATTCATTCAGCGTCTGCTGTGTCAACAAGCAAGCTGTCATCCTGTGAACTGGAAACGTTATCGTGAGTGTAAGCATGTACACGCAGATATTAAAATAAAACACAAAGCGGCGCCAGATACGAGTCTTAGTATACTTAGTTGTTAAGTGAAAAAATTTTTTCTTCATGATGATATTTTGAAGAACTGTGTGGAACAGAGGTTGTTTTTAGTCATCCTGAAGGTGCAGCCAAAGGGGAAAATCTGTGCCAGGTCCTGATAGAGAGCGGTGGCTGCACTGAGAGGCCCAGATTGTGTTCCTTTATCCGTCATGGTTGGTACACCTGAACACAACAATGGTAAGGGTCAGTGCACTACACCCAAATTACCATTGAAAAAATAGTTTTCTGTTATTATATGGTTGGATTATATAAACATACTAGCAGCGATTTAATGTTGTATCAGGTCACTATTGGAATGGTCATACACTCTGCTTTATATAATATTTATGAACATATTTTTCTCTGTGTAAAATCTTAAACTAGAGAAGTCGTGTGATCAAAAACTAGTCAACAACTTTGTAAACACTATCAAACTTCAAGCAAGTGCATGAGGACAAGACATAGAAAACCATCTATGAACAAGTCCAACAGCACAAAAGACGAGCACAGTATCTGCCTGCATTCTTTTATTTCACCAAGCTATTTCCAAAACTAAAAGCCCGTCTGAAATTAATCAATTAATTAATTAAAGGCAGCCTCTTGTTTGGGCTCCATCAACATCCTTCTCTTCACCTGCGCCATGATGTCCATAGAGGTTGTCAGATCCAGTTTGTTGTCTCTGTTTCTGGAGAGGACAGCGGTTTCCTTTAGCAACTAAAAAAGCTTTCTGTCCATCAGGATACTCTGTAAATCACAGGGAGTCGAGGCAGTGCAGCCAGAGGACATCAGAGGAAAACCACATCACACTTCCAACATAAAATATGTTCCAGTTTCGCCCAAAATTGCTGACAGTGTTAATAATGTGTGACTTAGCCTTGTAAAGCCACTTCTAGAGGCAGTTTGTTGCTGCCTGCCTGAGTAACACAGTGCAAAAACAGAGAGGGATGCAACATTCTCTCTATTACAAGTCAGTGTGGCATCCAAGTGCTTTTGAAGTTGTTATTTCAATGTGAAATAGTTGCATCGTGTTGCTTTAAGTACCTTACTTGAGTTAATGCGCTAAAACACTTGCTGCCAATGTTTCAATGTTGTAAGCGCCACAAACAAAATTCCATTCACATCCATCATCAGGAATGTTGCCAAAATCTCAGAGACAGGAATTCTCCAGGCTGCAAGAGAACTGAGAAATTGTATTCAATGTCTAAGACAAAACATTGAGTTATTGTTAAGGCACTGCAGCATTTATATTTAATGTATAGCACACGACAAGCCGGTCAGTGTGAGCTTGGGGCTACCTTTGTTTTCAGCAGAGGAAGTGAGACTAGCCAGCTTTGAAGAATTGCTGTTTTAAGGGTGAAGATGGGGAGTATAAATCTGCTGGCACTGAAGCTCAGGACCTCACTGCAACTCACAAATCACATGCTGGGAGGCCCCGGGTCCCTGTGCCAGGCTGGACATGAGGGCCTCCTGGAGTCAGCTGTAATCTGACAGAGCATCAGATCGATAATAAAACATTTCTGATATCCTCAAGCTGTCTAAAGATCATGTGATGGAGAATATGCACAAATACATGGTTATGAGCCAGATAATTATTGGAGCAGAGGCCTTTTTTAAACCCCCATATTCTGTTTTGCTCCTGAAAAGCAGTAACGTGCAAAAGCATTGTCTGTTCTGTGCATCATGAAGGCTTCTCCCTGCTGTGATGTTGGAGGGCAGAAAAGAGGAGAAGAAAAAAGCTGATGACAGGGTACTTTCATGTTACTTATCGTGACGCCCTATCAGGTTGATCAAGATGGGCCAGACAAAGTACCACCAGGTCCCGTAGCTTTGGGCAGGATCTCATCTGTTTCATCATATATCTCCCTGCCTGTAGTCCTCGGGGGAGATGGGAGCTTGGTGGTCCTCCCATTTAGACCACAGTGAAAATAGAGGTGGGAGTCTGAATGGCAGATAAGTCTAGTCTTTTTCAAGAGGAGGCATCTGTGTTTTATGAAGGACTAACAAATATGGAGCTGGATGAAAAGGGGGACGAAGAAAAGCTCTGATAAACTGCTCACACATCGTCTCACGCAACACTTCTCAGGAGGAGATAGCGTGCTCATCTCTTAACCGCCCCTAAGGATGTAAGAGGGTGCATGTGACGATTCAAGAAGAAACTGACGCAGACTTTCTAGCCTGATTTTCTGTCTAAAAAAAAAAACACTAGCACGTCACAAGAGAGATTAGAAAAAAACATACTATAAAGAGACACGCTAATTATTATTCAGTGGTTCCATATCAGTGTGTGCGTATCTGTGACGCAGAACAAACTGAGATCAAACTGACAGTGTCGCCTCTGTGCTGGGATGTTGTTTCCAGACGTCATAAGATATGGATCACAGTCACACACGAGACATTAACATGAGAGAGTAAAGAGTAGGAGTCTTTATACAGGCAGCTTTGATGAGTGACTAAAAATACATGTGCAAATCTGTGGATGACAAATACCTTTTTGCGTTGAAGTTATTGAATTGAATTGAATACTTCCATTTGAACACTTCATGGAGTGCACTGTACACTCATTACTTCCCTGCTTCCTGTGTGCATCTCAATAAGGTATCACAATCAAACACAGCAGGTTCTCCTACTTGACTGTATTAAAACTAAATATAATGCACATAATTTTACTTTTACATGCCTTACCAGAGCACTTGCATCTATTCAAGCTTCCATGGTTGCCATTTTCACAAGTTTTCCATACTTCAGTGTGAATGCACAGGGAACACACTCAATGCAAATAAGCCATAATGAGACATAAGCAATGGTGCTGTAAGCTAAATGCTAATGAAAATGAAAAACTTGAGGCTAGTTTTGCACCTATTTGATCATATTACAGGAAGAATTACAGTCTTTCACTGTGTTTTTTTATGATTCATCCTCTGGGCACCATAAATGTTTTTCTAAAATATCATTACAATACATGGAATAGTTTTTGAGATACATCAGATCCTGTCAGCCCAATGTAGTGGACCGACTGACCTCCCTAGAACCCAGCTGCTAACATTGCTAACGGGCTATCCAGTCAGTGAGCGATCAGTTGGAGACCTCTACAGCCTTCAGAGTGCCGCTAATAACACCTACCAGCACAGTAAGGGTTGCAGGTACTTGGCAGTGAAGGTATGTAATTTCCTCTTTTACCGTAGCTCTTGTTCAGTGCTTGTTCCTGCATGGAGCGGGAAACTCCAACTTCCTAAAACAGAGCACATTCTGCTCTGTACCAGCGCTGCCAGGTGTCAACCTGGGACGGCTTATTAAAAAAAGCATTTTTTCCATTCTTGTAATGTGTGAGTGAGGACTCACTCTATAAATATCATGAGTGATGGCTTGATTTGTTTGTTCCATCTCAGTTTAGACATGAGGAACATCAGTTTCTGATTATAGATTTGTCTTGTGGTGGTAAATTTGGAACAATTTGTGCACCAAAGTACCTTTCATCCTTTATCACACCCTTCATCTCCACGTCTCTTCTATAAATTAAACCATAGCACACAATCAGACAAAACTCCAAATGGGACTAATTTTAGACCTTCTTTAAGTGTGCTCTACATTGTTCAAAATGCTGGCTTCAGACGCTGTCGTCCCAGTGGAATTCTTACATGGCAGAGATAAGGACAGACTGCTCTATTTGTCAGTGCAGGGGGCCCCTTAAGGGCCCAGAGAATCTGATGTCCACCCACTCTCTCTCCTGCTGTCTGACATTTTCTCAGCAGTATGAGGTTACATACGAGGAAAAGACATCTACATCATCTAGCCGCCTTTTCCGCGAACAAAACGGCCTCTCACTCCTGTTTCTAGTGACATCAGGACAAAATGTCGAAGGTTGCCCAAAGGTTGCCAGCCTAACAAAGTATTCTCTAAATGAGAGTGGACAGGAGCTAGTATTTTTAGATGACCTGTGTATCCGTTGCTATTTTTATCTGCAGATTCTGTTTGGTAAGATGACCTCTGACCTTTGAGGTTCTTACTGAATTCTTGAAAGGGGCAAAGAGCATAAAGTATACTGAAGTACATCCCCAGGATTACAAGCAGTCCAGGGTGAGAGTTTGTAACCTGTGGTAGCTGCAGGCTAGCAGGGTCACAGCCCACCCAAGGGGGAGGGAGAGCGGGGTTATGAAGGCTGAGGAGGATGCATGTTCCCAGACACAGAGTAGACAGCTCCAGTGCCCAAAGACAAAACACAGGAAAGGCTTGAGTCTCTCAACCTCAAGTGGAAAAATGGCACAAAAGAAATGTGGCAACATGATGAATCAAATAGAGACCTGACTTCAGGTGAGATCATGCCGACAATTAATTGCACTTTGAATCTAACGATATCTCCAAGCAGTGCAGTAAAGATTACAAGTTGGACAGCGCAAGCAAAGCGAATGACAATACACTCTTGCATTCTTGATTGCAGTGAGGTCCCTCAGGAAGAAAAGGTTATAGGATCTCTGAAAAGGCGGCCATTGTTCATCATCTCCAGCAAAATGACTTTGTAAAATTGAGAGGAGGAAAGGCAAACCACTGGACCAATGTGATAGCAGCCCATGAAAGTGGAGATCACTGATGCATGAGTGAAAAGCGCCTTATGTCAAATATAATTGTCCTGCCCTGAAAAACAAGCTAGCGATGTCTGATTTGATTCCCTCCTGTTTGGCTCAAGTTACTTCCTGCCTGCTTAAAGCATGTTTGTCAAGACAATTAAGCTCCTGGAGATATTTTAGGATGTTCCCATGTCTTTGTCCACCAAAGAGCTGCATTTAATGACCTTGTATTCCCTTTTTATATTTTTTTTTTGTTAAAGGTCAAATGTCATATTGAAAGTTCCAGCAACTCTGCTGGTTTGAATCTTAAAGCAGTGGTTTTACATACTGCAAAATCTGCTTGTTCGGGTTTGTTAAAGTTGCATAAAAAAATAAATACCACTCATGATGGACATCTGAGCATTGTGCTCAGATGTCCTGCTTTGTCCAGGATTCCCCGGATTCAAGCTAGATGTCCGAAGTCCCTTCAAATAAGTCCAAAACACTATAAGCATGAGACCTCCTGAATCTAAGACTGTGCAGGTTTCAAATTGAAAGAAGCCTGTGCAAAAAACTTGCAGGTTCTGCACTTTTTTCTGAACGAGCCATGTACCCTGCCTCTTGTGCCTCCAACAAATGATGTGCAAATGATTACAAAAAATTCCAAATTTTAGCTCACCATCCAAAGAACAATGACTAAACTGCCTGCATGGAAGACAAAGAAAAAGGTCACTCCATTCCCGACTGAAGTGCTGATTTCCTTGGTTTAGGCATGAAAGGTGCTTTTTGGAGGCCTCGGCTCCAGGATCAGCATTTGTATATTTAGGATGCATTTTAAAGGAGGGAAAAACCTAATTTTCATTAAGGAAATTGGAATTAACAATGCCAATTTGGTTTAGTTTTAGGTACGTTTAGTTTATTTACAATATGATAGATTTCAAACATTTCAAGTAGAGCTTAAAGACTGAAGTTTCTGGGATAACTTGCCCTGTAGTCTGCTCATTCTTATGTCAAGTTCTTGGTTGATTTTGGTGCAATCAGATGCATTGCATTAACTCAAAAATTGAAGTTGTACAGCACCATTGTGGCCTTAGTATAGCAAGGTTCCCAACAAAAATGGGGGTTATGTCTTGTATCTTCCTAAAGAAGAATTTAAAGATGTTAAGTTGCCAGGATCTAAAACAAATGATCTATTGACCTTAAAGAATCAACTCAAAACTCAATTTTCTAACCTTTGTTAAACAACCATTACTAAATTAAATAACTAATAAAAAAAACAAACAAAGGAAGTCTATCAGAGAAACGACACCTGAACACACAGCAGACTTAGTGGCAGTACTGCAGTCAGCCACCAGGGGGTGATAGACGTGCTGTGGCTTCACTTTGAGGAGCTGATGGTCTCTGATGTTTGCCATTCCTTACTTTACATGTTAGCATGCTAACATCGGCTAATTAGCACTCAATACAGCAGCCTTCATAAGCCAAAGTACTGGTCAAACAGAAATTTTACTTGAAGGTGTTGTCAGATAAAAAGTCTGGGAATTACCAATGTTATTACATTTAGTTCTGAGGGTGTCTACATCACTGAAAATCAGTTGAAAAAAAAGAAGAAGAAAAAAAAGCACAAGGTTTCTCCTTGTGTCCATAAATGTCAATTCAATGTCAATTTATCCAGCAGTTTCTGAGATATTTGAGTCTGGATCAAAGTGGTGCATTGACGTGCTGACATTAGCCTCAATGAAGCCATGATGCTAGCACAGATAGGAACTAATGTAGCAACATAGAATAAAAGTATTTTCATCTTTATTATCTAAAATGAATTATCAATTGTGAAACATTATACCTGAATCACTTAAAAAAATAAAAAAAAAATAAAAAAAGGTCCTCCATCTTGCCAAGAGAAGGAGGACATGATGTCTCCTGTGGACACTTGTCAAGCTCCATCCAGCTTCTGTCTGCTGTCCTGAGTTGTTGGCCCCGTGGTGAGATGTCTGCAGTGGCCCTTCTCCTGGCTTTTCTTTTGCCCGTTGCTGCTGGCCTGGAAGCATGTCCAGCTGTCCCATCATTCTGTCAGCGCCGCTGTCTCCCTCAGCCCCAGATTAAAAACGCCAAAGGGGCCGCCAGGAAAAGTGGCTCGCCCCGTCTCTCAGGACTTATGTCAAAAATGTTTCAGTCCTCAGGTAATTTGCTACAGTCTGGGATCCTTTCACTATTACTTCAAAGAGCCTTGCAAAGAGAGGGAAAGAGAGAGAAATGAAAGGGAGGGAAAATGATATTTAGTTGTGGGTAGTGACAGATCTACATTCTTGAGTATTGACATGCGATCTGAGTGAGGAGTCCTCCTTCTCTCGGGATGCTGACTGAGTACACTGCAGTCCTAAAATCGGACTGATAAAAAAGCACCGTGTCCATGGACGGCCGCCCAAAATCAAGCTTAGTTAAACAAACTGACTCAACTCCAAAAGAATTCAGTCACTCCCATACAAACAGAAAACTTACTAGACTGTTAAATGTTCGTTTTTTGTTATTTCAAGGGTTAGAAAACCTCTCTGTGAGCAGTTTATCATCTGGTTATTCACTTTTGAAACATTACAGGTTACAACTATGTGCAAAATGTTATACAAGTATTTTACTTATACAACTTTACATGAATTAAAACAATTTCCTCCCTTTATCTGGAAGCAGGTTAATGTGTCTGGATCAGTCTGAAATGGTCTTGGATCGTTGCACTTACGTAAATGTTGGCATGAAAAGTCACTTCTACCTTGTGTGTCAGATAATCCTCTGCTACTGGATTTAAATGCATGGCGGTTAGGGCCTGTGGAATGAGGAAGAGAAACAGGAAATGTCAGTTAAATTTTACCTTTAAATCCAAGTTTACTCTCAGGAAATTTAGATTTATTATTATGACTGTCGCTGACAAAGTATTAGACCTGGCAAATTTGTAAATTTTGTTTTGATGCTCTGGATCTTTTATAAGAAGCACCTGTTCTGTCCTGTTCACTGTTTGCGTGAATACCTCAGAGGTTGTTAAAGTGTTTAGCACCGGTCCCATCCCAGCATTTGAATTTCTTTTTTAAATGCACGTACACAAACTATTTAGAGATCCTCCGTGACATCTCCAAAGCTCAACGTCTCGAGTTTTCTCCAAATCAGGAATGCATGGGTGCATTCATGGCAAACAAAAACAGTGATTAAAGAGGGTAACAGGATCAGCTCTAATCAGCGTCTCTGGAGAAAATGCCAAGGAGTTTTCAACCATTGTCAGGTCACTCCAAGAGGTGATCTCTTTCCCTATTAATTATGTGCTGTGCCGCAGCAACCGTACTCTCCGACGTGAGCGACCTTCTCTGCTTTCATACGTCCGTGCAGTATGATCAAAACACACACAGAGACAGTGTGGAGAATCAAGCTCCCAGTGATGTGCATGCCCTCTCATTTTTCTGACAAAGAACAATGGCCACCTCATAACTAATGGCACAGAGAGAAAGAGAGAGAGCAAAGAGGGGGGAAAATAACCATTATCCAAAGACATGTCCTATCATGTGATAGTCTGTTTTCTAAAGCCAAATCCGTCTGTGCCTCCCTGCTGAAAATATTCAGAGCTTGTAATAAAGATTCGATCATCAGATAAAGAGTGGGCAGAGCACTGAGAGACAGAGGAATGGTGATTGTGCATGTTAGGCTGATGGAATAGCTTAATGACATCCTCTATTTAGCCCAAATGACAGCCTCTTTCTGTTATCCTCAGTGGGAGAGGTCAGGCAGGGCTGGAGCTCGCTCTCTGAGCTGCACTGCTACAGTGTGTCAGTGCTGCCCTCTGCTGGCCAAAACCCCTTTACCCTATTAAAAAAGAAAAAATTCAAGGCAACATGAGCAACACAAAGGGGTGTAGTAATATAAAGATGCAAAGTGGAAATATTGATATATGTCTTCTTCAATTCCATATGCATTCTTTTTATTTTAAAGGAATGTTTTCATTAAGGTGTCTGTAAGAACTCACCTTTTTTAAAAGCATGATTAAGATTTTTTGTGTGTGAGTTGATATACATGTTATTGATTGCCACATATGATATTGTATCACATCTATTTCAGGGCCCTGAATAGAACCAATTTAAAATCATATTGTTTGTCAAATCAACTGTTGTATTGTTGTCCAAGAAATGATATATTATCATGTTAAAACTTGCATGAAACTTGTAATTTAAGCACATAGGCTACTTAATATATAAAGGGTCTTTAGGGGATGAAGTACAGCCCTGATTCCAATAAAGTTGTGTCACTGTGTAAAATACAAGTTAAAACAGAATGCACCAATATCAAAATTCTGAATATATTTCCAATGGAGAAATGTATCCGTTTGAAGATTCATTATACGATTTTTATAGAGCTCTTATTTTAATTTACACTTTTTCATAAAGGAGTGGCAAATACTCCCCTTCTGTTTTATTTAACATCCTAACTGTTTTGAATTTGTGTCACTTTCACAGAGTAATTATGAGTGCAGTTAAATATACAGGAATATAAAAAGCACAACATGTTGCCTCACTTTAGCAAAGATGAAATACAACATCGGCCTAATCAATGATAAATCCCTATGTGCCGTCAAGCAAGACATTACACTGTAATGCACAGCTGGGATGTTATTATGGTTTTGTTTTCTCAGCTGAATAAGGTTCGTCAGTATGATAGGTGTTCTTAGCAGAGAAAAAAAAACATATTTTCATATTATATTAGAACAAAGCTTACTGATAACCAGGAAGCTTTCTAAATATTGTCTTAATGTTGGGTGGGTGGATCATTGAACTGCTGTTTACCAAAAGTCCCATTGTGGAGGTGACAGTTAAATTACTTATTATGTGCAATTTGCTCATGGTTTAGTGTATAATTACATTGTTACATGAAATAAATATACTAACTGAGACATATCAAGTTCAATTTTTATTTAAAAGAGAAATAGAAATATAGGAAATTTGAATAATATGTACACTGTACATTGCTGTGGAGTGTTTCTCTTTAACTCCACAGTTGGTTCCCACTAGGGGGCGCTGCTGTTCTCAGTCTGTTAGTCTCTGACCCTCTTCATCAAAACCAGGGTCTCCACATGGATGAAGAAGGGTTTGGTGGGGACCCCTCCCTCTCCCTGGGTGCAGGATGTGGAGGGGACCTCAGTGTGAGGAGAGGGGGGCAGTGGAGGGCAGGGGGGCCAGAGTGTGGGACCGTGGGCGAGAAACTGAAGAAGGAGGTGTTGGAGGACAGAGGTGACAGGCTGGGTGGGAAGGAGAAGTGAGAGGCAAATGTCGGGAAAGGAGGAGAGGTGGCGTAGGTGGAGAAGGAAGGAGAGAGCCAGGGGGAGGGAGGAGGGGACAGGTAGTCGTGGCACGGTGTGGAGCAGGAGTGAGGCTGGAACGGGGAGTGAGAGGGAAACTTTGGAGACTCTGCTTTCCTCTTAGATGTGCAAATGGCATCCAGAGATCCTCCATCTGGTCCGGTCTCGGTGTCAGTCACTCTCTGGGTGGAGTCTAGCTGTGGCTCCAAGCCCTTTGTGTGGTTTTTCAGCCCCTCCATCAGGCTGCTCCTCTGTGCTGGGGTTATTCTGTGCATGTAGCTGGTCAGCTGGGCCATGCACTGATGAAAACCTGCACTCTCTATGCTGAACAGAGAGGGGGCGCTGGACTCTGGGTGCTGAGGGCTCATGTCTGCAGCAGTGAACAAACACCAGGGTGAGAGGAAGGTTTAGAAATGGATTTTCTGCAGAACATTTCACACATTTTGGCTTCTCAGTTTTGTTTGACTAACCCTTTCTGGGGCTCTTCTCTTCTGTCCACGTCTTCACATATTCCACAGCCAAGTCAAGAATCTCTGCTTTCTCTATTTTGGGGTTCTGCAGCCGCTGTGGGTGGTGACACATTTCATCATTGTAAGCTTTATGGTAAGATCTGCCTTAGAAATGCATTTTCAAGCTTCCCCAGCAGATTACAGCTGTGCTTGATTATGCAAAGTAGAGTAAAACACAATATAGTTATTATTTCACTTCTTCATCACATTAAATTCAAGGATATTATGATTTCCAACCAAAATTATGCAAAAAATATATATAAGGGGAAACACAACAAATCCCATGCTTCAACATGTGTCAGCTGATTATGCATCCTATAAAATCCACACATTTCATGAATCTTAAAGCACTTTAAGCCTCGAAAACACCAGATGAATATTCAAGTGTTTTTGTACAGAAGCTGGATGTGATTTTGTTGGTGTGACTCACTGGATCAGACGTGTGATTCAACAGCAAACTTCTGAGTTCAGCCAGACTTTGATTGATTCGGTCTCTCCTCTTCTTCTCTACAACCGGCTTCAGAACCTGGAGAGATGTAAACAGCATTATGTGAGTTTGATAAAGTCGCATCTGTATCACTTTTTATTAAGTTGTTTCTCTACATGTGTATTTAAAGTTTTCATATGAAACGTTATTTAAAACAATTTGGGTTGACAGGTTGTGAAATAACTTGTTGGTTGTCATGACTGCAGTTAAAATATTAGTATATAATAAATAAACCTGGCAACTCAACATAATAGTTCTCATTAATGAGAGTTATGCTTTTAAGAGATATTCAAATGATTTATTAATATTTTTAAAAAAGTATTTTACAGCTACTATTCAAATACGTAATTGCCATTTTTATTCACGTTTGGATTTTTCTTTTCTTCTCTGCAATACTTTTGAAGTTAATTTAATTTTCTTCCCCTACTTAATCTAGATCATACACTAACATAAGACAGCAAAAAATCCTTGTGCTTACTGAATCAATGAAAAGTTCTTACCCTTTTTCTGCTCTTTCCATCCTCCACACGTGTGCTCTGTAGTTTCCTGGTCATGTTGCAGTGTTGTTGCAGCAGTTCAAACAGCCTCCTGCGGCCTGTGGGCCTGTATAAGTAGAGCTCGTGCTGCCTCTGATTGGCTCACAAGTGTGAGTGACGACACGTCACTGAAAATAGTCAACTTTATTAAGGCCACGGACAAAACCGAAACTTTAGACTTTTACCAGTGATCAGTCAGTCTTTTAACTATTAATATTAAAGGACAACAATAATAGCATTTTGTGTCTCCAAAACATGACATAATCACACAGAGTGGTAAAGTTCAATAACCTTAATATTTCGGTTGCGCTGTTTAGTAGTAACAATATTTCATATCCCACATAAGAAGTAAATAGTTTATCTAACGAGTCCTTTCATCCAACTTTAATTAATTTTATTATGCTAAATGTAGTGTGATCTTTACATGTAACACCTACCAGAAGTGAGACTATGGGAATCAGATTTTTTCTCGTGGGAAACAGGGATGAAGTGAGAAAGTGAGCAGCCATGAGGAGTTTTTATGATGTGTGAGACAGCCACACTTTGAGTAAGTGATGAAAAAGACCAAATGATGGTCCAAATGAAGAGGTCACTACTATTTGCACAGCCCAGTATCACAGATCACACGTTTTAATACGATGTATGCTTTCCCAGTCGAACACATGAAATAAAGCTGAATTTAAAGCAACAGGAGGAGGTAGCACGGGTCGCGTGTGAATGATGGTGACACCTGGGTGTAAAGTGTGCTGCTGCAGCTCTGTTTGGACTTCACACAGCAGTTGTTCCTCACGGTCAGCTCCGTTTGATTCCCACTCTTTTGTGAGTGTTGCCGTCACAGCCAGACAGTCACGATATTAGCAGTGAACGGTCCGTTTCTCTGACACCAAAGCACACGTTTCTCTCATTAGTTTCCATCTCAGGCTCAGATTAGCGCGTGAAAGCGCCTATTAACGGGGCGGGGCAAACACAGAGATAAAGTTGGCATTTACCAAAATAATTTACAATTATTTCATACACCTTACCTAAATCATCATAGTCCGAAGAAAACGGTTGATAATTGGAGTTTTAATTTTGTTTAATTCACACTGGGTTTCGTTGAGCTCCAGGCTGCCATGGTTACCAGTCGTGATGTGTGAGCGTGCACTAATCGGCTCCTTTGATTTAAAGCGGAAGTATCATTGCCTCTGAAAGGACACTTAATCTGTGCGGGATCCCCGTGATCCGATCATCCCGGTGTTATCTCCACACTTTAGCCTATTATGGGGATCAGGGGGACCACAAATGCAGTGCGGAGAAAGCTACCCCGAGCCCAAAGTGGACGCCCAGAGGATACATCTGAGATAAACTAAACCATATTTGTTCCTGCACAGATCTGTCCAGCCAAGAAAGCACTGGTGTGTACACTGTAGAATTTAATAAAAGTTTTAAAAGTAAAGGTTTTAAGAAAAAACAAACATTAGCAACAAAATAAAGTTGGAATCTGTAAATTAATAAAATGGGACCATTCCTTTTTTCAACAGTTGTATAAATTGCTTATTGGTCCTGACTGTTAAATAACATTGAATTCCAAGTATTAAAAAAATTACAAAAACAATAATAATACTTTGTTTTTTCTTGGTTGTTGTTCTTTTAACACTTGAAATTTAAAAATCTTATAAGAGTGGCCGCAGAAGTTGACAAATACTTGCCATTGAACAACAGGAAAAAAATTAAACATTTTACAGAAACTTTAAAAGATGATATACAGCAAATATTTATATTTTACGTGTGTTTATGTTTTACTTTAATATGATGAATGAGTTTATTGGCCCTTACTTTTTTACCTTCTTTTTATTTATTTATTTTTTTTTACATTAAATTAATAGCTTTACTGGAACAAAATTTATTATTATAATTATTATAATTATTTTAAATATATAATGTACTGTAATTTTAAATTAAAGACCATTAAGCAAATGAATACAAGAAAAGAAACCATAATGTCCTATGTTTACAGTAATATTTGTTATTAAAGTAATGTTGCTTTCTTCTGGCATCTTCATGGAAAATAAACAGAGTAAGTTAACCAACCACACCCACTAAACTGAAACACAACACAGGCTTTTAGGTGTTAAAAGGGCAATATGGCTCAACAAAACCTAACCACATCTCATTATGATGGGGCACTGGGCCTGCATGGTTTTAGGTACACTTCTGAGGTACTTGTAGGCTACTTCACTTGAGAATTCATGTGACTTTATACTCACATTTCAAAAGCAAATATTGTTATTTTTACTACATTGCATTTATTTGATGGTATATTCAAATAATAATTGCCTTAAAAAATCTAATCAATTAATATTTTATCATTTGGATTAACATTAAACTTTTGTCAGAGTACAAAGTAGTTTAGCTATAATGTGACTGTTTTTGTTATTCTATCTTCTGATAACTTAAAAAGTAGCCTCTGAGCAACATAATACATGTCATACATGTCTGGAATTATCAAGCTATCTGCTTCCTTTATAAGATTAAGTGAGTGTTTATTGATATTTTACACATATTATGGCTCACCATGCTTTTGTTGTAGTTGTAGACACAAAAGTATTTTTCAGTGGCACATTTGGTAATTTGGGACAAATAGAAATATCAGTGAAGGCCTTTGCTCTTAAATTACATATATATAAAACAAACATTCCTAAACATACATTATATGTGTCTCAGGTTACATTATATAAATTATTAGACTATTATAATAAATTACTATAACTTATAATAACTTACATACATACCCTAGATGCATTTCGATTTGTCGTGGGGGGAAAAAGGACAGGTGAAATTGATATTATTCAAAGTTACAGCTAGCTATCCCGATGCATGGACGTATACATCCATGTTCAGGTGAGCCAGCACAAGCAGCTCCCTTTAAAGAAATACAGCTTTTATGAATGCAATGTTACAGCTGTAACATGTTTAAAATGCCTGCTGTGAAAAGGTTCTTCAGCTCGATCACATAAGATTGAAACTACAGTATGTAAATGATTAAAACGTTGGCTTTAAATCAGAAAGACAGTTTGGACTAATTTAAACAAAACAAATTGTGACCAGGGAAAAAACAGCAGTGCACACTCCCTTTAGTTTCAACTGCTCGTCAGTTAAGCTTGAAAGTGAAAAGAGGAGGATTAAATAAATGTAAATGTTCTCCTTTGTCAAGGCCGCGTGCTGCTCGATGAATGATGGGCGTGTCGCGCGGGGGCGGGGTTACCTGCAGTGATATCAACAAGAAGCGACGCGGGCAGACTCTGAACGTGCCGTTTTCTTCCCTTTTGGACCTGCAGGATAAACACACGACTGAAACTTTCAGCATGAAGGCCTTTACTGAGGCAGAGTCTCCCAGGCAGAGGACCATTAGAAGGGTAAGATGCTGCTTTCTAACCGCTGTAAGGAGTTTCATAATAATAAATCGTCTGAATGTTGAAGTTGAGGCTAATTGTAATGTTTCAATTCAAGTTTTCTAAACCTGTGATGGAGAAACGCAGAAGGGAGCGGATCAACCACAGTCTGGAGACATTACGGCTTCTTATGCTGGATAACACCAACAATGAGGTAAGCCTGAACGCTATGCTTTTATTTTGATTTTAAATTCTATACTTCCTGTTTCTAAAGCGACTTCTCTCAATATTACTGCGTTTAGAAACTGAAAAACCCGAAAGTGGAGAAGGCAGAGATTCTGGAGAGTGTGGTCCACTTCCTAAAGACAGAGAGGGAGGTAGAGAGGGGACACAGGCCTATGAAGAAGGTCCAGTCCCGGGATCAGAGACCGACCTCTGCCCGCCAGTACCATGATGGGATGAGGTCCTGTCTGCTGAGGGTGAGCCACTTCATTACCAGCCAGGAGGAAGAGGGAACCAAGGGGGACACTGTCCAGGCTTCTCACCCATCATCTCCCGAATACATCCACAGCCCCCAGGGTCTGTCCCCACAGCCTCTGCCCCCCCACCACCCCCAGCACAGGCTCTCTCATCCGTACCTCAGCCCCTGTGACACTAGGCTGCTGTCCTCCATGCACATCCCCGACCCTGTGTGGAGGCCCTGGCCTCAGTGAAAGACTCTTCCACAAAGATTTTATTTTTTACATGGACAGACTGTGTAAATATGTATTTTGTTGTACAGCCCCGATTCTTTTGTATAGTGAAGATATATTCCAAAACAACTCCTTCTTCAACAATGCTGCAGCTTTTTGCTTTTTCTGCACACGTATTCCTATTTCTTTTTGGTCTCACTTGTAAATATGTGGCATTTTTATGCAGCAGTCTCCACAGCTTCATTTTTTTTGCTGTGACATAAATACTTATGTGTTTATTTTGGTTGTTGTTGCTGAGACGTGTGTGTAAATGTGCCTGAACAGGGATGTTACTGGGTTTTGCTTTGCTCAGAGTATTTATTGTACATATAAGATACATGAATTCTATTCTTTTCTGTGCTTGAATAATCCTCTGCTCCCATGTACAATAAAGCACAACTTCCTGGTGATTGTGGACCATGTGAGTGGCCTCTTTGCAGTGTGAATGGCTTGTACTTGAGCTGTCCTTACAGCTGTTTTTTTTTTAGAATGAAGAGGGACATCTAGAGGACAGTTAACAGATACTTTACCCAGACTGGACAACAGTTATGACATACCATTCTATTGAAATGTTGATGGAGGCGCAGCCTGTTGCTTCTATGATCTTAAGTGCACTTTTTCAAATGTAGAAAAGCAAAGGAGAGTGCTCATTCACACACTGTACAGCAGACAGACTGCAAGTCTTTAAAGTGGTTTTACAGTCAACTTCACATCCAAACCCTGCTCTGTGTCCAGACCACTATCAGAGATAATCAAGTACATCCAGTAAGATTTACCTTCTTGTCAAAGTACTCAGTATGAATCAATTCTATATGCAATATTAACTATATTGGTTATTGGCAAACATTGTTTGGTCTGTTCAGCTCTGAAAGGTGTGGGGAATCACTGGGTTAACAGATTACAAAAAAATAGATAAGTAAAATCAGTGTCTTATTTTTACATTTGCAGAAAACGTGCAGTCATGTTAAAGTGCGTTACCTAGTTATATAATACAGTCATTTTAGTTACTGTATTATGTTTCTAAAATATGGACATTTAAAATAAGTTTTTTTTTTTTATAAACCAAGCAGTTGCAACAAAATGTATAAAAACACACAGCACTATGTTATAGAATAAACTTATGAACTGTTGTGTCATTTGATTTGATTAAGTGTAAATACTGAGTCTGCAAAATAAA
>JAOWBC010001868.1:5740896-5751897 GCA_028566105.1 Hypoplectrus providencianus | reverse complement strand
TCTATCTATCTATCTATCTATCTATCTATCTATCTATCTATCTATCTATCTATCTATCTATCTATCTATTTATTTATGGGGTTTTTTGACCTACACAAAGTCTCTAGGTGTCAGAGGAGCCAGTAAAAGGAGCAGCTGTCTCTGGTGGTGGGGAGGCTGGAACATCCTGTGATAAACAAGGAACTACTTTTCAGAGTTAAAAAAAACAACAACAACAACAACAACAAAACAAGTAAACAAACACGTAAATAGGTACGGACACACATTTTGAGTTAGGTGTTCAGTTTTTTCCAGGATACTTGCGTCTTCCAACTCAGTTTCATGATGTCAGATATAAGTTGTTTTGTAGATTGCATGAAGCAGTCTGATTGTCGTGTGCTTTTCTCTACATCTGAAAGACAACACTTAGACACTCGCCCGGTCCATCAACATACCAATGCGCACTTGAAAGTCTCATAATAGTTCACCATCATGAGTTGAGTATCAGGCAGCCTAACACTTCACCCCATCACCATCACACGTGATTCATGACACCGTAATGTCGCTAATATTTTACATTTGAGGTGGAAGAATATTCTTATAATCGGGAATTTCAGATAAAAGCCCATAGACAGACATTATATATCCCGCTGATGCACGCATAGTGCTTGTTATTAATTCAAAGAAAAACGCAACAAAAAAACAACGTAATCACACACTGCCACTGTGAATATTTCATTTGTATATTTTCCTAAGCGATGGGCCTATATTTTTCTAAAGACCCTTTCCCATCTATCATGTTGTTTGGCTGGTCCCTGGTGGATACACACATTCCTTGAAAGCATCTTTTATCACGGCAGGTTTAGTCCCGCTGGGCTGCTCTCTGGACAGGATGCTCTTTTGTGCGCCTTTAAGATCTAAGCCTGAAGAAAAGCCCACAGGACTGAGTAAATCATTTCAAACTGGAATCAGATTAGAGTTTCATCCGAGAGGCATCTGTCTAAATGAAGATTAAATGTCAATGTAAAATAGCTGGATTGGGGATTAGTCCAATGCGGATGTAACTTCTTAAAGGTTTGTTTACTTTGGACAAAAAGCACACGGAAATGTGTTCAGGAATTAAGAGTATCGAAAGAAAACTCCAGTTATAACACCGGCACACCGCTGAACATTTTAATGAGCAAACTGTTGGTTTTTACCACATTAGCGTGAACACGAGGATGGCGAAGTGATAAATCACCTTTTGGTCTCAGCACAACACTTGATCTGCAGCTGCAGTTCACGGGAAGAATCCATCAGCCCACGATGATAATTTTACAGCAGCATATAAACATTCTGTGTGAAAAGGTGCGTTTAGTTGATCGGTTTTTTGTTTGTTTTTGTTATTATTTATAACTATAAGTAGACTACAATCAATGAAATAAGACACATATTGAGCTTTAGTTCTTAAAAGCTATATATACACAAAAACTGATTTGTAGGTCACTTAGCGGTGGCCACGTGTCGGTCAGCCTCACAGCTGAACTCTGGGTATTATAAAAGCGCCACACCTCAAGGTGTTAATGGGCCTGCTGCCGCACACGCGCCAGAGGTGACAGACACAGGCACGAAAATCAAGTGTTTGTGTGGTGTCACGAATTTGTTTCCCTAAGCCAATATAGTGTATACAAATTGTTAAAAAAAATGTCTGAGGTATGCTGTTTTGGCCTAAATGTTCTATTTGAATGTAACGAAGTACATCTATTTTAGTAGTTTACTCACTTTACCGATAAACATTTCAATTTGTATGTTACTTTGTACTTCTACTCCTCTAAAATTAGGAAGTTTTTTTTTTTTTTTTTTTTAACTCGATTACAATCATTTCATAATTAAAGCTTCTCCTTAGATTCAGCTTACTTACTTAAGAAAATAAAATAAAATAAAATAAAAACTATGTATGTACTTTGTAAAGGCCTATATATAGTTTAATTAATTGGTATCCATTTTTTTCTGAAAGGGATTTTGGTTAATAGCATACGAGTGGCCTGCATTTATTTAAGTATTTTAAGTATATTTTTAAGCAAATGCTTTTTGAATGCAGGACTGGTACTTGTAACAATATTTTTACATTCCGTAATTGCTGCTTAAAGGATGAAAGTACTTTTTTCCCACCGTATTTAAATGTAGACTCCAGTTGTACAAAAAAAGAAAAGCCATGTTGTTCTGCAAAAATGTAACAAGAAACATCAGACTCTAGTTAGTTTAATGCATTCAAAATTTGATATGAAAGACCCAACTGTTTTAGATGGACACATAGCTATCCAGAAAGATTAAGTTGTTGTTAGCTATCATGCCTGATCTGCTAGTTACACTCACATATCGCTAGCCTAAAAGTGTATGAAACAGTTTATTATAAAACAGTCTGCACATTTTGGTCACTCAGCGAATACTTAAAGCCTCAAATGCTACTTTCAACTATAACTGTAAAGTCATAGTAGATATCAGTGCTGTTTGCCTGAGTCAGCATTTGCTTCTCAGGGAGTTTTGGTCTGTAATTCCTCAGAAGACTTTGTCTTTGATTATTCATGTTGCTTAAATCCTCTGCTGGTGGTAGACAGCGGGGGAAAGCACATTCATTAGTGTGAACAAAGCTGCACTGCTGTGCTTTTCTCACCGCTGTGAGCTGTGGGGCGGGTCAGTGACTGGACAACATCTGCTCTGGTGGTCACCGACCTGCCCCAGTCATTACAGCAAATGTTCAACCGAGACCCAGCGAGCCTGTTCTTGGTGAGGAGCTCTGCTCACGCAAATAAAACTACAGAGAAGCTAGGACTTTTCATGAAAAACATGTTTATTAGTAACAAGGGAAAAGTCACTGTAATAACAAATAAATGACAAGATACAAGCAGAATTTGCTCAGTCTTAGGTTAAAGGACTACATTATATCATGACTAACCCGTTCTACTTTTTATCTCTGTGGTCGTGTGTGAGCATGCAGCTGGGTCACTTGGTCAGACTTTGCCAACAGCCAGGCCCTGAGCTTTCTGATACTCCTGCTGTAAACTAGACAAGACTTCTCGGTGCTGTTCGGATTTCTTTTCCATATCTTTCAGGAGCGTCTCGTACCTTTGACTGTAACAGAACAAACAGAAATGGGAGAGAGGGAAAAAATGTAAAGTTAAACACAAGAATGCAACTCATTTTACCACAATTATGGACACTAGGTTAACTTTCACAAAAGAAATATTGCTCATCCTTCTGGTTGTGAAAAATACATTGGTTTTACCTGTCCCACACAAGATAGAGGACTAGGCAATGGCAATCAAAAACACTTTGATAACAGGGTAGTTAGCAGTTCTAAAAAATCAAATCAACAGAGTGAGAATGGACATAAGGTTAACTTATATCCACTTTTAGGTTGCTCTCTGATTTAATTCATTGTGTCCTGTTATGACATAAAAACCAAAACAGATGGAGTAACATTTCAGGCTGTCACAAGGATGTTACTGCAACTCTACCAAACTCATCACTGCCCTCTACATGTGAGAGAGCATAACAACACAGCTCCGCTTTACACCAACTCTCAGCTATATGTAAGTACTAAACTGCCTAGTAGTAGCAGGATTTATATATTTTCCCAAGTACCTGTTAGGAATACAAATATTTTAAGAAAGAGATTATATAATGGTCTACTCTGTAAATAAAATTAAATTCAAGTGATTAGGATATAAACCTGTCTGTATGTGACATTATTATAATCAAGCCGACAATTTTGCTGACACCTGTAATGTCACAGCTAATAAAATGTAAATACCTCTGATTTTAAAGATACAAATAACTTTTAGTGATCATACTCACAAACAATGTATAAAAAAATGCAACGTAAACTAATAAACACAAACAGCAACATTGTAATAGTGCAGTTTGTTTTTTGCTTGATGGACGAGAAGAAAGAAAGGTTTTTTGTAAACGAAGTAATATAAAGGCAATTCCCTTTTATTGCCCTGTAAAGGTGAAGGGAAAGTGTACAGTTCAGATATATATGTTCCTGATATTTAGGCATTTCTCAGCCCAATCTGGAGAGGCCTTTCCAAAGCAGGACTTGCTTGGTTGGGCTGTAATTATATATTCATCCAAAAGTGTGGGCATTTAAAGATCCCGTAGAGCAATTTGGACACAATACAGGACTCAACAGTCAAGGCTGCCAATGTGCCATTGTAAACCACTTCTCTCCTACTTCAGATTGAATGTGTTTACCTTGAATTTGTTGATATGATAAATACAGACAACCCTACAAGTGACTACAATGCATGTGCACAGGCTTATATGTTCAGGACAATGGTGAGCAAATGAAGTGTTAAATTTGAATGTGCGTTTTAAAAACTGACCTGTACGAATCAAAGCAACACTCATTTAAGTGATAAATAACAAGATAAACCTCATTAAAAAAAAAAACAGAATAAAATGGGAGGTAAATAATCCTGAAATATTTGAGCTGTATGAATAATTATGCAGCAGAAACATGTTCAACATACATCCCAGTTAGTGAAGGATAAGAATCACTTGCCCATTGTCCATACCTGTTTGATAACTGTTATAAATCTTAAATTCTTATATGTCACTTTTTCATTCTTAAACTGATATTTAAGTAAATAGTGCCTTAATTACTCAAGATATAAAAATGGTACCCATGAGATTTTGGCCACCAAAGACTTATATCTAGCTGTCATCCTGGCACTTTTAAAAGTAAGTGTTGAGCTTGCAATACCTGAAGCGGAATTGTGCTTCAGTGGTAAAATATGCCCATTCTGCATGTTCGTATTTTTCCAGAACTGAGACCCATTTTCCTACTTACATGGCTGCATAGAGAGAACCAAACAAAAACCTTTGTTTGAAGTCTGCAAAGCGAGTGTCTGCCAAAGTATTTCCTCAGGCTGTTAAAAAATAAGGGCTCATGACCAGATAGGAGACTAAATGTCCAACTCTGGGGTTTATAAATTGTCACGAAAAGCAAATTCTATATCCATCAGTAACTCTCAGCTGTGACAAGTCTTGTTACAATGTATAACCGACAAAAACCTTTCTCTTGTCCTCCAACCCTAACCATCACGTGCAGTTTGTCAACACTGAGGGATCTCAGTAATTCTCCTTTAACTCAAACCAACCTGGACATATATGTATCTGCTGTGGTCACACTTAAACAGTCTATAGATGATGAAGGACTTCCTTTTTGAATACCACATAGAGCAACACACAGTGACATTACTGACTCACATCTCTCCGTTGATGTACTCCAGTCTTTTTGTGACGGTGGCTTTCGCCTCATCCAAGTCTTGCTTCACTAAAACTGGGCCAATAAGTTTATACACTGTGTTTGTGCCATCCAGCAGATCAAGCTCCTGGTAAGATAGAGGGAAAAAGTGAGAGGGATATCACATATTCATTACTTCAAACTCCAACATACAAAATGAATGTGCAAACAACATCCGTCTATAGAACAAGTCTTCTTAAAGAAAATGTGCTGTTAGGTACCTCTTTGACAATGTTGTTCTCTGTCAGCTGCGTCTCCAGCTTCTGCCTGGCTGACATGCTCTTGCTAACATCTAAACAGACAATAGTCAAACATTGGTGAGCGGAGGTATAAACGTTTTTCTTTAATAACACAGAGGTAGTACTGTTGCAAAACCAAATTTTACTCGGATAAGAGTTAATTAGCGTATCGCTAGGTGTCCTAATATGGTCAGTTAGCTCGCCACAACATGGCACGGTATGAGAAACCATGCCATGTTAGCCACCACCTACCTTTCTGCATCTGTGTATACTTTTCTACTTCCGCTTTCAATTTCTTTTGAATGGCCTCTGCCATGCTTATGTTTGGTCGAAGGGGCAGGTTATAGACTGTGTAAATATCAAACAGATAATGTTAGTTAGCTGAATGTAGTATGAGATGAGAGCTCTAGGTTAGCTAACAGGAAAGGGCAGCGGTCACCACGGATGTTACGTCATCCCTTCAAAGTAAGAGCCCTTAGTATTTCAGGGTTGAATTTATGACAATCACAAATAAATGAAAACCAAATTAAGACAAAAAAGCTTTATAAATATGAAAATTTCCCTAGTAACATTTAAAAGGGTTAATAGTAAATGAAAGGTTATAATCATATTATTATATTTTCAACTTTTGAATAAGAATTGGATAATAAGTAGTTATTCACAACAGGCCTATAATTCTCAAGGTCTTTCTGAAATGTAATATAACTAGCGAAACCATGTAAACTACTAAATAATTTATTGGCCATTTTTGAAAAAAAAGTACTCTTTCAAAAGTTATTTTCTTTGTTGACAGACGTTAACACCATGCATTTTGATAATAATGGGGAAAAATGCAAATTTCGTACAACAATGCTGGATGGGACGGCCATAAACCAATTCAAAGCAAGAAAAGCAAGAAAATAATGGAGAAATGTAAGACGTATATGCAATGTAAGACGCAATTAGTAAATGTATTATAAATTATACAGGCAGCAGATGCCCTTGGTCCTCAAACGTTTTTTTAATGAATGATATTCAAGGAAGACTTTGTTTTATACATTTAGGGTAAACAATTTATGCCTTTTTCTGTCTTGTGTCGCCTTGACGAGTCCGATTATATTCGATGCAAATACATTTGCGTGAAAATGTAATAACAAAAAGATAATTTTCTATATATTTTTTTTTATTATTTTAGTAGAGACACTTCCAGGTGAAGCTGTTGAGAAATATGCATGTTTCTTGTGTAATATATTCCTTGTCATGGTTGCGGCTGTTTACGACAGTGTTTTTACGACACTGCATACAGTTCCTCATCGCCCTGGATCAAGATGGCTTCGTCGTTTTGGAAAGGTGTTGTCGGCGTCGGACTTTTTGCCTTAGCTCATGCAGCTTTCTCCGCAGCACAGCGTAAGCTTCAGTGCAGGGAGCGAAAACACGACTCTCTGTACCTTTATTCATGTCCAGAGGCCTCCGTTGCCCCCGGTAGCGTGATAAAACAGCAGCCTGGGCCTTTCGGTCCAACAGCTAGCTAACTAGACGCTAGCTTAGCTAAGCTCCATTCACAGGAGAGAGGGACTCAAAGCTTCATCTGCTGCTAATGTTAAATATATTTACTGATTGGTTGCAGTCTTTGGTGTGACTAGCATTGTGATACAAATTAAAGACGAGCCCTTAAGTCCTCTTAAATTAGTAAATTAGTCCAGTATAACCCGGTTCATTTGAATGGTTGGCTAATAAGCATTATATTTCTCCCATCAGATCGATCATACATGCGACTCACAGAGAAGGAGAATGAGACACTACCAATTGATGTGAGTTACTTTCATCCTAATGCAGTCCATTTTGATCGCCACTTGCCTTTCAAAAGACGATTTCTTCGTTGTTGTTTTTTATTATTATCTTCATTTTTTATTTTTACAGATTGTATTGCAGACCTTATTATCATTTGTGATGACCTGTTATGGTATTGTCCACATTGCTGGAGAGTTCAAAGACATGGACGCCTCCTCAGAGCTCAAAAACAAGTGAGTAGAGTTGCGGCAGCCCACTCCCCTGATAATGTGGTTGTTTGTGTCTTCTTTACACAGGGGAAGTACACTCACCTCCTCTGCTTTATAGTAACATTGAATAATGACAAACTGATGAAACAACTTAAGGGGATGATTTTTTTATTCGTGGCTAAAATTTTGGGAAGGCCAGGGCAACTTTAAATTCATTTTGTACTCAAACGGGAAAAAGGTAAATGTAAATTCAAGCCCTTATCAGTTAAACTGGCCTGACAGATGACAATGCATATTGCATTTTGAATTAATCACCGGATCATACACCATAAGAGAATATTGTGTAGGTCATAATGTAAAAGGCAGAAGAAAATCTGACAATAAACCTAATATAGTAAATATAATAAAGTTATTGTACTAAAGAAATGTTTAAATAAATGTATGTAAAGAACAGGGTTACAGATTTCATCTTTTCTATCAGCCAAAGTCATTTGCAGCAACATTTTTTTTCATTGGGTCTCATGTCAAAGCATTAGGAGCTGAGAATAAATACTGTTGACAGACAACTGAGCATAACAAGTTATTTATTCTTTCTTCATGTATTGTTTATTCTATGAAATAAAGTGGTATAATGTCTATGTATAGTGATACACTTCCAAAACATGGTTGAAAAAAAATTTAATACAAGGAAGATTAAAAAAAAAACTTTGGGGCTAAAAAAGGAGGACAGGCATAAATCCCCCTTCTGCCAAGGAGTGCAGCTAACTTTCTGGATGTTCACTAGAATTATTTTGTGTGAATTTGACAGCACGTTTCCAAAAACAAGCTCCAGCACATGTCACAGTCCCTCTGAATTTTATTGTCTAGTAGTGTTAAGTGAATGAAGCTGCCTTCATGGGCAGTTTGACATTTCAAGAGAATGAAAACACTTAGTGTGAAAAATGAAGTGTACTCATGCTACATTATAGTTTTAAAATCAGTATGACATGATGTCACACAAAAGGGTTATTTAAGTGGCACTTTTACACACCCCTGCAGAAATTCCCTGCATCCATTAATTGCAGTGCAGTCAATGTAAGTGTGCACTGGTTGATCTAAAATATTTTACTGCTGTTAAATATTGCTTTATTATTTATACATAGAATTGTATTGCTTTTTTACCGCTATATAGAACATTTAACAACAAAGTGCCATGACATTCTCAGCAAAAACAAAAAATAAAATAATACATTAAAAGGATAAAATTAAACATTTTAAATAAATTAACCATCACCTATGAAACAATAGCAAACACTCAAGAAAAAAAACGGTGTGTCATTTATAGTCATTCAATGTTTGTCTCTTTGAAAGCAGAACCATATTTGTTCAGTGTCAGTCTTTTCATCATGTTTTGCTTTTTTTTCTCCAGAACGTTTGATACACTGAGGAACCACCCATCCTTCTACCTTTTCAATCACCGGGGTCGGGTGCTATTCCGCTCGCCGGAGGAGGAGGCCTCCTCTGTACGCAACCAGCAAGCTCTTCCCAACCCCTTACGGCTACGCAAGCTGGAGCATTTGCACTGAGACTGGCCTTTCCTGCCTGTAACATCATCAACGTCAGATAAGATTTGTTTTTGTTAGACAGAGGAGGCGGAGTGAGAATTCACCTTCCTCGACTTTAATTTGTATTTGTACATAAACTAATATGCTGTCCAAACATGCATCTCTGTCCATAAAAGTGGTCACCACCATATTCAACACTGACTGTGCCAACCCTTCAATTTTTCAAGCTGATTTGTTTGTATATACAGTATGTAATCGCTTTGGAGTCTTAAGATACAGAGACATCTGCCCTTTTTGTCCCTTTCGAACTGAACTGGGACATTGCTGTCCTTTGTATATCCTTTGTATGAGGGGCATAAAAAAGCCTGTTTCGTTTTTTCTTTCATTTGAACCACACATCAGTCCTCTTCAACTGTCGGGACAACGATTAGTGAACTGAGATGGGTTTTGTTGTTTGAACTGAGGACTCTTCTATTTCCTTGATGATTTCCTGGAAGCTTAAAGTCTCATCTGTACATCCTGTATGCATTAGAGAGGTTTGCTTCATTACACAGGAAATCATCTCAGGGTGAGATGTGAGGGCAGAAAACGTCAGACAGCCGTTCCACTGATACTGTGAACACTAAGGCGAACTAGAAAGTGACGGTACATTCATTTGGGTGACATTTGTTTTCCCTTCATTTTACATTTTGTTAAGATTCAACAGATGTTTTTAATTTAATAAAAGGCTTACTGATTTTACAAGGTCTCTGAATGTTTTTTTCCACCTCATATCTCACATGAAGAGGCTTGAAGATTGTGTGTGCCAGACTCCAAGGCTCAAGCCTCTGGTGCAAGCTGTAGAGGCTGCTAAACAAAAGGCCTCAGTGTTACACTCATCTGCCATGCTCCTTAATCAGTGGGGAGGCAATTGGCAGCAAAGCTAATGGTGTCACAGATCAAAGCCATCTGTCTGTATGAATAGAGTTCCAAAATGAAAAACTGAATATGAAGAGATGTGTCTGTGACCTCATTGCAGGTCTGCTGCACTACAAAAATTTCCACCTGAGCAGTTCTGCATTTTGACCTCTAGGTGGCAGCAGAAGCTGAGTTTTTAGCCTTTTAGAGGGTGCACAGAATCAAGATGTCTCAGCTGTTAGATTTCTGCTACACAAAGTGTTCTTTATGTATATCTGCACCCAGAGAAATTGCTCTGGGCGCAAAAGTTGCTGTCTTCTGTCTCTCTCTGTTAGAGTAGCTCCAACTGATGGCAATTCAAGGCGGAGAATGAGTTTCTAATTTCTGCAAACGACAGCCACAGCTACGCAAAATGTTTATCTTTTTTTTTTCTTGATTTATTAAATAATTTGATCTAATCATGTCTCTGGGCTGATTCATTCATAAAATAAGGACAAATGTCAGAAGTCTTTGGTTGGATGGTCACAAGTGGACACTGATTTGTTTGAAGGGAAGATAAGCTAAAAAAGTTTTGGGACTACTTCCAACTACTGTATACTGTCATTTTTTCTTTTCTTTTTTTTTTAGCTATTATTAATAAAAAATGAAGACACTGACACACAACAGGAGAAACCATTCTAACTGTGGTTTATTTTTGTTTTGTAAAAAAAAAGTAGGTTCATAAAACTTTTCGTTTTATATATTTAACAGTTTACAAAATTGGCTTTAAACATTTAATTCAAAATATCTCTTATACTCTGAAATAAACAAATTCACAAAAATAATCTATATTCCTTATGAACATTAAAAAGTAGTGTACATCTGTCGTAAAAACGAGGAAAATAAAGGAGGAGTGCTAAATTGGGTTTATGTAAAAAGCAGCAGAGGGCAGAAAACCAGCTGTTAAAATCCACAACAGGTGACTGTCGACTGAGACGGACAGATGCTGGAATTCCAACAAATAAAGTTGTAGTTCTGGGAATCAATGGAGTATTTGTGGAGGCAAATTTGTGTGTGTGTGTGTGTGTGTGTGG
>JAOWBC010001868.1:5719708-5740857 GCA_028566105.1 Hypoplectrus providencianus | reverse complement strand
CCGATCTACGTGATGAACACACACAACTGCATTTACTGAACTGCTGTAGTGGCAGGTAACAGGATGGATCAATAAACCAGACACAAGTGTGTTTGGAGAAGAATGGACCCAGTTTTAAAACCCAATTAATTTGGTAAAGACGTGCAGGTTCATGTTTTTTATTGACTGGATTAGCCAAAAATTTCCATCTGGGTTATTTATCTTTTTCAATTAAATATTCAGAAAATTGACAATATATGTCAAAATATATTGCTCATGCTACATATTACGGTGACAGATTTTGCCAATTTTGCCCACCCCTAATGTAAATGCATGTCAGTATCAGCTGATAAGACTAAGAAAAAAAAGATAAGCATAAGAAAACCAAAAAAGGGACTTCAGTGCTAGGGCTGGGTATCAGCAAGTGATACCTTTAAAGTTAACCGTTACCTGTATTGATCCCTTTATCTTGGAAAATGTTTCATTGCATTGCATTTTATGCAACTTCCATTCACAAGATGGGTATTAAATCAAGTACAAAAATAATAATGATTGGTATGGGATTCCTCCAAGGGTATTGATGTTGGTAATGGTATTGTTAATTCTGTGAATGATACCAAGCCCTGATCAGTGCAGGCTTTCTGCAGATATAACACTCAGAAAATGAGGTGGACCAGAATTCTCCTGTCAGCCTTCAATCTATATGGATGCACATTTTCTCATTCGTAGAAAAAATGGTTGCAGTCTTACAAACACTTTTCAGACCAGCTGAAGAAAGGTCTGTTTTTAAAGAAAAACAGGACTGTACCTGTCCATCCCTTGCTCTGCCATTTGAGGTGCTAAAAGCTTATTGTTTGTCTCTGTGACGGAGTGTATATGTATGTGTGTCTACTGAACAATGCGCCAATGCAGACAAAAGCCATGTATAAGGATGTATAAGGCATCTGTCAATATAGAGGATTATACTTTCCTCATCCTCAGTGGATCTGTCCCAAGCCCCCCCCTCACCTCCAGTTAAACCCCTACCCCTCCACCTCTAACAGGATGTGATGTAACAGCACAGGGCTAGTGGGAGCATCTGATATCAGTGCATTTTTCCTCCCCCCCCTACCTTCAGAGCCTCCAATGTTTTTGAGTCCAGTCAACAAGGACGTCTCTTTTTAGGGTGGTGAAATGATCAACAAAATAAAAAGCTTTATTTCCTTTCCTAGTGCCAAAGGAAATCCGTCTTCATCACTAACTGCCATGATCATTGGGAAGCTGTGAGGGTGTTGTCTGCTTTGCCTCCAACTCAGCTAGGGACATCTCCAGCTGCTGGATCAGTACCCGCTTCTTGAACCTGCCAGTGAGGCAAAGGACATCAGGAAGAAGGCAAGAACAAAGTGGTTAACTCTTCCACCTATCTCTTCACAACCATTTGTAGAAATGACAGATTGTTTCTTACCTGACAGCCTCTTTGATAGCATGCTGGATGAAGTACTTTTGAACATTAACTGGTCCTTTCACCTGCTGCAGTATACCCAGTATTGCCTCATAGTCTGAGAAACACACAGACAATAAAAACCAAAAGTTGACAAACATCAAAAAACGTTATCAGATTAGATAAAAATAAAGTAACAGCACTCAGTAAAATTGAAAAAAGTACAAACTTCTGAATCTAAATAGAGTTTTAATTGGACATTTTGTTTAATCAACCCTCTCTAACCTCTGTCCTCTCTTCCAAAAAACCCATTTGTCTCTATAGGCTCCCATATCGTCAAGATAGCAGCAGAGAATATAGGAAATTATTATTCTCATATCGTCCCTAACTTTAGACAATCACAGAACATGAGGTTTGGAATGAATCAGGAAATGCTCCAGTTAAAAGTGAGACCAAACTTGTCAGATTTAAGGCCCCAACAAAGGCCAAGAAGTAACCTGAAACGTATTAGGTAAGGCTTGTTTTTGGCCAAGGAGTTTTCTGGTGTTTTGGTTTCATGAGTGACCGTGTTTACTGGTGCCTGCCAGCTTAATCTAATTTTTGCTCATAGTGACAGCAGCTGTTGAAACCACAAAAGGACCATGTATGTGCCTTGTCCATTTTTTAAAAGAAAAATTTAGATTCATAATCATTTATTATCTAAATCATCCACTTACATATGTTATTACTGGCAACTTCTGGCTGCTAAAGAGTCGTAATAAACTCTGCTGGCATTTGACCATAGGACGTTCATACTGATAATGCAACAGTGTTGGCGTCCATTCACATTGCAATCCAGCATTGCGAAACAGTGTTGTCACTGTCATTCTATTTCTCGTTGTGGAGATTCTACATACACAATCAAAGATGTTCTGCATTTTACTGAACATGATTCACTACTGTCAGACTTAAGTGAGAAGTGTGTCTCTGATGCTACGATACAGAGCTTGGATCACTCTGTTCCCCCATCTCAGCTCAGGGACAATCAGACTGAAGGGGATATGTCCCAGAGGCGGAACTATCGTGGCATGAAACTGTGGTGTAAGAGGGGCTACACCAGAAAACCCTTTTACTGTGTGATCTAGTCAATAAAAAAAAACTCAATGAACATTTGGTTATGAATCTGCACAAAATTATTATTATTATATTGTTGGCTGATTAGTGAAGGAGTATATTAGATTAGCTGTTAGTAGCTATTAGGTTCATACTCACTCCGCCCCGGTTTGCGGACCTCCTTGATGACCTGACTTCTCAGCTCTGCTTGGCAACCGTCTAGTGGGGCGATGTATATTGTCTCCAGCACTGCAGGGTCTGCCTCGGTGTCGTCCAGCTGGCTCTGTGGACTCAGTCGCTCACAGTTGTGTGTCTCCTCCAGCTGCTGCTCATCTAGACGATCTTCCACCAGTCTCTCCTCGGTCATGTCCACGTCCTCTCCCCGATCTGCTGCTCCCAACCCGCCCTTCTCCTCGAGGCTCAGTGGAGAGGGCCTCTCTGCTACAGTGTCCATCTCAGCCGGCCAGATCTCCCTCGACTCAGGCTCAAGAGCCCCGTCACCGTTACTTTCAGAAACTACTGTGTTGTTGCCATCCACTCCTGAAAGGGCAACAGATGAAAATTTAAACTACTATTCACTGCCATTTGTATGACATTTTTCCACCGATTCCTCATACATACCATAGAATTTCCATCAAGGTACATATTCATTTTACCTTTGTGCTGTGGGATGGGTTTGAGGAGATTCTGCTGCCCTTGGACCCCAACCGGACTCTTTCCCACCACCACATGGTTGGTGCTCGCTGGTGGAGTCTGAGGCCGCCGCAGTAACGGGGACATGCTCCGCCTTCTCTTCATCGTAGTGCCCGAGTTGGAATCATTGGAATTTCCTCTTTTCTTATTTTGAGGGCCAGCTACAAACTCATCTGCCTCATCAATCATCATCCCCTGACACAAATACAGGAAAAAAAACATTTAAAATGAAGCAACTTAAAGAAGATATCTCAAAAAAAAGTGCAAACATGAATGAGGGAATTGGCCAGTATTTTGTGTTGAAATAATTTTACCTTCTTGTCCTGCTTGAAGGGATTCCCAAATGTGTGCAGGCGTTTGGGTTGGTCAGGGTCAATCTCTCTCAAAGGAGACGGCATCATTTTAAGGTATTCCTGATAGTTTCCCATCTGAGCCACTGGGATACTGTGCAGATAGTCTGAAGACCACAGGAAATCTTATTAGTATTAACAAAGTGATGTTGCATTTGGCATTTTGCGTCAGTATAATCCCTGTTTATAAATAGCTGCTACTAACTGAGCACATCTCAGTGCAGATATTAAATTCTATTGTATACATATTTTTAAATGAATATATGTTCTTATAAATGTAATATGATTATGTGGACAGTAAGCTTAGTTGTAAAACTTGACCTTGGAGCCTTCTCCCATCAATCAAAATAACAATGACATTAAATTGAAGATGGGTTTTATACCTTCGTCCTGCCCTCTGATCAGTTTCTGTGACGTCCGTAGCAAATTGGAACGCATCCGAGTGAGTTGATCCAGAAGGTTCCGTCGTGGGATGTCGTACGCATTTCGATAAGCTTGAGGTTTTAAATCCTGTGAACACACCACCGTGTTTAGTCATGAAAAAATCTCTCAAAACACTGCATTCCTTCAATCTATCTTTCCCTTCCACACAAAGCATTTCAAGCATTTCCGTAACCCACCTTGTTGAGCAGGGCAATCTGGAAGCCAGCAAACTCTTTAAAGTTGATGTCCACCAGGCGTAGAGGCCCCTCCCCGGTGATTCCCTGCAGCAACTGCTTAAAGTCCCGCCGGTGTGCCAGAGAGAGAGAGCTGCAGTGGTTCTTCACCTTTATGCCTGTTTCCTGGGGAGCCTTCTTCCCCACTGACACAATAAGACGATCTGATTCCATCTTTGCCTTTATAGCAACAAAACATAGAACATAGACATGTCAAAGCATTTCTCGGTACATTTTTCTATGTGGATTCTTCCTTTATACAAATAATTTCATACTTTCATTTCAAGTCATTTTTGCCATGCTATTATATGTCCTAAAATTTAGAACATTCTTTGTGAAAATGTTGTTTTCCTCATTTTTGCATGATAAAGTCAAAGTGTTTACCTGCTGGCTGAGCTTCTTTAGGTAAGAAATAACACTATAGCTCAGGCCACAGTCTATGGTGTCTGCAATAAGATTTGGTGCACCCATCATCCTCAGCGCCTTTTTTAGGGGCTGTCAGAAAATAGCAAAAGGAAACTGTGGATGTTAGTTACATGCAGAAACATCATAAATGCTTGTAGTGAACTTTAACAAAAAAGCAGGATATTGCATTAGCTTACCAAAAGGAAATATGGGGGCATTGTCTTCAGGTACATCTCAAAAGCCTGTCGCCACTTGAGGTTTGGTTTTAGTTTGTGCACTTTAAACAAATCATCTGAAAGATGAAAAAGGAAGAAGGAGAAATAAGGTTCAGCATCCTGGATCACTGATTAGTCACCCATAAAATCAGCATCAAATTTTTCCTCTCTACCTCATTATTTGGGCGTCTTAAACAAGCATCAAAACACACCCTACTATACATCCCTCTTAATAATTTAATACCAAATAATATATAGCTGATTTATATAGCTGAACATGATCAGTGGCAAAACATTGCAGATGATCAATTGACCTAGAAGTGAAATCTTTTTAAATTTAATATGAGCTTAGACCGACTGACCCAGAAGTTTTCAGGCCACTTTAAAAGAACAGTTTACTGCCAGGTGTCTTACCGAGGAGTGGGAGAAGTACTGGGTAGTTATAAGGCATGACAAACAGGTTAACACAGGTGAGAGTGGTGCTGGCTTTAAGGTAGCCAAATGGCTGTCCCAGATCATTTTGTTTCCCGCTGCTATTGACAAAGACCTGAGAACAAAAGGGCATATAAAATATAATTATCATGTTGGTGAATGAGAATAAAAAGGAACATGGCAAGCTTAATGAGTAATGACCACAAACTACTAAATGGTGAAAAGATATATTGAATGGCTGTTGCAACACATTTTTATTTCATTTTATTCATTTATTTATTTATTTATTTATTTTTTTTGGGGGGGGGGGCAGGAATTTCCTGGAAACAACACTAGACACAGTGGAAATGAGCCAACAGAGCTGATAGGTGTGAAAATCTGCCATACCTGCCAACACATGTGTGGTGACTTCCTTTCCAAAATGTACTGGGTGAGTGGAGATGGCTCCAGTTCATACTTGTCAAAGGGAAGCTTGTCGATCACCATGGGCTCACAGTCCACACAAGAGAAACGCACCACAGGATGAGCAGAGCGGGGCGGCTGGGAGCACAGGACAGCGGGAAATGAAGACCTTGTTAAGAAATATTTGACCTCAAGTGATAACTTTACAAAAGCAATCTATAATGGAGATCATAGATTAAGTTAAAGAGTTAATTATTCGGGCTATGAGTCAGCATTTCTGACTAATTTAAACGGAGAAAAACATGACTGCCAATGAAAGAAAAAAGGACAGAAACATAAGGCAGACAAGGTGAAAGTAAAAAAGAAAGTTTGTGTCTCAAAGATGTGAGAGCAGTGAGCAGAAGGACATTGCAGCTGAGGTATTTTAGGTTTCTCTCCTCACCAGGGTGGGAGAGTTCTGGTCCGGCCAGAAGGACTCTGGTATGGGCCAATGCCCAACTGGAACCCCTGTTTTTGGGTTTGGTCGCACATAAATGAGTTTGTGGCAACTGTGCCACGGCTGTGGGCTGAAGGCGGACACAGGACGACTAGACTCCACTGAGTTGTCTGTAAAACAAAAAATAATCATATAAGCGAGAACATGATTTCATCTAAATTACCCAGATGATTATTGTACATTTTTCTTAAGTTGTTGCTATGTGTCAACTCAGTTTGTTGCTCACCTTCCCCAACTAGAGGTGGGTCTGGCCCTGTCTTCTCAAAATTAATAACAACACCACTTTGAACCTTTTGGACCAGAGACTCCAGACACTGGTTCAACATCCTCTGCGTGCGCACACAGTATGATCGCCCTGAGAGAAAGATAGGAGGCACAATTATCATGTACTGCGGGAAAAATAAGTACTGCACACATCACCATTTTCCTCATTAAACTTATTTATAAAGGTGCTATTGATAGTACATTCTTACCAGTTATTGTAACAACCAATGTAATCTATACATACAACGAAAATATTTCAGAATTTAAGTTATATGTAATTATGTAAAATGGTGCATGGAAAAGGAGAAGAAAAAGAAAGGGAGATGCAAAGAGGCATGGCAAGCCAAGACACCAAATCACACCTAAGCATTTCATATGACTGGTTTTCCATACAGTTGGCTCTTGAAGCTGTCATTACCAACAGAGGCTTTTTGTAAAAAGTATTACATGCACTTCAATAAGCATGCTGAATCCATTTTCTCTGTGTCAATTCACATCATTCCACATAACTTAATTTCTTATTTGTTTTGGTTTTATTTGTAATCATGGATGACATGGGTTGTTACCAGGGTCTGGTAAAAATTTTATGTCAACAGCACCTTGAAAAATTATATCTACTCAGGAGAATAGTGACATGTTCAATACTTATTTTACCTTAAGTGAAGACACATCATTATTCTAAAAATAAATGGAAGTGTGAACACAGTTACTACCTTGGGGTGCCAAAATAAGAAAAACACAAACCTCCAGTGACTTCACACATCTGGGTGATGGCAGACTCGTCTGTTGGGACGCTACCGAGCTGCTCTGTGTCTGGTGTGGCCGCTCCCGGCAGCCTCAGCACTAGCGCAAACAGACGTTGGTCCCAGCGAAAGGGCTCCTTTGTCAGCTCGCTGCCTGCCAGTGGAGAGTTCAGTGGCAGGTGCAGCTAAACAACAAGAGGATGAAGGGGAAAAAAAGGAAGGCGGGAGAGGAGTTACTTCTGTGAAAATGCTCACAGGTCATCATCTGAACAGTTTATTAACCATAGCAGTCATTATGTCATTACGACAGACAGAACATAGCAGCACTACTGCACTTGTTTGTGTTCTCACCTCATCTGGCACCCCAGAGCTGTGTGTGAGCTTGTTCCCATCAGTGATAGTGATGATCACAGATGGCTCGAGGAAAAAGGGGTTACGGCCCTGAGACAGAAACAGTAACATTCAGCAATTATGTCCAAGTTCAAGCAAACAGTGACCCGATGTATTCTCCCTAGTCTGCTTTTTGTCTTCACAGCGTCCTATGTGCCTCACACAGATTAACATCACTTGAAACATAATAATTAACTGGTCTCTTGTGCTTACAGTGATGAAAAATAACTGACTGTATAACAAAAGTGGACATAGCTTCCACATTTGAAAAGCAATTTAAGTGCTAAAGTGCTCTTAAGCCTGCATTCTTTCTCATAGCCTGCAGGGGGTGAGACTGCTTGTTGCAAAAAGTCTAATAGTATGGAAGTCTATGCAAAAATGATCATGCTTTTAACTTAATCCATTACATGAGTAAACATTTTTCTAATGAATTTAGGGTTTCAAGTCTTTTTTAATACAGCATAATGTTCATTTTGTAAATGATGATCCCTGAGAGCTACCCTAGGAACGTCCATCGGGTTAGAGGACCTGTTGGATGATGGAGAGATTACTTAACTTGTCTTGCCAGAAAACACTTCAGGGTTCCCCCAATAAGGCAAAGTCTATTGAGACTGTCTGGAATACCTTGCTTGCTTGGACGGAGTTGTTTTTAGGTGTTCAGCCAAGTCAGTCAAGTCATTTGTTATTTTTGGTGAATACATTTTTTGCTTTACAAATTAGCATTGCATTAATATCACAGTTAATGTGAGTTGTGGAAGCATCTTGCTAACCAATTACAACCAATACATTTCTCTTTCCCAACTCCACACCCTATTCCACCTATGGTAAGTTTGACTGCCAAACTTGTGATATCATAATTTTATTTACTTCATTCATACATTCTTTGGGTGACCTACAGGTATAATATTTAAACAGTCCACTTACACACCATATTTAGACTAGTATTAGCCCCACTTGTCTAATAACCCCCTGAACACTAATATGACCTGAGTTTGAAAACTTTGCCTTTTGTCAGAATGCATCTGTAAGCTGTGGAGTGTCCTTGTGTTACTTGTTAAGGACAGAGGCCTCCACCACTGTGCCGCAGGGGTCGGCCTTGTCTTTTCACACACTCACAGAATGCCTAAGTAGATTCACACACACCCGGTACATGAAACTTGTGATGCTACTTGAGTGTAGCAATCTTTCTCTGCCTTTAAGCAGCAGTTTAAAGAAACAATGTGTGTGAATAGCTGATGACGGTGCTAACTAAGGACGACAGAGTGGATTACTCTGCAGTCAACAGTCAATACTCTCCTCTTTGTCTCAAGATAAAGGGATAAAGAAAAGCAAAAGGCCTTTATTTATCCAGGGAAAATCCACAAAAACTGTATTATACTAATGTGTAAGCTGTATAAGAAAAGCCTTGATTTACACTCCATTATTTTTTGTCAGCAACTTTTTAGAAACAGCTTTAAAACATAACAGTTTTATCATTGCGTAAAACACTCAGCACCTGTCTCCTTATGCCTGCCTCTCAAAAAAGGCCCAGCATGCTGTAGGAAATGGAGATACTGGAAATTAGCTTGCATGGGACATAAGGGGAACAAAATCTGAGTGGCTTTTAGAATCTGATGGTTTCTGATTTAGGCAGCCAACTAAAAGCTGGGTTATCCTGTTTTCAGTCTGAGGTACCAAAATGTATTTGCACTAGCACTGAAAGAGAGAGTTTTTAACAATATGTCCCAGTTAAACTGTTGATCTCTAAACTGTCTGAAAATAGTCATTCACATCCACTGCAACATGAAATCAACAGGGGAACTTTGGGAATGTCTATGCTTACTACTGTGAAATAGAAAAAAGCAAGACATGAGACAGCTGCAAGAATTGCATAATATGAAGTTACCTGTCCATAATTGTCTATGCCTGAGACGAGGCGGTTGAGGTTTAGCAGGTCGAAGGCTGTGCGGAGAGCGTGACCTAATGTGGTCAGCCCAGATGCCTGCAGGTTCTTCAGTTCGCACATGAAGGTGGCATGGTTCTCCTTCCAGCCTGCCTGAAATACACACAGCCCACGGACAGTGAATGGACAGCGCAGCAAGCAGCTATACAACCAAGAAGCAGAGGAGGTCTGAAGTACAACCCACAACCCAAAATAGATCCACACCCACAGATAGCCATACTGTGTAATTACAAAGACAAACAGACAGAGTTTTGTTCACTAACAACCACAAACTGATTCATGTGACTGTCACCTTTAAGGAAAAGGAGTTGAAATCTTAGCAACTCATTGACTATGTGCAACATGACATAACAGTAACCAGAAAATGAGATCAGCATTTGTCAAGCTTCTGGAAATGGAAGATAATATTGTTGAAATTCAGGCCCACATTTGAGCTGGATGGTGCTGTTTATGAAAGAGTCTAATTTCATACATGACAAGCATCCAAAAACACACTTCCCACTGCTGCCTGTCCCCTGTGACGGAGTTACAGTCGCACAGGAGAGGATGAGGGTGTGTAACTGCTCTTGGGACTTTTCTCCAGCGGGGTCAAGTACCTTACTACTGCAGCTCTATGCTTAATCTAAGGATGACCTGCAAGCTTACCACTTCCTTTATCGGAAGAGGGAGGGGTAGAAGCTAAAGACACAGAGACATGAAGACTGAGAGAAAGTACTTGAAGCGACAGTGTCTACACGTTATCTTTTAATCAGGCCAGTGGGTAGATTTTTGGATTATCATGGGATATCATTCCAAGGCCATGAATTTGGTGGAAGTCCTAGGAAGGCTCAGAGTATTACATGATGTTAGATAAATATACAAACAAAACAATCAACATCCAAACCAACGGTGGAAACACATTCACATGGGTAATAACCCAGACACAGGCCCTTGTAGGCTAGTAGAAATGTAAGGCTTAGCTTGCACTCAATAATTCAGACGACAGAATATTTCTATCTTCCTCTCACCCAACCTCCTCTCTCTCCCTCTACATCAACAATTTATTGCCTCTGTTACTGTGCAATCAGAGTAGCCCCATTCAGTATAACCTTGTCCTTTCATCATAATCCTTGGTGCACAAAGCAGGCAGAAACAACAAAGGAGAAAGAAATGAAGACAAAGAGAGGAAGAGCAGAGGGAAGAGGAGTTGAGGACGGCCTTAACAATGAGGGATTAGCCCTTCTTGGAATATTTGGCTGACATGTTGTACATGAAGACATAATATGTCATATATGGACTTGGTGAGAATTGCGAGGAATGACTGAGTAAAGTAGGAAGCATCACATGAACTCATAACATTTCGCCATGACCTCAATTCTACATACAGGCCTGGAGTAACGGAAGCAGAATAAAAAGTATGCAATACTGTTTGAAGTGCAGCTGGGGCACTGAGCTCAACATGGTCTCCATGGAGGCCAATAAAGAGCCACAAATAGCCTGACAGGTATTTTGGACTGCTTTAAACATTACAATGCCCGTGTCTAAAAAAGTTGCAATGCTGTGAAAATCACCTAAAATACGGAATGCAATGATGTGAATACCTTTGCAACCGCCACTTTATTGACTACAGTGTAAAGACAATACATGTATTGCTCACAAGGGAAACTTTAGTATACTGAGAATATGTACAACCATTCTGAATTTAGTTCATTCTATTTTTATTAACAGTTTAAACAGCATCCCAAGTTTTTTTAATCATGATAGTACATTAGTTAATTAAGTTAAGTTGGTTAATTAGTTAGTTGTAGAGAACATCAAGCCTAAAACCCAAGTTGAAAGTATAAACTTAATATCCTACAATAAAAGTATTGTGATGACTATTGTTTGTTTATAATTCATTTTGAGCAACAACAGCTTTGCTGGTCAATTATAAACCTAGGGATATATTAATGTTATTTTGCAGAAGTTCCACTTCATATATTACCCAAAATGAGCTAAAAGAAATAGTTCGTATAGTTAGTATAAACAGTTACTTCTGTAGAATGCTAATAATGGTCTAGTTTAAGTATAATTGAATACATAAATTACAGTGATTTAATTATTGAATTGATGTAGACAGTGACCCCATTTAATACATAATTATTATATAAGTATTATTAGTATTATAACAACACTAAAAAGTAGTACAAGTAAGGAAGAAAGTAGTATAAGTAATATAAGAACAAAACGAATGGACTTAACTCGTTACAAACACTTATTTTCCTGCATTATAACATATGCCCTAATATATCCATCTTTAAAGCCTCACATCAGCAGCTGCTGTTAAGAGGAAGTAATCAATTACTTTCCAGCTCTGGCATTTTGTAATATGATCATGAGACATGCAACCAATGACAATTTGGCTTTACAAGGAAAGAAAACTCGGCTATGTGCTTTTAAGCATTAATGACTAAGGCTAGAGTAAGAACTGCAATGCATACTGTGTTGAGAGAAGTAGAATGTTGTTTATAGACAGAGTTAGACAAGTCAAGAGATTGCTAGTACAGAGCAGCCACTAAAGCAGATCAGGGACTTGATGGGGTTCATGTGGCTACTAAGGATTGTATTTTATTGGGCATGAAAAGCTGAGAGAGAGGAGTGTGCCAGCTCATAAAACAACTCAATTGATTACTGGTGAGGATAGCTTTGCTGACAGGAAGCCCATGGAATTATTGCAGTGATTCACAGGTTGTATGTTTGGGCTTTTTGCCTATGTGCGTGTGTGTGTATGACAACTAGAGGATGTTTGTATGCTTGGCCATTATGCTCATAGTATCGGTATGACAAATGGTTATCATATGAATAATGATAATTTTCTTTTAGCGAACTCGCATAAAAAAATCTCATGATGAAGAGGGCTTATCAACTTTCAGCCTAGGCTGACCAATGATAATGCGTGGATGATGCAAGGGGCGGAGTGGAGTATGATTGGCGGGCTCTTTGACCAATCTAGACATTGTACTTTGAAAAAAGAGCGACGTCATAGGCGATAATAAATCTCTCCGCCTCCATCTCAACGCCCGAGACTTTTCTCAACACAAAAGCAAAATGTCCGCTGGATGGTCGGAGGCAGTGCAGCTCCGGGTCTGCGGTTATTTGGAGCAAAAAAAAAATGCCGTTTTTCGCCACCGGGAAGCCGCCCAGCTCTGACTACAAACCAGAAGGACATTAAAGTCTCACTGACAGAAAAATACGTTCGACTGGTCAAATGTAAACATTGTATCAGTTGCTAATTACCTTCACTCCGTATGGTGGATCATCGAATGTAACTAGCATGTACCTGTCGCCTCTACTAGCCGGGTCTCGGGCACGCAGCTGTCAAAAAAAGAAAACCAAAACAACATATATTAATTTCGACCGTTTTTGTCCAAGGAACCCTAAGCTAGCCAAAGGTGCATTCTTGCTGAAAAAAGTCGGGGTAAAATCGTTCTTTACCTTCATAAAGACCTCAACCGCGCCTTTAGCAACGTCCAGATACGTCGTACCCAAATAAGTGCGCTGATTCATAGAGGCGGACGTGTCTAACAGGAAAAGTAAAATAGGCATTTTAAATGTAAAGCCGCGGTTGTATGCTTTTCTAAAATTACTGTTATCCACATGTGACCTATCGTGCGGCCAAACAGTTCGCACATGTGTGTATATATTTGTTATAATAAGCCCCCCCTCCAGAAGAGGGCCGTTGCCTCTGCTCTCTCTCTATCTGCCTTTCTAGAGCTCTGTCTCGGCTCGCGCTGTTCAACTTCTGCTCCTAACCGAATGGAACGCCCCGTTCCCTCCACTCTGACGCCATTGGCTGAGCCAGATTCCACTGACCACGCCCCCATAATATATAAATATATAATGAGGTCGAGATGGCGTGTGTGTTTAGTACATCCGCCTGCCGTTTCAATTGCCTGTGTGTTAAAAGGGTGGGTATTGAAAAGTATTGTCGATGGCTGTGTTGTGTACATTATTATGTTTAATTAATATCATTAAGTAGCCTATCTGGCTTTAACCCAAATAATACAATGTAATAGCTGTATAGAACACATTTATAGATTAAAATTTCTTGCACCGAATTTCTTACTATTTCTCACATCCCGCCCCCCTTACACACACATCCACACACCACCTCTCTCTCTCTCCCTCTCTCTCTCTCTCTCTTCTTCCTGTCACTCTCTTGTTGCGTTCATGTCACTCCAAAAAGTGCGTAATTACGCATCACCAACAAAACGTCAAGAACAAGTGCAGTTTCAACAAAGTAAATGTCACATTGAAGTTAGACATTGACATTGTCGAGGTCCGTGAATCAAAGGCCATACTCGCGATTTGTGCAGTATATGCTGTAACAATGGGGAAAAAAATGCACTTTTAGGTTTAAATGTTCAACAAGAAGAACAAGAGGTAAAACATACATATAGAAGTGTATATAGATATATTTAAACCGACCACCCAAAATAACCGACAGTGAACTATGATAGAGGAAATATATTTTTCTTTTTTTCTGTCTAAAACCATAAAAACACTTTCCTGTTCTGCATGCGATCTCTTGATAGTAATAAATCCGACAACACATGAGGGCAGCATCGCTGCTACAAGGGTATTCCTGATCTGTCCTTTTAACACTTGATCAAAAGCCCACCAATTAAATTCAAATTATTGCAAACGTGTGTTCATTATACAGAAAGACTTAATATATAAAGAGATTTGCTGAAAATTCTTCATACATATAAAGGTCAATGCAAAGTCATAGTTGCCAAACCCAGACATAATGCCTTGATGTAGATGATGGCCTTATTTTTCATAGACAGGTCTGTGTGCTAACAGTATACTGCATTGCTGCTGTTGTTTTTTTTTATTTTGGTGAAACTGAAAATTCGGTTGAATGGAGAATACATTATGTTTTGTCAGAGCGACAGATTCAGTCATACCTGCGGAGAGAACATCAAACCAACTCTGGATGTTTATTTAAGGTAAGTGTTGTCTCTGCAAATTTTAGATAAACAACGATATCTCTTATAGTCGTTGTACTAAAACACATGCGCTACAATCTATACTCCAAAAAGTAGCTCTGTGGTGCACAATTTTGGACTACTTTGCATTAAATTTAGTCCAGTTCTTGTGTCAAAATATTCCTTAAATATGACTGACTATGCGTAATTCATGACCTTTATACGCATGTGCGCTTCCCACAATGACCGTTTTGAAGTTATTACAATCTTACTCCTTGCGTGGACAATTATACGTCCGCTTTGTTGACGTCTTGCACGCACTCTTTCGCCCTCCGTTATCCCGGCATGCACTGCGAGGTCTGCAGTATATTATTGACAAAGAAAAAAGGCTGGAGAGCAACAACAACAGGGTGGAATCAGATGCTCAAACCCTGGCGATAGCACTAACTTTTCAAGAACCCGTGTGCTGACAACGAGGTAAAGTCTCTCAGTTTCGTCTTTAATTGCAGCAAATATGTGTTTTATTTCCTGTTATGACACTGCGTGTAGTCAGCGTTAAGTGGCTATCAGCTAACATCTGGGGTTTTCCTAGCCGGCTAACGCTAGCCAACGGTAACACTATTGTACAGCATTACACAATAACGATTTGTTATTACAGTGTCCCAGCAAGCAACTGCACTCAAATTGTAGGACAGGAGTAAAGAGCAACCAAATTTATGGTAAAATTGTCTACAGTGTCCCTGTTACTAAGTACATAACCAAGACATTATCATCAAAAACCCCATTACGTTGTCACGATTACACTGCATTTTAAAGATACCTTACTTGTTACCGTAGACGCTATCTGTATACACAAATAACTAAGCAATAGCGTAATATACCGCAGGCAGTGAAAACCCAATTGTCTCTTCCTTTCTTGTTTACTTAATATATTTTTGGTCATTTTCTGTTTACATGGAGTCTGAAATGTGTTGCGACACCGCGAGTCCCTTTTTTTTTAGCTCCACCGTAACCATGTAAACACAGTAGGGCACGTGACCAGCCACATGGAGTTCAATTTGTACTGTTGTTCCTGTTGTTGTTAAACTGAATTGAGGTCACGTAATATCCCAAATTGCTCAGACGCCTTTTTCTTCCCATGCTATTTATTTCACCATATTGGGTTTATTTTCTTTGGCTGGAAAAAAACGTATTTCTCCGAAAAATCTATCCGCCATTATATATAACTTAGCACGTGTACAGCTGCGGTATGGTTACTTTTTATATCTACATTTTTGAGATGAAAGACGGACTTTATATGCTGGTCAGCAAATGTCAGTATACTAAGTTTACTTTAAAACATATTACATAGTTTGAAACGTAAAACGTTTTTGTGTTAGGGTTAGGTTCCTTTAATTTGACATCCTTATGTTGTATGCTCTAATGAAACTTGAGGGGGGTATAACAATAAAATCAAAAATATAATATGATGAAGAACTGAAAATGTTCAGCATATTGTAAATACTAGGTAATTAACCATAGCTTTTTAGTAAAGGGTTTAAAATGCTTGAAATTTTCCTACATTTGACTTTGGAAAAATAAATTGAATAGTAATTAAATATTTCCTCATGAAATGTGGTACAATTGTTTTTAGGACATAACAAAAGTTAAATAAGTGACATGCCAGTGCCTGTCATGGTTCATTGCCTTTCTCCCTTCGCAGAACTACGTCATGGTCCTGAGGCGATGAGAGCGGGAAGTGCCATTTCCACATTTACACAGCTTGATAGCTTGTGGAGAGAGGGGTGGGGGGCCTAGACAGAACGTGGACGGGGAAGGGAAAGAGCTCAGCTGGAGCCAATGCAGCAGCAGCATCGACAGCCAGAGCTGGTGGAAGGAAGCCTTCCCGTGTTCGTGTTCCCCACTGAGCTCGTCTTCTATGCAGATGAGCAGACATCTCACAAGCAGGTGCTCACCCTCTACAACCCCTATGAGTTCGCCCTCAAGTTTAAAGGTCAGTTGGCAGGGGTAAAGGTAATCCATGCATGTTTCCTTATTATGTTGTGCTGTTTTTGTTCCAGATAATTTAAATAATCCATGTGTGTTGTTTCATTTTAACAGTGCTGTGCACAGCGCCAAACAAGTACACTGTGGTGGATGCCACCGGAGCTGTCAAGCCTCAGTGTTGTGTTGACATGTGAGTTTGTTTTTGTTTATAGGACTCATTATATTGTCATGCAGTGGTGGAGCACTATATGGACTACATTTGTTTTTCTATTAGCTTTTTCTCCACTGTGGAGCCTTTTCCATGTTTGTGTGAATTGCTTACTTGTAGTTTTGCCTATGGTTGTCCAGCTGACTTTCCCATCCAGTCAAGCAGGGAGTCTATCTAACTTTCCATGTCCTTACAGAGTAATCAGACACAGAGATGTGCGTGCATGCCATTTTGGGGTGTACGACAAGTTCCGGCTGCAGGTGTCAGAGCAGAGTCAGCGGAAAGCTCTTGGTCGCAAAGAGGTGACGGCCACACTCCGTCCCTCTGCCTCACAGGAGCCGCCCAGTCCCCGGCCCCAAGATGAGGAACGCAGAATCAAAGAGCAGTTTGCAGAAAGCGAGTTCTTTGAACAAACTGCATTCCAGACAGGTAGGACCCAGGACTGTTGTGGGTTGTTACCACTAGATGGAGACAAATGCCCATGAAGCCAAATTAAGCAACTTTTTACTGCCTGTCTTATCTGGTATATTTAAAATGTATTGGCATCACAAACATAGTACGGCAATGATAAATTAATAAAACGCAGGTTGAAATTCTCTTCACATTCAGTCATGTTTTAAGATCAGTTAACTTGACTCTTCTTTGGCCTATATCCTGCTTCCTGTTCAATATTTTTTTTGTTTTGTTTTTTTTTCATCAGAAATTGAAATGTAGCTCAATGCAATAGGGAAACCATTGCCTTGTTAATCACTGTGACATTGTCGTTGAAAATACAATTAAAATAGAAGCCAAAGCAGGAATATATACAAATGAAATATAATCAACTTGTTATGTTTTAACTGCAGCAAATACTATTCACTGGAATAAATACTCCCATTAGCTTTAATGCAGTAAACCCTATCTTGAGTTGGTTGTTCAAGTGAATTTTCTTTGCTCTGAGTTGAATTCTGTGCAGTAAAATGTGTGTCAGGATATAAATCTGGTGAATTCTAATATATATTGTGAACATGTCTCATGAAAATGGCAAACCAACAATGACTTCCTCCTGCCGACATGTTTTGTCTGTTTTGTAATAACTGATACATGTATATTATTCCAATTTGCCTCCTCTAATATATTTTATATTATAATATAAAAACACTTAATTTTGCAACACCTGTAAACTGGATTACTGTATTACCATGAACACACACTCTAGTTTTGTCGGGGTCAATCACACATACACCCATCCTGCAGCTGTTAATAGTCAGGAGAGCACCAATTACTCACTAGAAATCAGCCCCTAATTAATACACAATGTATTTCTATGAAAGAAAAAGTACCCAACTCTTTTGGCAAATAAATTATCCTTTTTTTTTATCACAGTATATATTCCTCTCCCATTAGTGCAGTTTGTTTTTGGAGTAACCAGTGGCTTAAAGTCACAGACAGGCTATGGATCTGTTAAGTATTTTCCACATCAATACATTGCTCTTGATCTTTCATTGTATTTATTCACAACCTTTAAGTCACTTTTAACCAGTTATGTATCTAATCACAGTTCATATGCATGTGTTTGGGACTAACAGAGAGTCGTCCTGTTGCCGGAGGCCCCAGTCTGCTGACGGTGCTGCTTGGGCTGGTGTGTATGGCCGCCCTGATGCTCCCGACCCTGGGGGAGCAAGAATCCACTGTGCCTGTCTACCTCCACTTAAGTGTTAACAAGAAACTTGTAGCTGCTTATGTTCTCGGTAAGTAAAAACACAAAGCTGGGCACTAGGCTCAAATAAAATGAGGTGATACGGTTGTATTTACCTACATGTTTTTATATATTTTAGGTCTTCTAACGATGGTCATCCTGCGCACATGAAGTGCAGTGAGCTGAGAGGAGGGAAATGATCTAAAGACGAAGAGAACGTCCTCGCAACAGGGGCACTGCTACACTTCAATGAGTACAGCTGACAGCAGAGGGATGTGGTACTTATTCAGTTCAGCTCGTCCCCTGAAAATACATTTTAGTATACTTGTTTTCAACCCACATATTTGTGTTAATAAATAAACTGACACAATACAGAACTGACGCAAACAGCAGAATCTCCAGTTTGTCTGTCAGAGGAGTGGTACTGTGAGAGGAGCTGTGCCTGAGCAGAGCCTGTGAAGAAACATGAGGCAGTTCAGAGTGTTCTTTGACCTCATATTCTCCTTGTCTGTATTTCTATCTATTGCCATTATGTAACAGAATATGGTTAACTTGAGTGTGAAGGAATCTACATGCAAACATTATTCATGTATATAAAGCCATTAAAATTTTGTTATGGTATTATTCACCTGTAACCGTCATTACATTGATGTTTGAAGGCATTTTAAGTGTAGATGCCAAGGACTAAATGCAGTTATTTGCATGTGTGGATATCTGGATGAGTGTTTATTTAATGAGCAAAGATTTTTACTTGTTAACAAAAGAAAGGTCTTCTTTTGAGGCCATTGGTTTGTTCTCAGTACTATATCAATGCCCCATAAAATGTTAAATTAAGTCTCACTGAAGAAGTCTGGTATAAAGTGTAGAGATTAGGTTATTTTTGATTCTTTGAAGTAAGGCTCATTTGCAATTACAGTTATGGATTTAAAAGCAGAGGATTTATTAGCTGTAAACTTAAGTATAAAATAATAGATGTGTAGATTAGTAATGCTGTTTATGCAAAATTTCTGCCATACCTACGTTATCCCACCATACAGCAACTTTTATGTTAGTTTCTATGCAAAACAGTAAACTGTCTGCATTGCAGTCATAAATGGGGAAAAAAGGGTTTAGAACAGAGGTTGGCAACCTTTACCAACAGAAGAGCCATTGTTGGCCAAAATAAGAGAAATTATGTCAGTTCTGAGCAGAAAACCTCATTTTGTGCGTAACAATGAAGATAAAACAGACTGCTAAGTCGGAATCAGCGTTCCAACAGTACTTACAGGTCTTACTGATTTAGTATGTGTTTGTCAGAATGCATCACGGACAGAAGTGGAAATTAGAGGCTGGACACTGAAGAAATATCATAGGAGATTGGAATAACATTTGAAGCTGGCATTTATAGTTTAATGTTCCAGGCTTTAAATTAGTTGTTAGGCACATCTTAGTTGACTAAATGTAAAAAATAAAATGTAATTGCTGTATGTTAACATATTGTCAAAATTTTAAAATACAAATTGCTGTGAGCCTTCACCAACTATAAATTAAATTTAAAACGTAACTAACTTATTTCTTCATCTCAGCCACAGGGAGCCACTACGGATGGCCTGAAGAGCCCTGTTAAGCTCAAAGGTGTAGGTTCAGGACAATTGATGTGCAGCACAAAACATGTCTTCTTTTAGCTTTGTAGGGGCGGTAACTAGGAGTGTATTATGGTAGCAGACAACAGTTGCCAGACAACAGAAAAACTTGTGCATTATTCTAATAGTTTAGGGTTGACACTATCCCACTTTTGCCCTGGGCAGTGTTGACATTTCAAGTGAGGGAGTGTTTGTTGTGTTCCAGATGAGAAAAAAATCCTCTTTGAATGTTTTAAGACAGCCACACATTTTTAATAAAGAAATAATTTATTTAATCCTGATGTCCGCTACGATTGCAATCACAAAAGACACAAGCATAGGCAAGTTGTAAACCAGCTTGGCAGATTACAGCCTTTCCATTGCAGTCATACAGTATAGTATTATTTGCTAAATGCATGCCCTGAACACTTCATACGATGACCGAGGAAAAAAGTCATATTGGAAAAAATATCTTGGCAGCAGGGCAAGCTGACCACTTTTCCCATTCTCTTAAAGGGAAAAAGACATTCAATTAAAAAAACTGCAACCACACTTTTCTTTAAATTAAAGGGCACACTGTCATAAAATGATTTACAATCACTTCCTTTTGTATATACACATTAAAGGCTACAGAGCCATGAAGGGGTCAGATGTACATGTTACACAGTGGATATGGACATGGGGGTCATGACAGTTCAAAGCAAATTTCGGGTGCAAGACCACAGTACAGGCTTAACAGCCACACACTGCACTGTTGGCTCTTGTTATACAAGAAAGTCAAGTTTCACACAGACTGAAACATGACAGGATTGATCATCCTGTGCAAAAAGCTATTTTCATAAACTTTAACCACAGCAGTTTGTTATCTCACAATGTAATGGTGCCATCTTGTTTGTGCTGCACGTTGCAGCAGTCAGTTTATTTCCTGTATATGACATACCATTCACTTTTACTGGGGATAGAAGCAGAACACCATCCAATTCTTATAAACCTTTTCATAAATAACATCATTTCCCCAGTAGATTGAAAACTGAATCTTTACTATACTCAAGTCATCTACATAAACTTTCCGACAAAAACACAGGATACGGAGGAAATTTTAGTGTTGAATGCTTAAAAGTAATGACCATCTTACTGCAGGTGCATTAACTGCTCACACAAGGAAATTAAAGTTGCAGCAGGTCAGGGGGTAGTGGGCAGTAAAGCCAAGCTGGGGGGGGGGGGAAATTAAAATAAAAAACACCACAG
>JAOWBC010001868.1:5671271-5700521 GCA_028566105.1 Hypoplectrus providencianus | reverse complement strand
TTAAATATGTTTTTTGCCACTTTACTGGTTTACTGATAGTGTGAGAGATACAGTGTGAAATAGGGAGACGGACAGAAAGACCTGCGGGAAATGGTCCTGTTCCAGACTAGAACTGGACCACCGTTAATGAGACTGTCACATATATTTGAAAGTAAAAAAAACAAACAACACCTTAGGCTTTTATAGAGAGGAATTCAAACAAAATACATAATCTGTCAAATCAGTACATCAATGTATTAGATACTCAATGAAAATGAAGGCTTGTTTGGAGTACTACTTAAGAGGTTCTTGTGTTTTAAAACTGGTAGATTGTAAACCATTTTTCAAGGTGCAAGCACCACCTAACACACTGGAGTGTGTAGATGTTTTGATTGTTTCGTGCAGCAACTTTAATTATCAGTTATAATTTCACAATAGTATACAATAATTAGTGATTCACAAATGTCTTCCTCCTTAACTGACTCCCATTACAGGCTGATAGTTTATCAGTCTGATGTACATCGTACATCCCTAGTTGTTTGTATCTGTTTCGCAACTGAAAAGGAAAACAGCTGGAAATCCAATCATCCATGCAGCTGAGTAATGTACCAGATATTAAAGCATACTTTACCTTGAATGCCATCTTGAGAGGCATCACGGTGTTTGCGACAGTAAACACTAAGAGCAAACAAACATATTTCAATTTTATTTAAATTGACAGAAAAATATCTTTGTTTATTCTAGAATTTGAGAACAGAAGAGTCCGGAGGCAAAGTGACTTACAGGTAAATCCCCTGTGCAGGGTTCTCTTTGATCTGGGCTTTGTCCTTCAAAGCGCAGTAGTAGTGATATGTTCTCCGGCACGTCTTCACATCACAGCCAATAGTGGCTCCAGGCCGGTGACACGAAGAGCACATCTGATGGGGAAGGAAACACACTTAGAACAAGCACTTCTACACTCTTAGATATGCATTCAAAACAGCTGATGACTATTTATAAAGTTTGTAGATCAGTCATGACATAACCATCTGAAACGGCATATTTAAATACCATAAATAGAAAAATATAAAAAGGCTGTAAAAAATAAAACATTTTAAATGTTTACAATACCATAACATGTTTACGTAGGTAAAGTGGATGAAAGTAATAACATATATTGTATTGGTATTGGTACTGGTATGTGTATTGAAGTAAAGGTAATGCTTAGAGACAAGTGTATTAAACAACAGTCTACCTGTAAATTTAATCACTAACGGAGTAGATTCATGTAATATTATGGCATGAGCTATTGCCAGAATCACAATTTAAGAATTTAGGACATTAATGAGATAGAATGTAAGAAACGTTTAATTTATAGCAACATACATCATATGCAAATAAAATTAGATTTTGTGCAAGAATCCTCTGAAATTCACAAAAATGAACAATTAGGTGAACAATATACATCCAATGTAAATACATTTGTACTATCCACATGACAAATTCTGATAAGACCACACAGTTCCAACCACATCATGAATGATTCACTGAGGGGTACAGTGAGTACTAACCAGTTTATTTCCCCTCTTGATCTCCTTTTTCACGTCCTCAATGGAAAATCCTCCAATGTTTTCGCTGTCTGAGTGAGATGTGACCAAGGCAGAGGAGAAAAGCTGCATAGGACATTTAGAAAAAGGTCAGTTGGTTTATGCTGTCTTTTGATATGATGATAGTATGTACCATGTCTACATTTTCATGTTACTCAGGATGAACAAATCCTCTGTGAGGGGTAACAACGATACCATGAGTATAACCAGCACCCCAGCTGATTTCACAGGGTTGAACTGATCATTAAACATTGTAATTGACATATTTTATTTTGCTATTTTTAATAGCATGTCAGGGGCTGCAGAGCAGTGTCCTCCCAATCTGTAGGTCAGGATCACCCAGGGGACAATAAGAAGATCCTTTTAATATTTTTATGAGAATTACATCACTTGTATGTTGAAAACAAATTTTGTTGTCACTCTACTTTGCCTAAATAAATGAAAAATAAAGCGCAAAAATGTAATGCATGGGGTAAATTGTTTACTATGTTACTATGCAAAAAGCACTGCATGAAAGCATGACTTAGTCATGGAGGATCTCGGGCGATGAGGGCTGGGAACAGTTTGCTCTCCTCACCATGCACTTATGGTGGGCTGCCACCTTCTGGCTGTCAGACACCAGCAGCTGCCCGCACTCCTTTTCCCGGTTGGTTCTGCAGAAGGCACATTTCAGCAGCCGTGCTGCTGCTCCTTTCCTCTGTCCGGACATGACTAAAGGCTTTTTTGTTCAAGTCTCTAATGAAAAACAAAACAAGAAAAAACATCAAAAATACGTTAATAGGTGACAACAACTTTGCATTAAATTCAGGATTTTGGTCCATTTAAATACATACAATCAAAGCAGTTTAAAATAAAAACTGAGCACTTCATTCAAACATCACTATCAATACCACATCATGCCCTCTGTTATATAAGTAATACAGCTTTTATACAAACATATGCGTTAGACATACATCTTGCTCATAATTACAGCTACTATTTTATTAAAATAAGAAATCCTATAACTTTCAAATGAATACCAAGGCTTTACAACTCATCAAAACACTATTTATATCAATATATGGCCTGCATTTTTATATTGTATGAGGCTCTTTATTGGTTAAAGGCATATGTGTGTCGGAATATAATTTTAATTTAAAAAATTGTGCAGCAGGTTTGGCCAGGGCAACACATCATATTCTACAAACTTAATGAAACATGTCTATTTGGTACAAATCCTGGAAAAATATAAACCATTTCTTAATTGTTTTTTTCTTTTCAACAGAAATGTAAATAATGTCAAATGATAATTCCCTAGAATAATGCAAATCATTTTATTAAAATTGCAATATTGTTGTAAATATTTATATTAGATATTTCTTCAAAACTCATTCAGCCCTAATGAATACAATGTAGTGTTCCTGCCCAGAGTCACTGATAATGTAGATGAAAATGAATCATGAAAACGATAGCATATGAACTGTAGGGAAAAATCTTGACAGAGTTTTGAGCTGTTTAGTTATTAGTGTCTTCATTACTAGGAATAAACATATTTAAAATGGGAAGCCAAACTTCCATCACAGTTTGAACTATCGCGGAACAAACTGGATGCTACATACGTTGTGAAAAAAATGAATTGGAAATGAGCCAATCAAAGTTCCTTCCCAGAAACAGCTGGAAAAAAACTTTGACTCAACTAGCCTCCCCAAGTAACTACAAAATACAGCAACGAAAATTCTCAACTTCTGATATAGTTCATTGTGGTTGACAGTGCTACAGGGAGTTGCTATGCTTGTAGTATGAATAATAAAAGTATTTAAGTATAACTTTTGACCAATATTAATAATTCATAAAATATTCAAGCCAGATAATGTTTGAGGAGGGAAATCAATTATGTTGTTATGTTTTGTCCTTAGAGGTGGCAGTTGCAGGCAACATCTGCAATCAACCACAGTCAGACTGAACAGGAAATAGAAATTGGTAAGTAAAACAAAAACGTATGTGTACCTGTTTATTTTACACATAGGGGTTTGTTCTAATTGCACACAAACCCCCACATGAGTCGTTTTTTTTTTGCAAATGATGCAACATGTTTTCCATTGTGCATAAACAGTTTGCATATATTACCACAACGCGTCTGCCCCAAGTTGCACCCACCTCATTCTTTATGGGTATATTAATCAATTACAATTAGAAATTGTAGACAGCATTGCCAGTTGTAATAAGCAGTGAAAACAAACACAATACCAGGAACAGGGGTAATTTGTTAAATTATTATATAATACTCACTTGCATTTTTTTTTATTTAAACCTATATTATAGATAAATCATACTGTTTGTTTGGAAATCGATTATTTGCTAATGCATCACTGTATTTTTTAAATTTGAACCCAAACCTCTAAATGTGTGCCATCAATTGTAGACATGGCCTGTTTAATGGTGTCCACAATGGCGCCCCGGATGTATTAAATATGAGGAATAAAATATGTTCTTATTCTTGTATATTCCACAAACGATAGTGGGTGTTTTTTTATTTTTTTAAAATCACAATAGCAGTGTGCTGCGACGCCTTGATAGAGCCATTACTGCCATGATAGCAGGGCCAGGATTTCACTGCGGCGGTTACAGCAGCGGAGCCAGCGTGCAAACACACAATACGGTCCATGTAAATAACAAAATATATCTTTATTTCAGCCTCTACTCTTCACTGAAAGGCTCTCGTATAACAATCTTAAACTACATGGCGATGTTGTGCTTGTTTCGTTACAAGAACAAGGGAAACATAAAAGTGCCTCGAATTTCTCCTCCAAAGTTTTGAATTAAAGGGGGTGTGTGTCTCTTTCTCCAACAAACTAGCTTTAACTGAAAACAAATTTCACTATGAACATCTCAACGCCCCGAAATCTCTCCACAGGCCTTTTCAAACAGGAAAATAAAGGTCGGTGGTAGGAAAATATGACTCTTCGGCATTATGTTGCTGCCGAACCCCGAAAAACTGCGATTATTTCCCTTTAAATGTGGGAAATTATCATGACAGGCGCGGGTCTTCGCAAACCGTTTCGAAGTAAAGAGCGCCATACGTGATGTATCCCTGTGAAAAGAGAGCAGCTCAGCTTGTACGCCAGCAATACGGCCTGAAACCACAATAGGCCATAAAACACAGCGGCTGTCACCACGCCGCTCAGACACAGCTCACTTCTTACCTGCTAGTATGATTTTATTGCGTTGAGACGCTAGAAAAGATGTGAAAGTGTTCCGAGCAGTGGCTGTGTTTCTTTCCGTCCTTCAGAAGTGATCGTGAGCTTTTCACACTAGCATCAAGCTAGCTACCATCCGCGAGGCAGCGGAGCTTCCGGCTATGACTTTCAAAATAAGAGTCTTATCGGCAAACGCGTGTTGTAATGTTTCAAACGTGAAAAGAAGCAGGAGGTCAAAGCATGCAAGAGACAAAGGTGCTTTACAAAATATCTCGTGAAAATGATTTTAATTTTGAGTATCAATATCCGAAAGACAGATATTGCCAAAGGGTGGTACTGTTTGCACAGTTCCTTCCCTCATTTGAATAAGATCACAATTGTACATATTGTTTTTACTGTTTGTATTCTTTGATTTTATTTTCATTATTTATTTTTGTTTACTTTTTATTCAAACTTTTTTTATTTTATATTTGTGCTTATTTTTGTCCAGCACTACTTGCATTAATCTCTATATTTTCAGCACTTGGGCAAATTCCTTGATGGTGAAAGCCTTTGGTTACCTCTGGTTCTATTCTGATTCTGATGCTTCACAGACATTCAAAGAGATTTGTTAAACACTCGTGGCAGGTTTGAATTGGGTTGGAGTTGTTGCAGTCAAGTATATTCCTCGCAAAAACTGAGGAGTATGTCTTAGTTTTAGAGATACAATATGTGGTGGTAAGCCTATTATTACCTTTGCATTGCCAGTGTGTGAGAGCATCTTGAAAAATAGTTTCTAGTGATGTGTATACAATTTGCAGGTTCTTTATATGAAGGTAGTTAGTGAGTTTGATAAATACCTTTTTTAAATGTATGAGAAATGGCTGTGATCAAACACAACAGGTGACAGTATTAATATGAACAATGTATTGATACGTTAGAAAATAATATTCTGTTTTGATAGGTATTGCATGGAGAAATAAGCAGAGGAACGAAGACTAATCCTTGTGGAACACCTTGGCGTCACTGGCACCTACAGTTTAAACTGAACCTGATATATGTTAGCTAGCTCCAATTCTATTCATCAAAAGGAATAAAAATAAGAAAAAAACTTATTTCATATAGCGGTGTCATTGTTATGAAAGCTATGTTTCTTGTCAAGTCACAAAAAGCCGCCAAAATGTTAATGACAACTGTTAAAGCTTGACTGCTCTCAGTTAAGAAAATAACTATCTTTCAGAAAGGCTTATATTTGTGACATGACCAGTCTGACTTTTTTAAGATAGAGAGGGAGGGGCTATCTGAATTACCAGGAGAACCTCATACACCATCAACCACTGGACAAATAATGGACAGCACTGGTGAGCTGGGTTGACATCAGAAACCATATGTAAATGTGACACTGAGAGATGCATAATGTGATGTAATGAGTACAAAACTTCTGAGACTTTTCACATTCTTTTTCAACATCTGGATCAGTTTACTGTATGTTTGAAAATATGTGGAAGAGTAATTTCAACCCACAGTGCCTGTCATCAACTGTAAGGAGCATAATGGTGGTAATGATATCTGAATAACACTGAGGCCTTGAGGAGCAAAAATGTTTGTAATCTTATGTAAGAATAGACTTCGGAGTCTGGAACAGGACAGCAATTCCATGGACAAGCAAAAGATATAATTAATGACACCTGGGATGTGGGTGTCTTGAAAAAAAAAAAGGGTGCCTATTTGTAAATGTTTAGAAAATGAAAGATGATTTGATGCCAATAAAGGAAATTGTACTTTGAATATGGCTAAATATTTTTTCTTATCATAAAATATTTTAAATCAAATTTATGTTGAAGAGGGATTAAGTGGGTATTGAATTGTTCTTTAATAAAATACATCAATATTGAGGACTTACTGAGGAAATAAATAATTCTAATATTAATAGATAGCAGATTAATTAGACCATGTAATAGACTATTTGTTGATGTCACGTGTGACACAATTTTTAAGTTTATAGTTAAAGTAAAATAAATCAAATTAATAAGCAGCATTATATACATCTTTCACCTAAACCTTTATGTATTCACTATGACCATTAATTGCACAGGACAATTGCACCCCCAGTTGTAATAACAAATGGTGTGCAGCATTGTACTAGAGAAGAAAAATAAACAGAATTCAGATTTTTTATTGGAAACAAATGTCAGTGGTTAAATAAAAAATGAAATAATCACAAATATCATCGTACGTTCTTTGTTCATTGTTGCTGTTTACTAATAGTAACTTTTCAAATCTACGGCATTATATAGAACGGTATAAAAGTTTACATGCAGACAGAATATCTGAGAGATCTGTATCAACGCCTGACTATTTATCAACTGACTTTTTTTCACCTATCACTTCTCTGGAACTGAGGTGCACTTGTTTATCTTTACGTGGAAGCGCGATCGGAGAAGGCTTCTCTTGTATTCTTTCATATCTCCGCCCACACTAAATTTGCGATCCTTAAACCACGTGCACCCGTGGCGGAGAGGCGTTTCCACGTGTTGGCGTTGGATTAGATGATTGGCCACTGTGTGTGGCAGTCATTTTGTAAAGCAAAACATACCCGCCCAGTGTCCCCGGGATGAGGAGAGGACGAGAGTTTCAACAGAAGAGAACAGGGAAATGAAGTTATCAGACAGGCCAGCCCTGCAACTCTCTCTTTACAACTAGGTAGCTAGCAAGTTAGGTGACAGACGGTCACGAGTAGAGGGATTTATATAAAATATCAAAGCTATGAAGGTCGTTTGAGCAACTTGTAACTACAACGAGTGAACGGTAGATAGCTACGGCTATAGATCTCAGATAACGTAACAGGCATTTAAAAGTGGTGTTCCGGTGGAAAAAAGAAAGTGGGGACAACTTGCTAGCTTGCTAGCTAACCTTTAGCCATCGAGCCTGCTTCGGCTTCACAACTAGAGTTCACTCGGTGAGTCTTGACAGCCTGAGCTGAATATTTCAGCAGTGTGCTATATGTGTTTTCCACGGTGCTCGCTGTCCTCGCACCGACGCCAGTTCGCTTGTTTCTTGCTACAGCTAACTAGGTCACAAGCTAGCTCAACTTTGCTGCTCAACATTGCTGTAAACGGTGACATTGTTGCCGTCTTGTTCGCCGTTATATCCTCGGCTAAAAAGTTCGTGTTTTATTCGGCTGGGTTTACTTGGAGAAACTATATCAAGAGAAAACGCATCATAGAAGTATTACTTTAAAGCTAATCTACTTGCATTATCTTTGAAAACTAATGTGAAGTTAGCTGTGTTAGCTAGCTTTGGGTGCTGTCATGGTCTTCAACACTGTAACGTAACTCAGTGGTTTTACTTATGAGTGTCGATTTTCAGACAATATAAATAACTTAGCGGTAAGGTTTCTTTCTTCAGGTGAGGGCTTTTCAGCCATTTCCTGATGCAAAGACACAGGAAGTTGAGTTTCTTTAATCGCATATCACAGATATTGGAAACGGTGTTTTATTTCCTCAGAGATTTGCGCTTGGATTACTATTCTTCAGTCATGCCTTTTCCTTTTGGGAAGTCTCAGAAGAGTCCAGCTGATATAGTGAGGAGTTTGAAGGAGAATGTGGCAACAATGGAAAAGATGGATGCTGGAGACAGCAAAAAGTGTGAAAAGGTTGGCATATGATTTTTTCATTTTGATTTGTGTCCCTCATTCCCAGCACCAACTAATAGCCATTCGCTATTTTCTGTAATCAAGGTTGCAGAGGAGGTGTCCAAAAATCTGGCTTCACTGAAGGAGGTATTAAGTGGTACAGGTGACAAGGAGCCTCAAACCGAAGCAGTTGCTCAGCTTGCACAAGAGCTGTACAACACCAACCTGCTCATTTCTCTCATTGCGAACCTGCAGAAGATTGATTTTGAGGTGGGGTAATGTACTTATGTCTGCAGTGACTGTATGTGTGTATAAAGTATTGATCCCTTTGTACCAAACTGTCAGCATACTCCCATTGCATGTCTCATTTCAACATTGATGCCGAAAGCAAAAATGTCTCTCAGTCAGATATTCAACTCTGTGAGTGTTTTTTTTTCACAGGGGAAGAAGGATGTGGTTCATTTGTTCAGCAATATTGTGAGACGTCAGATTGGCACCCGTACACCCACAGTAGAATACATCTCTACGCAACAACAGATCCTCTTCATGCTTCTGAAAGGGTAAGTTCATTTTTTTCAAGTTAAATGATAAATGTTTGATATCTGTGCTGTGTTACATGTATTAGCGGGAAATCAAATTTCAGATCCTCTTAAACTCTACACTAATTATTTGGTTTTAGGTACTTTTAAAACTTTTTTTTGGGATAAATCACTTTAGCTTAACATGCCTTATGATTTCCTACATTACCCGGTATGTGTTTCAACAACTCCCAGAGGAACGAGCATGAACTTGTTGCTTTCACCTGTGGGTAACGCATGTTGATGAAAAGATAGCTGAATGCTGGTTTTACAGCTTTAAAAACTGAGTCATGCTGTCTACTTGAAGAGCAACGTGTCTTGTGGCTGCATGGCATTATGGTCAATGGAGGCTTGTTTTTGGATTAGATGCAGTCTTTGCTAACAGCCATGGGTTAAGGTTTTTAAGTTTTATTAGTAAATGTCATGTCTCTAAAGAGGATCATCCTGACATTTAATGTTGAAATGGAGGGGGATTCTTCTGCTAAATGGTTCCCCTTTTGCTTCATTGTGAATTGTTCACATTGGACGGCTATCTTCAGGAATGTCAAAACTACATTAAAAATAGGGCCATGTCATGTTCATACTTAATGCCTCATTAACAGTGTTGAAGATGTTTGGGATGGATTTTTTTATGAGATTGTTTTGGTATGTGTTACATCTACACTGTTCTGTTTATTTTTTTTGACGAGGCAAAGCACTTGACCTGGTACTGACATGTGTTGACCTCTACAGATATGAGTGTGCAGAAGTGGCTCTGAACTGTGGAATGATGCTGAGAGAGTGCCTGCGTCACGAACCTCTGGCACGGACCGTGCTCTTCTCTGAAGACTTCTACTGCTTCTTCCGTTATGTTGAGCTCTCAACCTTTGACATTGCCTCGGATGCATTCGCCTCATTCAAGGTACACTGACATATTTTCTTTCTTTTTATAGCATGTTCACACCAACAGTTCTGATGTAATATTTCAGGCTATTGTGCTCTCTCTCTCAGGATCTCCTCACAAGACACAAGATTATGTGTGCAGATTTCCTCGAGAACAATTATGATAGGGTGAGCCTTCTTGCATGAATTTTTATCATTGATAGAGAGAATAACCATATTGCTATGCTTAATGAACTTTTAAAATTTCAATCAGGTATTCACAGAATACGAGAAGCTCCTGCACTCTGAAAACTATGTCACCAAGCGTCAGTCTTTGAAGGTAAAGGCTCCATTGCTCTTTCAAGTCAAAGTCCATAATCCTCAGATTAAAGTGTAGCTGCCATACTTGCTTACTAAAATTGACTGTTTACAAGAAGCTCTTAATTTAATTGCACACTATGTTTCAGCTCCTTGGGGAACTTCTCCTGGATAGACACAACTTCACTGTCATGACAAAATACATCAGTCGGGCGGAGAACTTGAAGCTGATGATGAATTTGCTAAGAGACAACAGCAGAAACATCCAGTTTGAAGCTTTCCATGTGTTCAAGGTGTGCACATAAGAAATGTTTCATCATTGCAACAGTTAACTATTTACTTATCTTGTTTTAGTATGAAATGACACATATTTTTTGGTAAAAATAATACTGTTGACATTAGTTGGAGAAATATGTTAAATAGCACCTAAAACTACATTAAAGTGTTTTCTTTGTAGTTGTGTACCCCCATTATCCCAGATGTTCCATCAGTGTTCCACCAAGTGAACTCTTGGTCATTTTAATTTTCAATTATCAGAGGAATGATCTTAGCAAATATTATCTGCAGCTTGGTCCTCAACCCATTCAGGGCATTTTTGTCTGCCAACCGGGTTGAAGAAATGTTGATTTTTGACATTCAACTGCTTTATTCTGTGCTTTCACTGCTTTAATTCATGGGATCTGTTTTAGAGAGAAAGAAAAAACCTCTTTGTGGATAGTTCATCTCTTGGTAAAAGCTACCTAAACGATAAAATCAAAAGGAATCCTTACTGGGAGAAGCCAACTGCAATGATGGCGTTAGTTGGGAAGACAGCAACTCCCAAGAGCCCAGGCTATTTCATTACATCAACAAACGTTCACATTTGTTTTTTGTTTTTTTTTTTAATGAGAGCACCCTAACTTACAAAACAATTAGATAAAATTACATAATTTGTGTGAATTTAGTGTTGTATGTCACTTTAGGATGAAAATTTTCTAATCATCACTTCACATGATCTTGCTGTCTATTTTAGGTGTTTGTTGCAAACCCCAACAAGACTCAGCCCGTGTTGGACATCCTCCTGAAGAACCAGACCAAACTTGTGGAGTTCCTGAGCCACTTCCAGACCGACAGATCAGAGGATGAGCAGTTCTGTGATGAGAAGAACTATCTGATTAAGCAGATCCGGGACCTGAAGAGGCCCACAGCACCGGAGGAAGCTTGACGCGGCAGGGACGACTGTTTCATCAGGTGGTAGATGAATTGGTGGTGGCTGGAGCTGCAGAGGGCTGAGGGAGAGTCATGCTTCATTAAAATTTAATATTAACTACAAAATATAAGAAAAAAAGTAAAGAATACTTCCTTATTTTTCTTTTTCTGTTTTTTTTTTTTTTTTTTTTTTTTTTTTTTTTTTTTTTTTTTTTTTTTTTTTTTTAGTGTGGATGTGGAGGTGATTTCCATCCAGCAATGTGAGTGGGCCAAGAACTGTTATTTAAACCATAGTGCTTCTCCTTTAGCGATAATGAAATGCTTTTAGTCCGTTCTTGTAATGTTGGACCTTAAACTGTTACCTTTCCATATACATTGTTGCTGGCAGAGACCTTTGAATGACTAAACAACCAGTTGACAGCCAACATGTCCATATTTAAGAGGTTGAACAGCTGAGGAGAAGTAAATATATTATTTTTCTAATGTATCTTTATGGTAAACAGATTGAAACACACAGTAACCCTTCTCTCTAAACATCGTTTAGTCTAACTAATTGCATAGGTTTGGTTCATTGCCTTATTGTAAGCTGTTGTGTTGTACAGGGACTTAAATATTTAGAAATACGGCTTTGGTAGAGTGACACGGATCATATTGGCTAGGTCATCACATAGTATTTTGGGGGTATTAATTATTAGGCCTTTGGTTGCTTGTGTGTGGTTCCAGAGGTCAGGAATGATCCTGCAGTGCTGTTCTTGCCAATGCATTAGCTGGCACAGGAAGAGGAAATCAAAACCATAGAGGAATCAATTAATTGTGCTGTGATTTTTTTTTTTTCTCAGGCTGCGTTCAGTGAGGCTTACATGACTGAAATAGAAACAAGGCATCAGATAATGCTGCAGGGTAGCAACCATCCATTCAACGCTAACACTGACAGCCAGGATATAGCAATTGATCTCACTGGGAGCACTCCATCTCATCCTCACATACTGAGCACAGATAGAATGATTCATTGCAAAAAAAATGAACTATTAATTCACAGGGTTTTAAACTACTTGATGTGTGCCATGTTTGGCATTTCTCCTTTTCAGCTTAAGTACTGCATAACACAAGAAATAATATTGCAGTTTACAAGGAGGTGTTGCCCTGATGCATCTGAAGTATGTTGCAGTGTATATGTGTTATTCATATGAGAGCTTGATGTGTTATTTATGGTTAGCAGACACATGGAAGAGGGATCATACTTATGATTATCAAGATTTGCTTTTTCTTTGAAAAGTTTTCTAATTTTGGTTTGCATTTGGCACATTGAAAATTTGACATACCAGTGTTAAGACTTTAACAGATTTTAGGTATTGGACACAAATACAATAAGTCTTCCCTCTATGCTCAGCCATTTAAACAGATGATTTGGCTTTTTTTGAAGTGAGTTTTGTGAGGGACATATCCATAGTGAGGGTCTTACCTACATTTAACAGCGGTCAACTTGGCATGACCCCACTTTGAAGCCGGCAGGAGTACTGACACTGAGCTGTGGATGGGGGCAGCAGCAAAACTTACCGTAGTCACCTCAAAAAAATCTATAGCATTGCTATATTTAGAAACTTTTCTCCCACCATCAGACAGCCCTGTTCATGTTTATGTGGGGAACTTAGGCTGTGCTCCCATCAAAGCCACCAGACTCCATTGACAAAAATGATCATTTTACCCTGCAGAACAGGGAGCGGTCTGCCTCTCTTAATGGCATGTTTGCATGATTGTGTGACTTTTAAAAGGGTAGTTACTTTGCTAATACTCTTGCCTACATCTCAAAACTGGGGGTCATGCTGACTGTTATCTCCTGTATGTGTAGTCCTAATTTAAAAAAAGAAAGAAAGAAGGAAAAAACACTCTAATCCTTTTTCATGTATATTTAACTGAAACGTTGAGACACTGTTATTTATGTTAAAACTAAAATGTATTATTTTATTCAGGGTTGTAATACAGTAACTAGGGATAAGTACTTCATACAACTCAAGTTAGTAAAATCAAAAGACCAGATGCTCAAGCTCAGGTCCTGTTTTGTTTTCCTTTTTAATGTGATTACATTGATACATTTATTAGAATGCGCTGTAACCTACTTATGATGCACCAGAAAGCACATCCCAACATTTGTCAACACATTGTCAACATAACCATGTGCACTTTTAAAACACAAATGAGTTTGTTTTTGACAAGCACTGAATTTATTGCGTTCCTCACATGCATCACTGATTAGTTGTATTTCTTAAAAAGACTTCTGTTCTAATAATTGCCTTACTTCTGCCATTGTATCTGAAATGGCATATTAGGGATTTCAAGAAATATGTTTGTGCGCACAGTCTTCTAGTATATACCTCATGGATTTGAGTTTGCAAATGCTGTGTTCTCTTTCCTTTCCTTCCTCAACATGATATTTTATTTGACAGTTTAAAATACACCACAGTGGTTTGTATGCATGCCTAAACTTGATATATATGTTCAAACTTGAACAGGGACTGCGACCTGGTTTTCACGATGGAAAACTAGATTTTTAAACCTAAATATTTCATTGGGTGGTGCCACACAAACGTTAATTCATAATGAATTGCAGTGTGGTACCTTGTAATGAACGTTGCCTTATTTAAAGACATTTAATGGATCGTAATAATGATGTAAAATTCCAGACCCTTTTAAACCAAAGTCAATATGAAAAGGGTTAAAATGTACATTTCTAATCCCAAATGCATTCTAGTTAATGTTTCAGATCCACATCAAGTGTAATGTAGCTTTATCACGCACTGCTTTACACTCTACTGTGATCCTGTGAGTGTAAATATATATTTTAATACAGATTAGTAGGCTACAATTTTTCAGTTGTGATTAATTAGTTTCTTTTTGTAATCCCTATTTGGTACACTGCACCAGATAGTTATAAGGTCAGTCTTAGACCTTTATGGATCCAGAAAATAATTTGGGAATTCTGCTGTGAATGTGGTACATTACACACAAATAGACTGAAGTCCTGCACAATGTGCATTGTCATGTCAACAGTTTATGAAAGAAAGTTTGTCTCAGAGTGCATTTACTCTCAACTCATCATTCTCATTTGTGATGTTTAACCTGAAACACAATTTTTATGCTTCAGACTAAACCTACATACAACAGTTATTATTAATATATCCCTGAGCAAAAACAAAGTTTTAGCTTTCTGACAAACATGCATAACAGAGTGTGATAGTATTTAATATTATCCAATATTTATGTAAAGAATAACATCTCAATATTTTTAGATTGAGTGACAGAATGTGCATACAAAACTTTCTTGAAAAATTGAGTCCAGCCATGACGTGCACTTTGGGGAGGACATGCTGTACACAGACTTCCCACCTGGGGGAGCTGTTGGCAACAATTGGCCCAATTGTATTAGTTGAGCAAACAAAGCATTTCATGTTTCTATGACCCTACCTCTAGTTACGACTATATTAATCACTGGCAGTAGTATGTAGATGTCAACACAAATTCCTTAAAATCAATATTATATATTTCGTAATTTAGAGTTCTTCTCTGTTTAAATATTTGTTGTGCTTCTTTTTCTTTCTTTTTTTTTTTTTTACTCTGTTGCCTTCTTTTTGCCCCTTCTCTTTCCACACTCTGGATGTTTTCTTTATTTACCATGGGAGCGAATTATGTGTACATAACTTTATAAAGGATAAAAAGTGTGAAAGCATTCATGAAAATAAAACTTTATGGCAATTTATGTTGTGTGGCTTCAGCAGTTTAATAGACACAGTTACTGCTTATTGTCAGGTCCACCCACACAGGTTTCCCAGAATGCACTCCATCACACCTCTCTCATCACTGTGGGGTGTGAACATCAAGTGAAAACTCCAGTGTTTGACCTTTTAAGGGATAGTCTTCAGGAGCCTGGGATTCATTTTTACACAAGTAGTTGGTGTAAAGTGATTAAACCAGATTATACCAGCTTAGTTTTGAGGAAATGATTTCCCTTCATCCAGTCATGCAGAGGCAGACCTGCTGCAGTGCTGCACTCCACACACAGTGGCAGCAGCCTGTGATACTGACGGCATATCATCTACAGCAGGCTTCACTCCGGCTTGGGGCTCTTCTGTGTGGAGTCTGCATGTTCTCCCTGAGTCTGTGTGGGTTCTCTGTCCTCCCACAGTCTAAAGACATGCAGCTTAGGTTAAATTTGTGACTCTAAAATGCCTATAGGAGGGAGCAGATGAACAGATGTTTGTCCCTATGTGTCTGTGCTATGAATGTCTGGTTGTTCTCCTGAGAAGTGTTCTTCAGATATGACACAAATGTCCATTTAGACTCGAAGATGAAATGATTAGATTTTTAAGGTCAAATATTGAGGATATAATTTCACACAAATGTCTATTAGGATTAAAAGAGGAAGTGATGACTTTTTACATCCAAAATGTTTAAGGGGGAACGTCACTGTGACATCATGATGTTCTGCAAAAACCCTTTTCTGGCTGTTACTCAGGTGGAGCTATTTCACATTCACAGATAATACATTTTTTGACACTAATCTTGAGTACCCATCCTGTACAGATTTTCTGTGCTGCCAAAAGTCTGTGAAGCATCAGTGTTTAGCAAAAATATATAATTAATACCATTTAATAAATTATTTTGTTAAAGCGTTCTTTACAGCATACAGTGGCAAGAAAAAGTATTGGAAGGAATTTTTTTGCATGAATTTGTGTTTTGAATGTTTCAAATAAGTGCTCAATAAACGTAGTTCTAGTTGTGTTGTGGTATAAGATTTAGCACATTGTGGTGGGCACATTGGGACTTGAATGCAGATCAGGTCAAACTTTATGATAAATCAATGCAGAAAACTGTCATTTCAAAGGGTTCACATACTTTTAATTACAACTGTTAAGTCTAGACGACACTAGGTGCTAACTGTAGTGTGTGCTTTTAAATTGAATATTGTGGAGCATACATAGTCTTGGTTAACTTTATAGAACAATATTTCACAAAATAGTCTAATCTTAAATGAAGCAGTTTATGAATTAGTATGGCTACTTTATAAGAAGGGGGGTAAAACATGCAATTGAGGAACACTTGCCACCTACACCCCCTCAGCGCATCCTTCAGGTGATAATCAACAAATACAAGGTTGAAAGAGAAAAATACTTATCAAGGAGAGCATTGTTAGGTGCTCTGCTCTGTGGTTTCTCTGCACAATGAATGAAATGCCTCAACAGTCAGACTTGTTCTCATTGCACAAGGATCCAATGTTACATGATGTGTTTTCTGAACAAGCAACAGAAGGATATTTGTCTAATTTGTGTATGTAAATGTAGCTCTATCTCGAGAGTCACAGCTCACATCTTGTCAAACTTATTTACCCAGTGATGCAAATGATTATTGCTAAAAAATACCCCCTCCTCCCAGTAGTAAGCCCAGTTCAAAACACTGGGACACATTCCAGCCTACCAGGAGGTATCCAACATGAGGCCTGCTCAGTGGGCTGCCGCTCTATTGTCTGTGTCTGTGTGGAGGTCAATTCTAATTCCTGAAAACTTGCAGGCCAAAAATAGAAGGAAAAGTCATTATTTCTCTACCAGGTCAAGTCTTTTTTAATGTTACATTTCATTCTGTAATGCAAAATGACCTCCCATCCATGAGCTAACCCCGCTTTTCTGCAAATGAGCAAAAAATGTTGGTGACCATAATTAACCCTGCTTCTCTATCACTAGCAGGCTTCCTGAGATCAAACATACTGGCTGAAAGAATAAAGAGGAAAATGGGCATCTGCAATTTATTTAATTCCCCTTCAAAGTGCAGCACTCAGCCTATGGAAGCAGAGAACATGCAGCATGGGAAAGTAGGTTAAAGTTCAACCAAGGAAGAAGGCAAGTAAGGCAACGCTGCAGCCCGTTCCCACAGTGGGGGAAGTGCCACCATGCTTCACAGAGCCTCTGCATCTTTTCAACGCCAGGATCTCAGTAAAGTTCAGTGTTGCACAAACAATATGACTTAGTGATATTAGTGTGCACATGAGGCGGGATGGTGCAGGGACGTGATGGCTGCAGACAGCACAACACTGTGGGGGCAGGGTTTACAGGGGTTACAGGTCACAAGCCTCCTGGGTTCCTTTGACCAGCAAGGCGCTCAATAGATGAGCGAGATGGGTTCATAAAACTATCCGCCTTGTGACTCTTGCAAACTGTGCAGGAAAAAAGAAAACTTTTCGAGGGACGCCACATTAGAAGAAAAGTCTCCATTTGATGCGCCAGAGTGAAGAAGAACCGTGTTTGTGAGAGGATTCAAGGGCGACACCAGCAAAGATTGCGTCGCCTGCGCTCCTCTCCCCACCCCCACAAAGGGAAAAACAACAAAAAAGATGCTCTCAGAATTTCATGCTTGGCAGAACTTTTTGTTTGTGCAGAGAGGGTGGCAAAGAGTGCTGCAGAGGGTACAACATCTGCGGGCTAAGGTACGGACAGATATTGAACATTTGTGCAGGGTGGGCAGCTAAAGTGGACCCATTCAACAGAATAAAGCTCCACGCAAAGCAGAGGTAGGTGTGCACAGCCTTTAATATATTTATTTCATCATATATTAACCCACGTGCTCAGCAAAGCATTTAAAAAGTTTTTGTTTTTGTTGCACAAACTTTTCATATGAAGAATGCTTTGAATCTTTTTTCCTTATTAGACTGCTGTTCCGGTGTATTGAAACGTGTCCTGTGCATTAACCTTTACGTAGCCTATGTAACGAAATTGTATTATGATTTAAATAATCAAACATGTTGTTTGTAATTTCTTATACCTTATATTCCTCGCTAACTTTTGTTTCCTAAAAGTTGAGTGTGCTCAGGTCTTTGTTGTGTGTGCTGCCACACGGTACTCATCCAGGGTCTATTTTATTAATCCGCAGACAATTAGAAATCCATCCTTCCTCCCGCTGCTCACCAGCTGCTGTTTACGTGCCTTACGTAAGTGAATAAACGCGGATGTGATCGAGAGGATTTTTTTAATTGACGGGAGTTGACGCGCTCATCATCACATCACGAGACGCTGTTGGCGCCACTTTGTTAAAGCTGCACAGGCAGAGCGCGCGGAGCCGCTCACAGATCCACTGCTGCCAGTTACACATTATCCAGTTTATCACTATAGATAAAAGCACTTTTATAGGCTGTTTTATAACTTCGATCATACTTTTCACCACGTGTGCTTTAAGTATGGGAAGCCAGGGAATCGGTATTTTAATAGGAAAAGACCTTTTTATTGTTTCTAAATATAAAGTGAAAAGTATGTGTAGTATGTATATATTTCCATATCCCCAAAATGTTTCAAGCTTTTATTTAAGTGTGATATGCACTTTTTGATCAAAGTACTTCTACTCAAGTACATATTTTGAGGTACTTGTACTTTCCGTGAGTTTTTTTCTGCTGCTTTTTACCTAATCAATGTTGTACTTTTTTCTACACTACATTGATTTGATAATTTTTCAGGTTCTAATGACTAATATGACATTCAATCAACTCATCATCGATGACTTTTTGCAACAACAACAAAAAAAATTAAAATAGTATGTTATGGCTTGCTGATATTCATATATTTGATTATAGATTATGTGTTTTTGTCTTGGTAATGTATATTATTGCCCAATGTTACATTGGAAAAATAAACATTACATCAGAAAATAAACATTTTGGTCACATGATCACCACTCAGAAACCAGGAAACATGTTTAATAATGTGTTTGTTAAATATCATCCATAGTAAACATGATGAACATATGAATGCATCAATAATATTTAATCCAATAATAAAATATTCTAAAATATGCCATTCTGCTGTTGACATATAGTTGATGGATTTCTATACAATGGTATTTCTACTTTTATTTAGGTGCAAGATCTGTGTCCCTGTTCCACCTCGGGGTGTAAGCTTGGTTTGAAAGTAACCTGAGCAAATTTACTAAACTACTCCAATTATTTCCATAAGTTTTCTTTCTTCCCTACATTTATCTTATGTCTATCTTATAGAAAGTATTTCTTGTCTTATTGATGGTAAATGTGAAATGTAAGAATTTTTCAAGGTTTTCATACCTGAAGATGTGTAAGCACAGAGTTTGGTTTACCTCCGAATACATTTCATTCAAATTTTAATGAGTTACCCACTCTGCAGCTTAGATTTTAGATATTTGTCCACATTTGTTTCTAACAGTGGAGTTTGTTGTGTTTCAGATGGTCCAGACTGGAGGCGTGCTGCCTGGAGGAGTTGGAAGTAATCCACTACATCAGTCCGCCTCTTATGGTCCTCCAGCTAAGGTGCATCTAGTGTAGTTAGTGAAGTAGTTCAGTATCTACTGCCCTAGTTGCTCCTTCTGGCTGGAGGGCTTGTTCCTTTTCAAGATCTCAAATATTTATCACTGTATTTGCCATGAAAACCACATCATCCCTGGAAGGGAACGCCTCCTGAGCTATTTTAGAAAACGAATGTTTTTGATTTGTTTCTGTCTTTTTCTGATTTCTCTGATTTGTTAGAGACAAAGTGCCGTAGCTTCTTTCCTCAGTTTTAACTCAGAAACATTTCCTAATAATGGACTCAAAGCAGATTCATCTTAAGAAATCCAAGCCACGTTAAATCTAAATGGTGATTTATAAGAGTGATTATAGTAGGCAACCATAAGCAGTTACAATCACACATTTTAAAGGAATTGCTTATCAATATTATTATATTATTATATTTAGAGTTATTAACCAAAGTTATTTGGTATCAAAATAAATAAAATATTAATATTAAATATTTGTCAAATTCAAGTATACTTCTATGACCTTGACAACAAAGCTGGCATGAAATGTATTAAAAGTTGCCAAAAACAACAGGATAACAAGTTTCTGATGCAATATTTATAACTAATCCAGCTTGATGCTTTACGCTAACTTTCTGCAGTGATTGTGCTTTTTATTTGGGTTAATTGCTTGTGTCTTCCCTGTACTGTTATTGTTATACATTAAACATAGAATAAAACATCCTAAAATCTGTCAGTAAGGGGTAGCAGGTCGCTCAGTGATCTAAAGGGTTCCCAAAAAGGTTTTAAGTGCAGCAGGAATCAGACATTTCTTCAGTGACTCATGACTTTGTGACCCTTGCTGAACATGTTGTTGACGGTGCAGTTCCAAAGTGCTCACAGTGCAGGTAGTACACACTGATCTACTGCAGTTTGTGCACTTCAGGTACTGCCGGTCACCTTCCCTCATGCACTACATCAGCCTGTTTACACTTGAAGGAGGAACTCATGTGGGTTGACAGCGAGTTTTGTTGGTTTGCTCTCAGCTCCTGCCAGTCTCTGCTGTGCAAATCCATGCAAAGCTCTCTGTTTCTCAGACGCGCAGCCAAAGCAAGAGATACAGGGTTTGGGGTTTTTTGTTGTTCCAAGCTTTGATGAACACTTGAAAGACTAAAAAAATCATATTCACCGCAGGCACAAGAGAGCAGCTGTTCTTTTTTTCTCACCCTTTGTTGCAGTCGCGTTTGACTCTACATGCATCTTAACAGTAAGGGTCTTTGACACTGCTGCTTGTCTCGCTGTTTTCAGGTGGATGACTTCTCAATTTCAATACTAATCAGAATGAAAGAAATTGCACAGTATCCATCTGCAATCAGCCAGATGTTGTGAACAGCCACGTGTATTAGAGTGAACTTATCTGTGCAGAAATGCTAAGTTGCTGGGATAGATTTGCTTTTCTCTGCATTAATGAACTTTGCTCAACCTGCAGAGTTGAAGTGCTGACTGAACACTAGGTGGCACCATTTCAACTGAATTGGTTCTTTGGAGCTGAATGGAATTGTCCACCCCAGATAGAAGATAAAGGGATAACAAGTGAAAAAAAAATCCATAAGGTGATGCTGTTGAGTTAGATATATGTATTTAACGAAGATAATAGTCTAGTTTTGCTTGTTTTGTGCACATTTTCTGAGTCTTACTCTCTTTCTGTACATTTCCTCCATGTGGCTGAATAATAAAAGCTCATTTTCAGATCATATCCGGAGCTTATGTGTCATTGTCAGAGTAAAATATGTGCATTTCCTGGCCACATTACGCGCCTGTGCCACTGTGCCCCAATTGCATCCCATAACACACACTGCCATTTATCTAGCACGTAATACAGCGCAGTATTCCCCTCCTCCTATCTCCACTCCTGCAGCCACGCACAACCAATGTATCAGCTCGCATCACTACTGTTACGCGAAGAGAGAGGGGGGGGGATCTCTAGACTCTTAGGTTCAGGCTGTGGCGCGCGCGCTTTTTTGTGTGTGTAGGAGATTGGGAGCGCGCGCGCATGTATCCGGGCTCGTCCATCTGTGCAGGGAGCTGAGAGTCAGAGCCGCAAGTGAAGAGGGACTCAGAAGTTATCAGCATCGGAGAAGCTCCGCCAAGAGGCTCAACCGAGGGGGAGGAAGAAATCAGGAGGATGGTGATCAGAGCTGAGCCGGAAGCTGCAGCTCCACCTCACCAGCCTGAACACGGGATGCTCCTGTAACTTTTAATGTGCTGAAGTTGATCTCCCTGCTGTTTGTCGCTCTATTCAGTCCGGTTTGGTTATTCAGCGCTGCCATGCCTGCTCCGTCAGCGCACGGTGCGCTCTTTCTGTGCGCTTTCCTCCAGCTGTTCTCCCTGCCCGGCGGACAGGTGCCATCCTGTCAGGAGGTGCGCACCGTGTTCCAGTCACTGCATCCGGGCTCCAAGTGGGTCCCCGAAACCCCGGTGTCAGGTAACCACCATCAAACTTGTGCACGCAGATGTGTTGGTTTTTACGCATATGATATGTAGATTGTTTGCACTTCTATGGGGTTAAACAGCTCTCTGTGATTTCATCTCTGACTGTCAACACTCAAATGCAACCACACTGTTCAGTTTCAGAGTGCATTAGCATTACAACAGTCCTCTAACGCCATCCATCCAAGGCTGCTGACTTCTCTAGTACCAGCCCACACACTCTCCGTCCCTCTGGCGCAACATTTACCTACCTTCTCTGAGAAAAAAAATCCATTGGCCAGTTAAGTATCTTGTTAAAAAGCAGAGTTATGTAATGTAATAGTTAACTGTTAAATAACGAGCTTGCAGAATCGATTTGCTCCAGTATTGATCCAAACATGCAGCCTAGTAACTAACTTTGATTTGGTCATGGCTTTTTAAAATTGGAAGAATATGTGTGCAGGTGTTGTGGGTTTGAATGTTCTCCCAAGTTTGAAATACATAGGGCTGGGCAATATGACATTTTTGATATTAAAAATCAGTAATGGATGTAATGACCTGATTAAGTGTGTAAAGGCAAATAATAAAAAATCACTCCGGTGACTTCAGAAAATCCCATTACTTTACTGTAATGCAGCCCATAAAAGTAGGAAAGATACTTTAAATGATATCCAAAATCTAAGATGATGTCCAACATCACAATGTAATTTAGCGATTTATATTGCCCATCCCTTGTTTGAGTGGTTTTCCTCAACAGATGATGGACTGCACACAAACAAAAGGATCAGCACTCTTCCTTTATGAGGATTCATTAACAGTCATGTTCAGCCTGCTCTCTTGGCAGCTTTCCTCAGCCACATTGTCACAGAATATAGATTAGCGGTGTGATATGAATTGTGACCATCCTGGAAAAAAATCTGTAAAAGACGCAATTATCCAAAGGGATAATTATTGTTCCCTGGAGCTCAAATGTCAGCGGCTCTGCCTCAGAGGAGGACAGAGCGTGTTTGGAGAAAAGTGACTGGACTTTTGAGACGTGCTTTTAAACATCTCGCCCTGTTTTTGCAGAATGCGACGTGTTTATGCCCGACTGGAGCCTGTTGCATGCATTCAAATTCAGCATGTTAATGGAGACCCCTCTCATGTGGCTGAATCACAGCCAGCTGCAAATGTTAATTGGGTGTTATAGTGTCATGTCAGCACGGAGAAGTGCTCTGGGTTAACAGTTTTCTCTCCGTTCCCAGCATGCAATCCTCACACACCTCGCTCCCACCTGATTCAGAGAGGTTTACCAAATAATGCTAAATGTTGCGTGAACATGGAAGAGTGTAATGAATCACAACATGATTCAAATCAAACAGCAGGAGAGATGGGCGACACACTTTGAAGCATATTTTGTCATGCTGTATTAATCTCCTATCTGTGTTCGTGCAGCCTCAACCACTGCATCTCTCTGTGCATCCATCTTTAATCACACGCCCTCCACCTGCGCTATCAAGCTTATTATCAGCCTGAATCACTGTAGAAGGCCAACAGAAATATTTACCCCCTCTTCCAAAGCAGTGGCAGGCAGCCCAGCTGTGCAGATTCACTGAGAAGTCAGTCTGGGCTGGACACCCTGCACACCAGGCAGCTCAGAAGCATTACTGAGTCTGGAAATCAATCCACCAGTCAGCCAAAGGACAATTCATCCTGGCCAGTTAAGAGGTACTTTGGTTTACACGTTCCCATGACGCCCACGGCTTCTCTGTTGCAGATTAATTGCTGGTTTTATTAAGTGAGCTGGTAGTACAGTGCTTTATCAAATGATTGATGGCAAAGCAGGAAATTAATACAGTAAACACTACATTTTAAGATCACTGTGGAAGACAAGTTTAAAAATCTGTAATTCCTACTATAAGGATCTATAATGAGACAGCTCATGATGAAATGATTACAGTCCATTAAAGGCACAGTATGCAGGAGTTGTGGCTTACTGTTTGTAATCACAACATTCAGACTGAAAGCAGATTTACACTTGATGTGGAACAGGCTTGGTCTGCTCGGCAATTTGCCTTGTTGTATTCGCTTTTAACTCTCCTGTCCTATATTCCAGTTTTCATCACTTTGTGCCACAAGGTGATGCCCAGAAAGGTTCTGAACAAAATGAAAAGAAAATAACCCAATACAGACAGGGGACAGTGTCTCTGTTGATGCAGACACTGACGCATGCTACTTTTGTATTAGTCTATACAAGGTTTTAATTGTGGTATAATATTATTGCAAAGTACATACACATACAGGTACATATAGTAATCATGTAAGAGAGCATTAAATATATAAAATGACATAAGACCTGAAACCATAACTTGTTTATATAAAATATAAATGGGAATTTCAAGTGTACCTCCTGACCTCTAGCATTCTGTTTTTGTCTATCACCTCCTTCCGAGCATTACAATTTGTTGTTATCTTTTTTATAGAAAAGTCCTGCATATTATACCTACAAAAAGCATCAAGTATGTGAGTCTTAACAATGATTTTTCATATTCTCTGTATCTGTGATTGTTGTTTAGCATTTCCCTCTCAAATCCATGATAAACTGAACGGTATTTCTTTTTTTGCAGTTTCTAACAGCCACACATGAAGTGAAACCCTTCTGGTTTCTGACTGTATCCAACATGACTTTTTGTCAAAGAAAATTAATGTTGTGTTTTTTAACCTTGATTAATCCTTTTGGCAAAATCTTTGACATAATAGAAATGTTTTATTATTATCTTACCATTTCTTTGTCTTCATTAAATTAGTTCTTGACAAAGAGAGGGGTTACTGCTTCATTACATTTCTATAAAGTGGGTTTTGATAACGTCAGAAGAAAAGAAAACAAATATTTCATGGTCGATTTTGCAGCTATTGTTGATGTAATTGCACATACAGCAGGGCAACAATGGGGAAGTAAATCCATTGTCACTGTCAGCAAAACACATGGGTTTTATTATACAATATGCTCAGAAATAAATGTACGGAGATTATAACCTTTGCCCCACAGAGGCAGATGTGGCACCGTTCTGTAGTTAGAGACAGTTTGATGCATGTGGGATGAGACAGGTAGCAGTGTTTCAGACGCACATCAGAAGAAAAACGGTTTAAAATTCTGTGTATGCAACACATTTTATCAGTTGGAATTACTTATCGAAGATACTCAACAGACCTCCTAAACACTCACAGTCAGAGGGCGCTCAGGACCTCGCTCGTGGAGCTCCTGGAGTAAAATACAATGGAGTGTGTTTTCTGGACGGGCAGCTCAAACACAGCACTGTGTGAGTGAGACACAGGCCGGAGCAGATGAAATTAAAAATGATAAAACTACTCTCTATCTACTCTGTTTAGGCATGTTAAAAATATTCTCAGCTTCTTACTTACTTCGTAATCTATATTAGCTGCTGGACGATAGCCACTAGTCTTTTTAGGGGCTAGATATTTAATATCACTATGAATTATGATCAGATAAAAAGCTTGGGAGTATGAACTGATTTAATATTGACTGATTTAACATCTCTATTAAAGTGTCAACAAAATGTACACAATGATCATCATATATGTTGAGTATTTAAAACATTTGTTGGATTGGATTGCATTCCATTGTATAAGTGTGATAAAGGCTGCTTACCAAAGTTTTGATGCCCTGCTATATATAGTTTAGCTGTGACATCAGGACCTGACAGAAGTCCTGACAGTTTATGAATCAGGGCTGTGTGCATGTCTCACTGGACTGAGCTTTTCGATACTTTCATGTATCACAGAGGCAGGCTGAATAAATGTAAATACCTGTTAAAGCCACGTTTAAAAAAAAAAATAGGGCCTACAAAAACCCATTTAGCAATGCCTGCAGTGAGGGTGCTGTGTGGCCTTGGCTGTGTCAGAGGAAGTCTTTCAACCAAAGAGTGATATTCTGTGTTTTTCATAGGTAAAGTTACCCAAATTATTCACATGAAATTAGAAAAAATGTATGGGTGAAAAATCCTGATTTGATGGAGCATGTATTTTTTCAGTAAATCATCTTGGGACACTACATATTTCTCTCCCGACTGTGCGTGGGGGACACAGACCCTATGTTGGAGACCACTGGAGTAATGTCATATTGATTTTCAATGAGCATGTAGTAACAGCTGCATTACCAAACATTACATCATCAACAATGATCACTCTCAGTACTTTCACTCATCCTCACTCACATTAATATATTCACTTTGTTTGGAGCAGATCCAATCGCACATATTCAAGCAGTGATTGCAAAATGTTTCATTATTCTCAAAAAAAAAAACTCATTTTCCATTCTGAAAGTTTCTATTGTGCATTTTATTTAAAAAATGTGACACATATTAAACATTCCAGGCAGATTTCAGGACTCTAGACTGTCCTTTGTAACCATAGATGACATTGAAACGTCTTTCGTCATTCTAGACAATATTTTAACAATGCATGAAAATTTAAAAAGTAATATCCTGAATGAGACGGAGTTATGGCGCCAGGCATGCACTTTAGGTAAGATTTCCATAAATCCCAGCTCTTCCACTTCTGTCTTAATGAGCTTTTGTTTTACATTTTCCAAAAGCATGAAATATGCAGCCACTTCTCATATATTTAGTGAATCTTTGTGCCTCTTTTTTGGTCATCCATAAAACATCCTTGTCATTAATTTATACAGAAGAAGTTGACGGGTTTCAGTCACGATTACATCTGCTGTAATTGTTCAGAACTTTGTGTTCGCTAAAAATTTGGCAAGTAAACGTCAGAGTGAGGGCTCGCTGTGCAGCCTCATGTAGCAGGGGCTCTTCATTGAGGCGTACAGGCAATGAAAGATTTATGAACTTAAATGCTGAAGATGGCTGTGATTTGACTGAGGGAAGTATCACTTTCTGTGTGTGTGTGGCGGGGAGCCGTGAAGTAGCCTGTATTGATATGGTGTATGGTGTGGGGGAGGTGGCTGATTCAGAGAGATGTCCGCAGGAAAGCAGAGCAGAATTCTAATAATGCTGCATGTGGAGCCGGAGGGGGACAAAACACCAAAAACACCAAAGTTTTGCTTTCCGCCAACATGATTCAAAGGAAGTGAGTGTGGAGAAACAACATTACAGCGGAGAAAAAAAACAAAGTGTGCTGTAAGAGCACCACTCATGCCTTTGTTGTGGCTGCTGCTGTGGGTGGTTGTAGTGTCTGAAGGTGAAATGGAGGCTGGGTGTCAGTTCACTCCACCGCCCAGTCATGTATGTGCGAGAGGCGCTCGGGTACTTACCCCAGTACAAGAGTGTGAAAGCAGCTCCATCAGTGTCAGGGAGGACGTGGTGGATCTCTGACAGCAGCGGCTGACCTGATTCATGAGAGGAGCATCAGATTCTCGCTAAATGGAAGAATAGTACAAGGTTGCTGGAGGCTCAACTGACATCTGCCACTTATTTCAACACAAAATCCTCAACAGGAGAACAGAGAAGGAGGGGCTTTTTTTTAATTTTAGGGACAGAGCATGAAAGTAACAGTAGACATTATTTTAAAGGGGTGGATGCAAATGCCATGATTTGGCATTTACTCACAAAAATTGGCACACATGTCTGCATGTTTGAGCAGTGATTAGGCCCTGGAGTGGCCAGGCTTGGGGTGTATGGGTTTATGGGGTTTATGTCTGTTGGCATTGTTGCTGTCACCTTTAAGTGCATCTTGTAATTATTTGAATATGTTTTCAACCATCAGGAAGTCAGTCATATTGGATTAAGTGCAAATATTTGAGGACATTGGTTTTCAATCTAATGAGGTTCAAGAGATCCATCTCAAATTTGGATTGTTATTTTAAACAATGATGTTAATGTTGCACAGTGGTTAGGTTTAGGCACCAAATCCACTTGCTTAGTTCAGGGGAAAAAAGAGCAGAAGCCGCTTCTGGACATAGCTTCTGACAATGGGGCATGGATACCTGTCTTCTAGTTGGAAATCTTGGGTGTATCTGGGACAGCCACGTCCCATCCCATCGATAGCCGAGTCATAGTCATGAAGCCCAAGACTGACAACAGGAAGTCAGCCTGATGTGGCAAACCTCATGAACTTTACATGATGCACAGGAACACAGCATATAATAAGTGTGTTGTCTTTCAACATTGGGAACAAGAAGTGGTACAATTCCTTTGAAACATAAATCACAGTGCAACACACAAAAACGTATACATCATGGCCACGATGTGCAATGGTCACCGGCACAGCGGCCTTAACCCGTGTGTCGCCATAAACCCTGATATGCAGGGTCCCTTTCATAGCTGCTATAAAGCTTCAAATGTTTTCTCTGCTCCTCCAAGATGAAACAATTATAGTTTAATGTTGTTTGATATTGCTGAGCAGGATATCAGAAAAGGTGCCGGAGATGTGGACTTCTCAGTAATTATCTGCAGGGTCAGGTGAAAAACTGAACAACAAAGAACAAACGCTGCCGCTGTCTAAATGACACCGGACACGACTAATAGATGAATCAGCTTGACCTGAGGCGAGAGGTCTTATCGTCTAATTAAAGCACCCATTTGTGTTTTGTTTATTCAGTCTTTCCTTTCTGAAACAGCCCTCTCTAAAGAAGGACACTTGTGTCTGCTGCCTCATTGTTTTGTGTACACTTAAAAAAAAACAACTTCAGAGATCGGGCTCCTTCACTTTCATGCTTCCAGCTTTGAAATTATTGCTTCATCAAACGACTGAAAGTTGAGCAGTCAGCAAAGCACTAAAAATACTTAAAACAATTGAAATCCCCAGTAGCTAATGATATTATCATTCCTTAGGTTGGTTGTATTTTCAGTATCCTCATTTCATTTATTGTCTCTACAAAGTGACACTGGCTTATTTTGCCCTAGAGAGGAAGCCAAGTTGTCCCACTTGCTTCCACTCAACACTGTTGGTTGATGTATAATTTATGCTCATAATGAACAGCTTTTAACATATCCTATATCTTAATACAACTTGTTTTTCCCCCATGGTCCCTATCATTAAACTTGCATAGTGATAGCTTTCTAATTGGTGCTGGGAAACTAAGAGACACAGTGTATTTGTGGCTGTCCCCGTTCCCATGGCTTGGAGTCCCCGAGCTTGTTAAAGATGTGAAGGGAGGGACTCCTTTGTGTGTGTGTGTGTGTGTGTGTGTGTGTGTGTGTGTGTGTGTGTGTACACTGGACCATTTGAGCCCCTGCAGGAGT
>JAOWBC010001868.1:5640582-5651453 GCA_028566105.1 Hypoplectrus providencianus | reverse complement strand
AATTGCAAAGTTCTGTTGTGACTGGGCTGGAGCATAACCATGTGGCTCCATTGTGCTCCTGAACGCATGGTTTGAAAAAAGTTCAAAAGAATTGCAAAACAATGCAGAGCTTTTGTTTTTTATTGAACAACATTAAAGGCGGGCTATGAATTAACATTTTTTTCGCCATTACATAGGAAGCCCTTGTAACCTGACTTCACGTTGTTTAGTCTATCCCAAATCTTACATGCTGGATAACCGCCACACGGCCAAATTAAGTCACGAATGACAGGTGCTCAGTCATCCCACGGAAACACCAAATCTTGCATGTTCTGCAACCAACAGCTTGCACTGTTTAAATGCAATTTGCACATGAAAGGCCAACAAAGGAAGAAGAAGGCACATATTTTGGGTAATGTCTGGACGGATGGGTTGTATGACGGTGCAGCCTAAACAGAGAGATGGAACTGAATGATCTATTATTTTAACCAAAGCAAACAGAAACCACAGAATAAAGCCAACAGAACAAGATCAGATTTAAAATGGCCTCTTTTAACTTATAGCTTGAGCGTTTGTTTTGTTTCTGTCTCCCTTTTTCTTATTCTTCTGCTTCACTTTCTTTCCATCCTGAGGCTTTCTGTTCCCCTCAGCTGAGCAGGATTTGTCACAGGTGTTAGCAAGAAGCTCTCGTTCCCATCACACCGCACAGTATTTTTCCTGTCCTGCTTTGAACCCCGCTTCATTCAGCTTTCTTCATATCAGAAACAGGCTCAATACAGGCAATAAGACTGCATAATTGTAATGGTCGAGACCCTTTCAGGCTGAGAGGTAAGGCCTGTTTGTGTGTGTGTGTTTGTGTATGTGTGAAACGCCCCATTAATTGAAAGAAGAGCTGCAGTTTCCCTGAGCTGGTGCCGGTTCTCTCTCATGTCTCACGCTGCTTAATTTGCACACCTTCTACTACGCTGTTGTGTTTTTGTTTGATGCCAGGTCGTGTTTTCTCTAAGTGGGATTATTTGTTGAGCAAAACTGTTCAGTGCAATGCACCAGGGAAAGTTTAGAGGCTGGTCACGTGTCTGCCTGTGTGCATGTACCGTAGGTCGTATGCAGGTCTGTTAGGTTTCTCTTCCTCTCTTCCACTTGTAGGCAAATGCATGTATGCATGCTTCATTCTGAGAAATAAAGTGTTCTTGTGCAGTGTTGTAGTTAAAGGTTTTTTGTTGGCTTTGTATTGAGGGGGAGCTTTAAAGGGAAATTGTTTTCTTACATAGCACAGGGTGAGAAATTTATAAGCTTTTATAAGTACTCGTAAAAAAGCATTGAATTCCAGTTTTCATGTGCATCATGAAGGACATCGTATATTGTTAATGTTTCCGGAGTCCATTAATCTATTATGTTACAGGTTGAAGAAGGACAGTTCCTCATTCCGCTGAAAGAAATCTTGTAAAGTTGTGTTTGGGTGCTATCCTTTTTCTCTGCATATTTTCTCTTTTCTCTATTGATTTGAAATAGTTTTCTTTATAAAACTGGCCACAATGGACATGACAAAACATCATCCTCAGTTGATACATGACCATGTGTTAAATTGTACTACATGCCATCTTGGCAGAACAGTTATTCATGCATTTTTTAGAAGGGCAGAAAGGGTTTTTTTTTTTTAGAGCAGTTAGTAAAGAGGACACACACAGTGGGAACTGTCCGAACCCGGCTGAAATCCCTGGTGAGGGGTTGGGTTTAACCACGACATTTCAGAGCAAACTGTAGACAAGACCCAGGGGTGCAGTGGTGACTGGATCTCCTTACAACACTCCAGCACGAGCGCACATGCCCTCATGAGGTTAAGAGGGTAAAAATTAGAGGAGTGTCTGTGCTGGCTAATGACTGACTCAGGGAAGAACATGCTCGGTAGCAGCTGCAGCACCGACAGAGAAGCAGGCTGGTGATGAGATAGCTGGTGGAGTCAATAATTGTCATTGTATTGATTAAAGGCCAAGGAGGTCTGTTACCTCTTGGTTTGTTTGACTGTTTGACAACTTGGTAGAGGGGTTTTACCATAGGGAAAGAATGAAACTAGTACATTTTAAGTGGCTCTGTATCATGGGGCAATACAAGGTTAAGACTAAGAGTAGAGTCTATCAAAAGAAGCTGAAGTATGTGCTATAGTATTGCTCAGAATGCTGCAGAGTGGTAAAGGGAGTTATGGATAAGATCATTGTCTTTACAATGGGTGCCCAAGGAAAATCAGCATTTTGTGGCCCAACAAAGTGTCAAATGATACTAGCTCCAACAGTGGGATGATGAAAAAATATCTGCAGCAAATATGGCTGGGCTACATGCTCAGAATGCACCTCGACAGGATACCAAAGGTACCAATAACATGGACACCAGCCACCAAATTATTGTTCAATTTGTTGTGTCAGAATATGTTTTGATGTTTTTCGATATTTCAAATTGAGTTATCTACTGTTGATGCATGTCTCCTGTCCAAATGGAGCAATTTCCTTGACATTGCAAAAATACATCTTATTTGTAGTCTGCCCTGTTGTCTGATTCAGATCATTCAGAGGTTTGCATGTTTCTAGTGCAATGCGTCAGATCGGCGACCTCAATGGTGTTAATGCACCTTAACACTGGTTTGTAGTTAAGGTAGGGAGAAAAACAGGTCCCTTACAGACATGTTCAATAAGAGAACGTAAATTGCTGTGATATTCTGCTTAAACAGTGTTTTTAAATTATACATACCTCAACTTCAGCATATAGATGCCCTGTTTTAATTGTGTTTTATCACTTAAATGATACTAATCAGAGTGTGTGTGTACATGTTCATCCAACCTAATCTGATACATGTTGAGTATAACATTTTTCTCCTCGGTCATTTTTGTGCAGCCATGGCAACCCTGACCAGCTTGCTCTCTATCACAGAGTAAATGAAAGAGTGAACCCCAGAGCATACACCTGAAGCATGTTCCAGCCCTGATCGGGTCTAGTTTTGTGTTGAGGGAAACAGCCATTGAAATCCATGCCAAACGTTGAATCAAAAACGGATATCTAATGGTGGACTGTGATTAACCTTTTGCATTGACTATAAATACAGCCACAAACCCCAAAGACTTTCAAATCACTGGGGTCTGATCCAAGCATCAAAAGAAGCTGAACAAATGTCACGACTGTTAGGTCAGAAGAGATCACACTTCTTTCAGACTGATGCAATTAGAACAAAAGAAAAGTCTGTTTTGCATGGTAGGTTCATTGATGAATTTCAACATATTTAGATATGTTGGTACCTACAGAGAGGAGAGACAGGAACTAAAAAGGAGGATGAATACAGATGTACAAGATGTAGTCAGAGAGATGGTATAAGAAAAAGTTTTTTGAATATTAAGTCAAGCAGAATCTTGTAGTAGAAACCCATAACACAAGTATAAGCCTGAAAATTAACATGTGGCTCCTTGGAAACATAAAAATAGTTGTCGGTACTTAGGCTGTGAAAATATACAGCCTTGCCCTGTTAAAAGTCACTGAGAGAAGCAGAGCAGAGTTAACAAAGTGTAGGTTCATTAATAGCACCTGTTCTTTTTTTGTACTGTAAATGGTGCTTACATTTTCACACCCACTGGCTGATGGAATTGCACACTATAACACGTATTTATAGGTTGAGGTAAGGTAAGAGTTGAAAAGAGTCTTGAAGTTAAAAAGACACATTTTGTGCATTTTTGGTGCTATAATTTAGATGATAGGAATCATGTTAGTCAACAATAGATCATGGTTGAATTCCATCACATAAAACGATAATTGCCTTAAGAACCATGTGTTCTTGGCTGCTGAAAACAAAGATTTCTCTGTGGCTGATTGCAGGTTTTGGCCATGGCCAGCTTTTCTTTGTATTTCTTTGGTTCATCCTGGCGGAAAGCTCCAGCGTTCTTTGAAAAATAATAGGCAGCCTTGGGAATGTACTGAAATGAAAGGACAAGACAAGGCATGTCAGGAAATTACTTTTCTCTCTGAATTATTTTTTTTAAAGAATTCACTTCTCTGAAGCGATGCCTCCTATTGACCGTTTCCCTTTGGGTCTTTTCTTTTTTGTTGAGTCTCTTTGTGTCCCACATAAAATAAAAAATAAAAAAACCCACATGAATCGAATGAAATTTGAATGAAATAAGTTTCCTTGCAAAAACGACGGCACAATCAATAGCTGTTGCTGTCATTTGCGTGGCAGGAGAGATTTGACAGTCAATGTCATTTGAAAGTCTGCACAGTTTGAATGACAGTGGGGACGCAGCTGCTTTGAGGCTCTCAGTGAGACACTGAAGAGAAGAACATAGAGAAATTAAACGTACAGCACGGAGCTGCAGTCTGACTGACGATGGCTGTCACTGCATCGGCGTGACACTGCTCTTACACTGCTGAGTCACCCACAGGAAGTTCATCCCGAGTTTAATTTTGGGATGTAGCTTTTGTAGAAATATAATGGGAAATGAATGCTTGTTTATATGCGCGCATGTGTGTGAGGCTGCACTTCTGCACAGCCCGGAGTGTGTCCTGCTCGTGTGGTTGTGGGTCTAATTATCAGGCCTCAGATGGAGCCAGAGGCCAACAGGTGTCTGCTCTGGATCAAAGCCAGTGAAAATAATTACACAACCTAACTCTCCTCTCTTCTCGATAAGACTAACTGCCTGCCGCCTCGCACTTGGACATGCTCTGAGCGCGGACCACATATCTGCAGCCCTTTTTACTTGAAGGCAAAAAAAAAAAAAAAAAAAAGCACAATCATTTACATGTATGCTCTGATGGCAGGGCGGACAGACGAACACGAACACCCTCGTGCTTTTGTGCCTGCGCATATGTCTGGGCACAGAGCGCTGAGGGGTGAGACAGATGCACAGCAATGCCACTCAGTTGAATATTTTATCTGTTCATCATTAACACGCAGCCAGGAAGCCAAGAGCAAACTTAAAAAAAGGACAGACGCGTGCTCCACCAGTGCTCTGGCATTTTCATGGCCTCATTTCAAAGAGCCTCTTTGAAGTCTCCTAACGAACTATGTTGGAGCCACATTTATCTAAAACTACTGTATGACGATAAAACTGATCAGTTCATCAAAGAGGGAGCTTGATTTAATTCTATTCAACTCCACTGGACTCACCCCACCGTGACGCAACTAACCTTGACTCAAACTGATTAGATTTTTTGTCAAAAGATATATAAACGTGCAAATATTTCCAACTGTGGTAGGAAAAAGAATGTAAAAGTCATAATGTGAGAGTTTTTGAAGCTGAGGCCATCATACTGAGTCCATATCTTTCAAAATAAAAAAAGTAATCATTTGCAAATACTAGAGACATCCTGAGGTAGTTATCTTTTTTTTCAGCCAATGAGAAACGATTAAAATTCAGTGCTTAGCTTCACTCTGCACTGTTAAAAACCACAGACCAAGCTAGAAATCTTGGTGTAGTCACAGATTCAAGCAAGAATTTTAAACAGTCACATTAAGACAATTACAATGTCAGCATATTTTCACCTTTAGAATATTTCAAGGAATAAAGGACTTGAGTCTCAGCAGGATTTAAATTTTTTTTTTTTAGTCAGACTGTCCATGCATTTATCTTCAATAGGTCCTTACATATCCCTTCGATCCCCTTGCTTTAACTCTTATTCTTGTTTTTCACGTTTTATTCCGTTTCTTTCTCTTATTTCAGTTATTTTGATGTCCTTATATGTGCAGGTTTGCACTCTATCTGAAGGCTTTTATGTTTCTTTATGTAAAGCACATTCAATTGTGTCATTGCTGAGATCTTCAATATAAATACATGTGCCTTGCATTGTTTTTTCTTTCTTGAGTTCTCAATAAAAATCCATGATTCAGAAAAAAAGTGATATCTTTGAAATAGCCCAACAATGATTCGATTGATATTTCAAGATGTTCCTGCATCCATCAAAGACCATATGTGGCAGAAAAGACTGCAGGCTGCAGCATCTCTTCTGAAGAGATTCACTTTGTCTGCAAACTGCATCACTCCTTTAGCTCCTTCCTGTTCTGGAACTAACAGGAACGTGAAATGCCAAAAATGGATATCATAAATTCAATTGTGACACAGTTTTATCAATTAACATGGAAGTCAATATTTATTCATATGACAAAGTCACAGGTTATCACTTCAGCTCTGCACAACAGTGTTATTTTATATGCATGCCCCACCATATTAGCTACACAGGGATACAGGGCCTCTGGCAAGATGCACACTGCAAGTGATGAATATGCAAATGACGAGTGTGTGCTTTTACATTGTGAAGCTGGGATTGTGACTTTGACTGCTGTCCTTGCAGAAGTACAGTCCTCAAACTTTATCTGAGGTTCTCCTTGATTTCGAGATGAATATACATTTACTCCTGGTTTGTTGTTTCCATCTTGAGAGGATCAAGGAGGCGTTATTCCATGTTGTCAGTTGTCCAAATACTGTCATTAGCTGTACATGTGAACTCAAATGGTGCAGTGAACATTTGCAGACAAAGAAAGAGAAAAATTCAACTGACCTTGGACATTAAGTTTGCATGTAAAGTAGATTTATGTGCCATTATCCCATGAAATGTACCTTAAAGGCACATGATATATTAATGGAACAGACTTGCTGATGTATTGAGGGTTTTATGGACATTTTTGTGGCTGTGATACAGTCTCTGGTTTTTCTGTTAGTCATAGTTTAAAAAACAGGCGATCTTTCCACATACAACAATTTGTATAATATCTTACAAATAGCTTTTTGTGGGTATGTTGTTCCAAAAATGTGATGCAACTTCAGTGCTCACTGTTACCGAGAAAGTTAAAACAGTTTGTCAAGTAACTTTTATTAGTTATTTAAGTAAGTTGAATAATATAAGACACGAAAGCAAGCTCAGGTGAAAGTCCCAGACTGGCCTCCCCTCAAAAACATCAATAAATGTTTGTACAGGCAGCAAATAAGACTCATATTTATTACCTTTAAGACTGTCCTCCACCCTCATCCTGCAGTCATGAGTGATTCAGAGTTTAAGGTGGGCCTGACAAACGAGAGGCGGTTTGTATCCAGCATGAAAAAAAAGTACTTTTTTAACGTGGCTCACGTTCTGTGAATCCGTTTTTTTTTTACTGTGAGCTGTGAAACACTCAAATGAAACATTATGACCAACACTCACATATGTCGTTATGGGTGGCTTTAACAATCTATTTAGCTGGCAGACATGTTGTGACCTTCGGATCCACTTGGGCTTCCATCATAATAACTACTCCCACTGGAGATGGCTGCAGCGTAACATACATAAATATGGATCGTAATAAGCTGCTATACAAACAACACATGGATTTGTTTTTTCGGGGGAAGGACAGTGCCGTTAATAGGAACTGCCTCCGATGGCACAAAAGTGTGGCTTTGTGACCAGAGTGCAAATGACACGTCTGCCCGTGTCCTACTGCGCAGTCCCTGCCCATGTGCTTGGTTTGGGTACAATGGCCATTTCTCAGACCTGGTACTGGGTGGGATTGATGTGTCTGTTCTGATTGGTTGAACAAATGCCTGCAGGGTTGGGAGGGCAGATGGCTTGTCAGAGGGATCTGCTTGATCTGTGCATACATACATACATAAGTTCCATGTTCTGTCAAACCTCTGTATCTGAAACCACCAGGTGCTGTGGGACTTTAGTGTCTTAGATCTGATATGCATTTATGTATTTTGTATACTTTATGTATTTTTCTATTCTGAGTATATATTACGGATGAAAACCCAGACTGAAGTTGTCACATAAGAGACCAACATTAGTTTGTGTTTGTTAATGAAACGCTGCTGTGGCGGATGCTGATGTCCCAGCCTCCCTGAGTTACCACTGACCTGAGAAAGACAGATTTTACATTTTGTGCTCCACATACCTGGAACAAATTGGAGCATATGCTGAAGCATGATGCTGATGCAGAGTGCAGTGGAACAATTGAGAAATGCGATGAAAACCTGATTAACTCTGAACGTGATGGTTTTAATTCATCTGAAAGATGTCTGACTCAACAGCAGAATATTTAGTTTGTGTATTTCTCTGTAGGGTTTAGAGTGGAATAATCAGTGCGAGTTTATTCTGTAAGTATCAGATACACATATGGAGGGATGAGGTGTGTGTTGGAGGATGTCACTTCAGTCATTCCTGGTTAAAGTGGAACAGTGCAGCTCTGATTTCGCAGAGTAGCGAGGCCATGTCATGGCGGGATCAGGCATCACTGGAGGCTTGAACGCAACTGCCTGATCCGCCCGCGAGCCAGAATTCCTCCCCGGGGTTTGACTGCCAGGCTCAGCGCAGACTGTGTGACAGACAAACTGCTGTCTGTGGCAGCCCACAGCGGACCAGAGCAATAGGAAGAACAGGGCCCAGGAGGAGTGTGTGCCTGTGTGAGTGTGTGTGTGTGTGTGCATATAGTCCAGGTTCTGCCTGAGCTACTTAATACAGGCAGAAATGTGACGGGACCCCCCAGTGAGACCTGAACTCTCGGCCCTCATGGCTCAGGCCCAGAGGCTGTCGGGGGCCACTCTTAAGTCCCTCTGCTCTGTGATCATATGATCAGAGCTGGAAGGACTTCTATAGGGTTCTTCTCCGGTGGAAATGGGCTGTGACTTTAATAAAACTTTACTTAAGCGGATTAAAAAAATACTGCATTTTTTTAAAAAGTGTTTCACATGTTCACACTGAGTAAATATGTTTTATTTCATTTCACCTTGTTGGTATTCAGAGACAAGCTCAGTAACAGGATCACAGTCAACCATGCCATGCTGTTAACTATAAATATACACACACTCCTGTTTATGATTCTCAGTGAAGAAATGTTACATGTGAACTGTAGGGATGTCAACTAGGACAAAACAGTACTAGAAAAATAAAATTAATTTCACTTAAAAACAGGCAAGAATACTAAACATTATGGACCCACGGGAACAAGATAGATCTTCTGTTTATCCACACCTGAATATGGTATCAGTAGAAGAAATACTTTTCATCTCTTGATCTGTTATTTAGAGTAAAGCACCAAAAAATCATTGTTAAAATGCTCCATTACAGGTGCTGCAGTATTATCAGCCATCATGTTTATGTTCCTGATCTTTACACTGACCGCTCTTTTTTTCTTCGGAATTCTGATTTCCATTTGTAATTGAGCCTTGACTCTAGAAACCGATCTTTTTCCGCATAGCCATCCTTCTGTCCCCTGCTCCTAGCTGCTACTCAGTCACTATGGTCTCTTCCACCTCTGTGCCTGTCAGGATTTGTCTGATACAGCTACACTCACTTACTTTTTAACCAATTGGAGACTGTGACAAACTGTGACAAGTTACACAGCAGGGACAAGGTCACGGATGGGCCAAACAAACCCCAGACTTTGACCCAGGAGACCAGTGTTTGAATCATTGTTATTTTGAGAAAACCTGCATAATGTCTTGCAGTAGTTTTGAGTAGAAATGTCCCTGTTCTTTTATTCTTACCTGTGAACATGGACATCTATTTTGAAAAGCCAGCATGCATATATTTGGCAGAAAGTGGCACAGGTCCAAGACACATGCAAAACTGAAGCAAAGACTTTCTGTATACGTTATCAGACGCTGAGGGCCACATCAAAGTGGCACCTTACCAGGTATGACGAGATGTGCTGACTGTGAGGAATATAAGTAAGTGAGCAGGTTGGTTGGTGGCACTTAATTGTGACACCACACCGTTGTGAAATACAGAGAGTTCCCCTGCGCCGTGCATTGTGCAAAGACATTTCAACATTTATTAATGTTTGTTTGTATTTTACTGTGGCTTTAAAAGGTCAAAAGTTTAAGTACTGCTGCACACAAGTGGGTGATGCATTATTATTCTTGGAAGCTGACTGCAGGTAAAATGTTTATCAGTAAAAGTGTAGATGTTTTTTTAAGTTACACATTACTTTGTTGAATATAGTTGAGCTTTTTTAAAAAACTGAAGCCCTGAAGTGATGAGTCCAGACTTTGGTTTGACTCACAGAGACTGTCCTGCAGGTTTCACTGTGATCCCACCCAGAGGGGATTAAAAACTCTGTGATCTCGTTCAGCCATGGGCCAGGCCCGGCTTTTTAGATACAACATGCCTTTGAATTATAACCGATTCTTAAATGTGAATATTTAAATAGAAATTACACCGTTTGAACTGCAGGACTTCACAGTAAATTAAAGCCGCAGAACAACTGTCTACAACAATGTGATGGTCACAGCTCAGCAGTACACAAACACATTTTGCCATCCTGTTTTCGACAAAAAACAGAATAAAGCTTTTTGTCTCGTCTAAAGTAATCCCATTATGCTCAGTGAAATTACATAATAATTATATGCCAAGATTACTTTTTGTTGTTGCAACTCTAAATGTCCATGTCAGTAAGCATAAAAGCCTTCAGCACAGAGCCGCCTGTCCCGGCTGTGAGTGTGTTTTTGCATTTCACTGTCCAGCTGATGGATTTACTGTATGCAGTGTTTGCTGTGTCTACTCATGAGAGTGACAACATGACTCCTCTTCATCCTCACAGCATCACATCCTGCCTGTCAAACCACCAGTCTGCCATCGTGATGAAAAACAAACACTCTGTCGATATTACGAAGCAATATGTGTGCATATTCTGTCTATATTTCAGATAAAATTTCTATTAATCCCCCAGTTAACATGGTGTGGACGTTACAGCCGAAGCAGCCTGCTCATGTGTGAATGATGGATGTAGTGAGTGTGTGTTAAGCTCAGCACATTTCTTGGCTCTCTGCGTGCGCCGTTGGTGGTGCCGGTTGCTTTGATGATTCCTTGAAAAGTCAATCGACCGGTGTGTGAGATGAAGCTGTGTATCAGAGTGAGGAGCGGTGAGAGCACGCAGACTCACGCAGACT
>JAOWBC010001868.1:5594764-5633040 GCA_028566105.1 Hypoplectrus providencianus | reverse complement strand
AGTCATTTTAGAAACTATTCTCTTAACAGAAAAAGTGAAGATCCGGGCATAGGCCTGTAACAGTCCAATTTCATAATTTATGTTTTTGATTTAATTTCCCTTACCTTTACTCTAATGCAGGTAATAGTAAGTCAATAGAAAGCTAAGACACAGGGCCCTAGAAAAACCAGAGCCTCTGTCATGCTCCTATTATGTGTCATATAAAACTATGCTTGTCTTACAGCACTTTGTTGTTGTGAGCATGATTTAGCTCAAAGCACCAGTGTATATAAGTACAGCCTCACTATCATGGCTTTAGTCTCTTTCCCACTAGACAAAAAAAACAAACCCCACAAACACCCGCTTACTTCCGGCTTTTGTCTTTAGTGGGAAAGATAACGCTCTGCATCCATTCTCGGGATAAATGGCGCTGCATTAGTGGTGGTCATCAGCCCAAGCTGGGATTGGCAGTCATAGAAACATGACACACTATGGACACTCTAACCTTTGGTCGTTAGACAGCACTGAGGTAAAAAGAAAAAAAGAGTAACTAAGTCACTAAGTAACAGATATATCAATTAAATAATTTGAATTTTCTGGACTTTGGAAAGCAGGGTTGAAAAGACCAAACACAGAAAGGCACTGCAATGGGAAAGAATACTGTCTGTGGGTCTGCGGGTTGTCCCTCTTTTAAAAAACCTGCATAAATGTGCTAGTTTTAGTGTTATTAGTTCTGTTTTCCCCCTTTCTCAACTTTAATAAAAAAAAGTGTAGAGCCTTTCACCCTCTGATCTGCCGGCTGCTGTGTAACAGAAACAAATGAAAGCTTGACACAAAGCATCCGAGCATGGTTTCCCCTCTCCACGAGGCCTGCACTGTCTGTGACCCTCCCCCTCTTTGTGCACTCACACATCCTCCACATGTTTTTCATGTTTGCAGCAAAAATCCAATATTTCTCAGCTGTGTTCCATTCAATCCGGGAAGGTGGATGTATTTTCTTTCCAGCTTCATTTGTAGCATAATTGCTGCAGCCTTGTCCATTAATACATGCAGACAAAAAACCCGTGAGACCACACTCAGAGCAGCTCTACAACGTCGAAGCCATTTTCTCCATTTCCCCTCAGTTATCCTATTAGGCTATAGGGACATGTGATTGGTATGCCAGCTAGGCCAGGACTAATGATGCATGGCGCTGTTGCCCCTGGTTAGGCGTCACGGACCAGAAGAAACCAGCCGTGCGCTTGTGTACGCCACTCCACGCCGCACTAATCGGTCATCCCCCGAAACATTAAGCACGTCAGAGCAGGTAATGGATTGGCCCAATTAACATAGAGCTTTGATGGAGAACACACCTGTTTATACATCCAGCACCTACACATCTTTCATTTACCTTGTAGTTGTCTGGGAGACTCTCTTATCAAGGTGAATGTAATTTAATTTGGAAGCCGAGCCCTCCCCGCCGTCCGCAGACAATTAGAGTTTACTGATAATTCTGAGTAACGGCACCAATAATGGATTCACTCAAACAAAGGAGCTGAAATAATGACTCACATCCCCCCTTACAATTTTAAAACGCTTTTCCTAGCCTCATTCTCCACTCTCACTCAGTTCATTTTGTGTGTGTGTGTATGTGTGTGTGATTGACCTGGAGTTCAAGGACAGTCTTCTATGTGTTGCCTCTGGCTGCTCCTGTCTGTACCCAAGTGGTGTTTATTTAAGGAGCTCATCTACCCACACACTCTCTCTCTCACACACACACACACACATACGCACACACACACACACACACACACACATATTCAGGTGCACACACACTAGCCTAACCTTGTGCTCTGAAACACATCACCCCCACTTCTACGCAGATAAAAAAAAAAAAAAACTCTGTCTGGAGTTCCTATCCTCTGTTTCCAATAATGCACTCCAACACACACACTTACACAAACACACATACACACACACAGTGTCCTGAAGCTCACAGTATGTCCTGCAACCCTGCCTCCCATCCTACTGGATTAATTACTCTCCTCCCTGCCTGTGATCCCCGAGAGCGTCTGAGCCGCGTTAGCAGGCCTCTGCTTCTCGCTGGTGGGCACGGAGATGGCAGCGCTCACCCATTCATCACCGTGACTTTGGGAAGGGAGACACGAGGGATGGGGGTGCGTGGGCGAGTTAGAGCGAGAGAGGGAGAAGCTGGAATTGAAGGTGAGAGAAAGGTGGCGCGAGAAGGGGAGCGGAAAAAGCCAGGTCCCCTCTGACCGAGGCCCTGATTAAAAATTAAAAGTGTTGCCGTTTCGCTGCTTCCACAGGGTCCAGGTTTGTAATGTATGGATTGCTGAGGTGAGTCTCAGCGGACGAGGGGGGAAGAAGTGGAGGAGAGGGGAGGAGGGTGTGGTGGGTGGACAGGAGCACAGGGGCAGCCGGATTAGAAAGGGGAGAGGGAAAGCCAGGGATGAGGCACATCTTTACCTGGAGACAAATAGGCTAACGTATTTTAGCGCAGGGACTCTTCCCATTGTTCCCCCTTTAAAAAAAACGTTGCCACATTCATTTTTTTTTTTTCTGCAGCAGACGTCTTTTTCACAGTAGATGGATGAAAGCAGGGGTGGGAGGGAGGAGAGGGGGAGGGAGGGGAGGGCAGCTGGGAAGGTTAGTGCAGCTCTAATTAATGGAGACAAAGTAAAGACAGATAGAGGAGAGAAAGACAAACTGTGCAGCGTGTGTGTGTGTTGGCCTTTGGTCAAACCAGGAACTTTGCGTGCCCTGTTTGTGTCTCATTCGTGTTCAGGCGACTGAGACATGCTCCGTGGCAGCAACCTTAACAAGTGTGTGAGAGCGGGGTGGGCCAGACAAGGGGGTCCTGTGCAGCTTGTGTGATGAGAGAGACGTGAGAGAGGAGGCAGTAAAGAAGGGGGGAGAGGGGGAGGGGAGGAGTGGGGGGTGAGGTGTGTCTCAGCCATTCAGGCAGCGTAGGCGTTTGTCTTTCATCTCCTCTCTCACACAAACAACAAAGACGCTCAGAGAGGTTTTCCCCCCCTCTCCTTCACGTACAATACCATTTCTTAACGCTCACCTATTTATAGTAGCGCAGGTTGAGAAGTGCCATACACTTTGCAGCATCATTTAATTAGTTTACCAATAAACTCAGAGAAGCAAACACAGCTCAGGAACTCAACTGTATGAACAAACAACAGATGCAACTGTATGGTAGTGATCTGACAGCAGAAGAAGAAGAAAATGGGAGAAAAAGTTGTATCCTTGCAGGCTAGGACGTTTTTTTTCCCAGCTGTGAAAAACAAGGAGATCATTACTGCAGTTTGTGAGTTTCTACTTTTGTACGACACTCCCATTTTACAAAGACAGACAAACAAGTGCTGCTTGGTGCAAAGTCACAGTTATGGAAGGAAGTGTTGGATGCTTATTTACATAATGCTTCATGTCAACAGTGCAGCAGGGATGATGTAACTCTTCATCAAGACTCTCAGCCTCCCGAAGGCAGGAGTTCTGCTGTGGCAAAACAGCTTTGTTTTACCTTATTTTTTAAGCACTAACATTAATGAAATCAGGATATCTATTTCTGTTTTACTGTTTTACTGCATCCATCTGGCTGTTTTACTAACCTAGTCATTTTATGGATTTAAACTGTGAGCTGCCTTGTTTTTTAAGGATCAGCTCAATATTTTGGGAAAGAAATGTTATGCTTTCTTACTCAAGTGTACTGTACCATTGAGCCGCATGACTTGTTTTAGAATCAGACTGAATTTTGGCCTTGTTGGGCATTGGTTTACACAGAGAGGAGAAAAGGCCTATCATGGCCTGAACTAGGGTTCCTACTAAAGACTGTTTTGATAGCCAAATAGTCATAGATTATTTAAAAAAAACAATCAGTTAATAATTGTACAATTTCTTTACCCCTCTTCCCTTTTCCTATTTAGCTAACAAGGTTTTAAATTCAGTTGAGTAGTAGTTTATTATTTGAAGCATATGTGACAAACACTACAAACAAAATATATGAATTCTTTAATCAAAAGTATGTCTTTATGAACTGCTGCTGCTACAACTAATACAAAGGGTGAAAATATAATAATACAATAATGGTAAATAGGAACAGGCCTGGAGAAGTAATGCGCTTTAAGGCGAGGTGAAAGCAGCTGAATATGGGATCATCTAACCTGGAACAGTCAGCATCATCAACAAGTCTGACTGATACAAACACAACGATGCAATTTTAAACTGATGACAATTTGGGCTTATCTGCTTAATGTGTTTCATGTCAAGCTGTACATTACATTGATCTACATTGCCTAGGCAGCTAGTCTGTAGGACACTCCTTGACCTGATTCATTTGATTATTCATTTGAGTAAACTATGACTTGCATAGTCCAGTAGCAACTAACATAACTGGAGAGCCTGAAATGAAGCTATTGTAGCTTTCCATGCATCAACCACTGTGAGAAATGCTCTCTTATTGTCCTGTTAGTAGCCAAACTCACAAACGTGCTAATTGACAGTTAGCCAGCAACCTAGCAAGGCTGTCCTGAGAGTTTTCTCCTACTCCTAATTGAGAGAAACAATTTCCACACTTCAGAACAAAATGTCAAGGGGGCGTAGATGGCACAGTAAACAGAAAACACAAAGAAACTCAGGGAGCAAGTGTGATATGTCCATAGCACAGCTTGCTGATGTTTTAGCCATTAGCTTATCAGTACAACATGATCACTTTTTCCCAAAAAATAGTAACTATTCCTGAAGAGGTAAAGAAGCATATAACTATTTATTTATTTATTTTTACCATGTCTTCATTGAGCTCCATGAATTAAACACGACATGTTTCAGAGTGCAGCTCCAGTTGGTTGCTGCTGTTGTTGTCTATGGTTTTGTTTTGCTATCTGGTCCTTATCTTCTCTGATGCCCTCAGCTGAACATTTTCCCCCTGATGCTTTTCCATACAAATTCTTTCATCACCTTGCTGAATTTAAAAGGCAGATTATGCCACGCACCATAATGACAATTTTCAGGAGATGCAATGTTGCGGTAAATTACAGCCGCGAAACACATTTGAATGTCCTGTTTAAAAGGCTTTAACCAGATTTTGATGTTTGTTGCTCGAAATGATGGTTTGTGCTGCACAGTGAGACTAAGCCGAATGCATTTTTCAGATGTCAAAATACAGCATGGGGATCTGTGCTCTGTTGTTTCCCTGATTGAATTTGGTGCCAATCATGCTTGTGTGTTTTAAAACCCCAGATATGCTTTTACTCCCTTCATCTATATTAATTTGCTGGTTGGTATAATTTGTCAACCACTGTGCCGCTCGTGCTTAAGAAAATATTTGCTTTGAGATTAAAAGGGCTTTATGGGCAGGAAGGGATTTCTTTCTGTTTGAGATCAAAAGTCTTCCTCTTCCCCTTTGGTTTAGAGATTAATTGTAACTCTCTTTTATTTCCTAAACTGACATAATCCCAAAATCTCAGGACATCTGTGGCGTGTTTGTAGGAGGCGGCTCCAGTGGCGTTGTTAAACTCATTTACTGGGGATAGTGCCATTTCAATGTTTTACTGCGGTGTAATAAAAATAAATACTCCAACAACAAACCACCAGCAACTGAGGCCAATTTTGTGGCGATAATGACAAACAGTTTGTGCTTTGGTGTTTGGGGTCCATCATCCAGCTGTTGGTCACTGATGTTGATTCAGATCACTCACATTAGTTAATCCCACTGGTCACAGATATGACCAAAAATTCACTGTCAACTCATTCATTCAAGTTTGAGAAGCTCTTAAACAGTTGTTTATGTGTTTATGACTCTTTCGAGTCTACATTATAAATGGGCAAATATCACTACAAAGTGCCTTTGAGATTTTCCAAAAGAAACAGCATAGACCCCTTTTTTAAACTGATATTCCTTGTATGAAGTGGATCAGGCTTTTAGAAATGCATACTATTTTGCTCTTTATTATCAGTTAACTGCAAGCAAGCAATGTACGAGCATACACAATTTACATCCACACTGTCATGGATTAAAGTAAACACATTTTTATAATGATTTATGAAATGTACAATTTCAGAGAGATATGTCGTCCCTTTCTCAGCTACATATTTTAGTTAATTAGAGAAGCCTTTTGATAATAATGAAAATGTTAATGTACTATGCCTACACTGTCATTGAAGGTTAGGTAACAGTGTGGAAATTTTTGACTCAATGTTAACTTTTAATTGACATGCAGGGAACCTTCACTGTGCAAAGTGACTCAGGGTTAAACTTTCTGAAGTCTTATCAAAATTGCTGTAGTTATTTAACCTTTTTTTCAGGCCACCATGGTTGGTTGAAGTTGGCATTGCACCAGTTCCCTCAACCAAATGTCAATGGATTATTTCTATTGGATTATTGCAAAAGATTATTGCAAAAGGGAAAGCAATGCTTTATTGAAGATGGAGAACTCGATTAAGATGTTATTGATTACATCAGCTTGTTCTTAAAGGGGCAGTTACCTCTGGTTTATTTACCTCTGAGTTATGAATGCTATTAGAACTTAGCATTGTTGTAGATTCTTACAAATTAATAATAAACATAGTTTTTGCAATGATAATTCTGAAATCCCAACCACATTTGTTCCACCTTTGTATAAATTCAATTTCCTATTGGATTTGAATGAAAGATTTTATATCGTGTTAAATAGTTGACTGAAAAAAAGTATCTTCACAAGTTTTAAACAAAAAACATTTAATACTGCATTGGTTGTGAACCCACTTATTCTATAAATTAAAGTTAAATTGTACATTCATAAAAGTAAAAATAAACTCTAGAAACCCTACACACAACACATTTGCGATAAAATGAGCCAGTTTTAGTCTGCAGCATCATTTGACATAATTTGTATCAGTATGGTTGATTTAACGAATAGTAAATATCGTGTTTATGTACGTGTATTGTTGCCTGGCATGACTTTGAATGAGTTAAACCAGTGTGTCCAAGGTTTCTTCACTTCTGCTCACCACTCTGTAAGAAACACACACAATAAAGGAAACTCACAAAGGCTTTGTGAGGTCAGGTGCCAATGTTCGCTCAGATAAAAATAACAGACGGTACGAGAATTAGAAGTGAGAGGAAGTTATGCTACTTATCCAGCTCTCGTACTGCTAAAGCTAAACAAAAAACTTGACTTCTTGCTTCCGAGCTGCCTGTGTGGGATGATACAACATTTGTTGCTTGTTGTGTTCAGATTGTGTTCCTCTTCAGATAACCTGCTCCCCTTCACTTTCTATTATCACATTTCCAACAGACGAAGCTGAACAGTATTTTATCTTTTTTGTTGTTTCATCCTTAGTAATTATCACTATCACTTCATGTAAACTCGATAATTATCCATGAGGGTTTCTGTTTAATAATTTGTTATCACATTCACTTGGAGTTTTGGCATTTCATTTGATAGCACGTCTGAATTAAGCTGCTATGTTCTCTCAATGTGTAATTTCTCAGAACAGTTTGTCACAGAAGCTCCTTAGATTTCACACTGAACTTTGGGGTTGCATCAGCATTTCAGAATGTAGAAAAGTCTTGACACAAAGAGTTAATAAATGGGATTACAGCAGGTGAAAAGACTGTATGATTCAGAAAGAAGCAGGCTGATCTGATGCCGGCTACAACATGAGCACTTCACACGGTATGTGCAGGGATACTGTCAGAAACTGTGGTGCAAAGATGATGAATATTGTTAACTGTATGTTCTCTTTATGATTCTCCATGAAGAGGAGTAAGTGACGAACAATTTCCTGAATTCTAAATGAGCCGTGCAAAATGCTGCCTGAGCTTCTTCTTTGTTTCCTCTTGGCATGCTTTGTGGTCGTCAGTTTCTTCCAGTTTACACTTAACACAGCAGTACACTGATTCATTCTCTGTCATCTTCTGAAGTCAGGCTCCGTGAGCTGTCTTCTCTCTTTGCACTCGCTCTTCGACTTGTTGCCGTTTCACAACATTTCTTTTGTTTCTGAGACAGCTGCCTCCTTTCCCTTCACTGAATCCAAAGCTCTGCGCCTTTACTCTGATAACTTTCCCAGTTTTACTGAGCATTTCTAAGTCGATCCGTCAAACACTGTTGTTAAATCACCACAAATCAAATCCTCTTTAAGTAGCCTCTGGCTATGGCAGTTACTTCCCGCTGATTTCTCCCTCAGCCGCCTGACCTAGGTGCCCTTCTGACTGAGCATTTCAGTGCTGATACCTCCCTCCTCGAAGACGGCTACGGGGGAGACTGGGGATGGTAGTTATTCTTTTTGTTTGAGCATCAGTAACTCAGTGGCTGTTTGATACACAGAACCCATATTTTCTGTCTGTTGTCTGCTACACAATGTGTGATTATGTTTTTTAATTTCAAGTACAAAAGGTTCCTTTGGTACAACCTACCGCACCACTAGAGTGAGTCTTAACACGAACTGAGGATAGAGAGGTAATTTGCTGAAACATATCCTCACTACAATTTATGCCAGAGAATTTATCAGAGGATAAAGAATAAACCGTTTGAAGTGACAAAAACACTTATTTATTCAACAACTTTTTTTTTAGCAGAAAAAAATGTACTGTGTGTGCTGACTGTACTCCTTAATGTGCATCTGCCACACAAGGGTTCAGTCACTGTCACAGTACACTAAACTGAGTGTGACGACTAAACTGGGGCTTGAGAATGCAACTTTGGGATTTTTGCATTGGATTTTGGCTCATTGCAGAAAATAAGCTCTGTGGCAAACACACATTTCTAATGCTTACAGGTTTTTTCAAGCGGGATAATCTTTACAAATGAACAACACTTTTATGATGTCTGAAGCATTAATGCAGCCTGCAGAAGTAAAAAGCTAACGTGCTATGCTATGGCAAACTACACCACGGCTGCATGACTTGAACGTCGCAGCCATTACCCTTTGGGCACTTTCCAATGCTTTTGACAAGCTAGCGATGCAAACTATCTGTAGCCCTAATGAATTGTATGTTGACATAATGTACAATCTCCAATAGTGAAAACTGAAAGACACAGCAAGAGGCTGTGAGTCAGACAAGTAGAGTCCCTGTCAGTGTCCGGCGGGATGATGCTTAACTGTAGTCTCATTTAGCTACTTCAACAGCAGCAACAGTCTTTTGAAGGACATATAAAAACTCACTAGTGGAGGTCTATGTCATACAACAACATGCAAAAAATCTCTGAAGCCGTGTTGTGTGTTAACCACGGATCTTATGTCAGACTTCTATTCAATCCTCATTGAGTTTGAGAGGTTAGACCCCATGGTACACCAACTGAAGAGGAGAATACAAATCCCAAAGCCTGCTTCACGTTCAACCCTTCACCTGCTGCAAAACGCAGCACACTGTTTTGAGCTTGAACATGCCCCTGATGTTCCAGCACTCCCCAGTCGCCCCTATACTGATAACCTTTTTGCAGCCTGTTGCCTAACCACAGGGTCCAGTATTTCCTCTCCTCCTTGTATTTTACAGCATGTTGAGGTTACCTTCAGCCAGCCACACAAAGCTCAGTTCTAGCTTTTCTTCCCCCCACTACTTCTTTTTAACTGCTGCTGGTAAAAAGCATGTTCCACATCAAAGTCTGTTGGCATGTTTTTTCTCCCTGAGGCCGTCCTTCCTTTCACAAAGTTAAGACTGAAGTAGAAATATCCTTGCTGAAAAGGTTTGTTAATTTAGAGAGCTCTTTTTCTAAACTCTGGTCCTTCACACACACGCTGATTCAGTGTTTCGAGCTACACTGAAGCCACATTGTCACCAGGAAGAGATATAAAGTGTAGGCCTTACACTGCATTCTGCTGTGTGTAATGAAACTGTCATTGATGTCCTTCAACCCTCAGGGGTTCAGGCAGTCAATTATAAACACAATCACACGCACACACACACACATTTGGTCTTATGACAAGAATAAGTCATCTTCCAGTAATCCTGCAGTAGCACTACATCTCACATACTGTGTATCATTATGAAGAAAAAGAGCCGATATAACACAATTAATAATTAAAACAGCAAGGCACTGGCCTTTCTAATCTTTTATTAAATACAGCTTGTATTAATTAACAAGGAAGGTAGGATTTGTTCTCAGCCTTGCACAAGCATCAAGGGGGACTTATGAGTGTAATGCAACTTTGAATATTAACCTCCAATATTCTGAGGTCACACCGATTACAACAACACGGTGTCTCAAGCTGCGAGTCGCACACAGGGGACAAAAACCTGACAGGATACTTTCAGCAGCGATTTTCAATGCAGCAAAACTTCTTTGTCTTGCGACGGCTCCACATTCACGAGTCCGCTCGTCCCTCCTGTGCCCTCACGGTCTCACTCCATCTCTTTCCCTCCATCTCTCACACTCCTTGTTCCTCTCTCTATCTCACACTGTGCGCCCATCTGTTTCAAGAACTTCAAAAACACTCCCCTCGCCGCTTTTCTTTATAAGTTCACTCCAGTTCAGTCCCATTGCTCTTTTATGTCTAAAAAGCCCGACTTCAAAAAGGGAAAGAATCTCATCTTTCTTTACTATTTAAGCACTTTATGAAAGTGCAATGCAAATATTTCTTCTGTAACATTTGTCTGTGTTTGAAAGCGAGCTGTGCAGAATTGAGCTGATGCATGGGCGTGATGCGTTGCAAACATGAAAGATAGACTGAGGGTGAATGAGTGGGAGTGTATTCATCTTAAACCACAGGATCTACTTAGAGATGCATATTGGATTAATAGAGCTTGGATGCTTGATTTGGAGTGGAGTCCTCAAGCTGCGTTCGTCGTGACCTCTCTCATCTCCCCTCAAACTGTCTCCACTCTGAATGAGCTGCTGGCTTTTTACCCATCACAACCCTGGAGAGCAGCAAGAGCTGTGTGTGTGTGTGTGTATGTGTGTGTATGTGAGGAGGTCTGTTTGTGTGTCCTGTCTCTCTGTCTCGGTCTGTGTGCTGGAAATGAATCCATTATTGGAATAGCCTTTCACTTCTGAGCGCTAGAGACTCCTCAGAGTCCGATGTATCTACTGTATGTGTATTTTGTCTGCGAGGCGAGCGTTTGATTGGGGTGTCAGGTCTCTCTCACCCTCGGCTGAGTTTTGGCGAGAGGTGTGCGATGTGTCTCGCAGCTCTGGCACTGCTTGACTCCAGCTGCCTTTGAATGCAGCTTCAAAGCTTGCCTCGCTGAATGTTTCTCTCCACACGTTCTGGCACTATTCATCCCCCCACCACCCCCTCCCCTCCACCTCCTCCACCTCCGCCTCCTCCCCTCCAGCTCTCTGCTGTGTTTTTCCAGTTCACTTTTGCCCTTGTGTCCTTCCCTACCTCACTGTGTCCTCTACTCTGCTGTACACCGTGTCCTCTGACAGCGCCTGTTTGACGGTCCGAGATAGAGCACAGACTCAACTTTGACCTCGGAAAGGACCGCAGCGGCAGAGATCAATGGAGTCAATGGTGGGAGACAGAAAAATGGAAGTGGAGGAAGCAGTGTGCCATATTGTGTATCAGGAAGGACCTGCAGTATTGGTCTGTGTGCATGTCCACTTACTGCTTCTTGGCTTTTTTTTTTTTTTAGATATAACAGAACAGGGTTGATTTTGGATGTCTTTTATTGCTCCTGAGTGTGCATATATATATATAAAATCATAAGTTATATAGTTATTTAGAGAGTGAATTAGAGCCTGACATGTACAGGAGCTTTGTACTATTGAGGGTAAAATTTTTTGGTGACTGATATGTTGGCTGATATAGTCTTTTTAAGATGGATTGCACACTGATTTTTCACCACTGCAAATGAATCCAGAGAGCTACTTTCTCAAACATGAAACTGCGTTAAAAAGTAATTAACATTGTTTGACATAATTATAGATTATGCAAACAATGTCTTACATTGTCAGCCAATTCAAAACATGATAACTGAGAAAATAAAGAAGATAAATAAGAATCAAATAAAAAGCTAAATGAACACCATTACTATTCAAATTAAATCAATTGTTAACTGCATTTTATAAGGTGTAAATATATTAGCTCAAAAAGACCTAGGCAGCAATGAGGACTCTGTTTGTAAAAGCCAAACCTTTTCCCATCCAAGGCTATGGTAAGAAAATTGATAATGGTTTGGGTAACATTAACAATTTTCATACTTAATCACATGACTGTGTCCGGATGGCGTCAGCATTGTTATTTTCAGTTCACATTCTATCGAATAGTTTAGACACTTTAAAGAGAGATCTCCTGTGTTTGTGTGGCCAATACATTCACCGTGTCCTCTTTTCTACTTGGACTTTATCACTAATTATATTGTGTCATCTGACCTTCTCCTCTGCTCCCGTCACATCTACTACTGCCGGGGGTTTCTGAGTAATGATTTCATCAAACCGGGATCAACTTAAGCTGTATCTCCTCCCCCTCTAAGAATGATAGAGCATCACTTTGAATGAAATCTGTGACAGTGTTGGCTTCTTTTATGTATGGGGCAATATTGTTATGGTTTTCAGATTTGATTTGATTCAAATTGAAAATGATGCATTAAGAAAATTATGCAATTATTAGCTAAGAAATAAAAAGATCCAAGATATAATGGATTGGAATTACATTCGTGCATTCAAGTGCTGGCATAGTGTCTGGCTCACTGTGTGAGGTTTAGAAAACCCCTCTGCAGTTTATTTGTTTATGGGCAGCTACCTACAGGTAATAAGACCAGTGGCTGCTTCTTTATTGTTCCTTATTCTGCCCAGCTGTGAAGAAACATCTTCCAGAAGCTCACTGGGAGGCAGATCAATGAATGAAAAGAAGAGTCTTCCTCTGTGTGTGGCTGCAGTCCTTACACCTGACTCACACCTTGGCCTCCCGCTATGGTTTGCCAAATGTTCGCCCACACTGTCACCACCTGGCTACTGCTGTGCTCCGTGTGATTGCATTGTGTACGTCTGTGTGCACGCGTATGTTTGTGTGTGAGACGGGGTGCTCTCTAACAGATGGAGAAACCTAATACATGTCTCATTTCTGCCCCGCTGTCCATTGGCCCTCATGGTCTGCTGGTGATGCTATCTGGGCCTTACCAGCATCCTGTCTGCTTTGTTCCTGGAATCAGCCCACCCCTCCCCTTCCTACCCTACCTCGCCACTGCCCGCCGCCGTCCCGTAGGCACACACCAACCGGATTCAGACACACACTGGTCCCGCAAGAGCAGTTCGTCAGGTGGAGCCGCTCTCAGGTTACCTGGGACAGGTTGCTCTGTGGGAGCTGAGTGAAATGTGTCTGGAAAAACAACATATTGTTTACAGTCAATGAACAGATGCTGCTTTTGTTGTAAACAGGCTCATAAAATCATAACTCAATGCAATGCATGCTGGGAAGTTTGTGCATGTGTCAGCCAGTGTATCAATGAGAAAATGTCTTTCCACTTTTTGATATGGCTGATTTTGTGCCAACAGCTTTTTATTAATAATAACAATACGCCTTTATTGTCATTCCAAAAACACAAGTACTGTGTAATGAAATTCTGTTATGGCTCTATACAGCAAAGCCATGGAAAGCAGTAAAACACTGTGCAATAGTAAAATAAATACAAAGATAGATAAAAAAAAAAATATATATAAATATGGACAAGCAATGCAAAGAACTTAAAATAATAATATGCTTGAGAATGTTCTTAAAACCATAAAAATATAATCTAATAAATTAGAAAGGCTATGGGGAAGGTGTTATGAAACATATATTTCAATGTAAACATTGAATAAAAAACCTTGTCGAGCAGTTGCATGACAGGTGTTCTGTTTTTTAAGTATTTTGACTGTAGTTAGAGAGTATTAGGCAAACCTTGAATAGACATTTTCCACTATTTTCTGTAACTTTTTAGACCTAACAAGTCATCACAAAAAGAAGAAATCAGCAGATTAAATGAAAATGAAAATAAATGTTAGTTGCAGCCTTGTTCTGTAGCCCAGTGATACTGTGGCTATGGGGGGTCTGGCCCTTGATAGGATGACAGGTGGCTGGCCAACCATTTCCTTATTCAAATGAAAATAAAAAAAGATTTTTTTGTACTCTGAATATGAATAATGTGCCAGGCTGCATAAAAAACATCAAAATAGAGCTTTTTTATATGGAAAAGAAAGATCCCCTGGGCGCGCCAGAGATCAGAGCTGGGCCCAGAATGTTCCCTAGAAAGGCCCCTGTGTACACCTGAGCTGTGAGGGGCGGCTGTGAATACATTGTTGCCCTTTCATGTTTTATTTAATTTGATTTAACTGATAAATATTATTAATGGGACTGTATCATTAACTGTTGAGAATTGTTATGTGCAGTAGGGCAATATCAAAACACAGGACACTAAATATTGTTTGCAGCAAAATAAAATGATGCATTACTGCAAGTAGTACTTTAGCACTGTGGTGCTGCAGCAATGTCCTAGTGAAAAACCCTTAATTATAAAACTCTGTCTGGTAGAGATGCTTGCGTATATGACACCATGATCATTTCCCCTCCTGTATTGTGCTTGTACTGCCATTGAATTAACAATCAAAATAATATAAAATAGATATAATTTCCGAAACATGAAGCCCTAATTATTATTTTTTTTACCAACGTGATCCTGGCCACCTGCCATTCTGCCACATTGCCCCCCAGGCAAACTAGATTAAGTATCTCAGCTGTAACCTATGCACCTATGATGCCCCTGTACCACCAAATGAATTTACTTTGACCTCAGCAATTCTGCCATTACATTGCTTAAATTGAAAAAAAAAAACAAAAAAAAACATGTTTCTTATCTGTTCACTTCTGTCCCCACCACTTTTTAGCCCAAAGTTATGCCTTATGCCTCAATACATTTACTTAAAAATCTCAACTGATCAGATACAAACATTTAGACCACTGTTGGTTTCATAAAGCCCATCAATAACTCTAAATTTCACTATCAATAAACTTAAATAAGGTTGTTATGCTGGATTGGATCAAAACTGGCACTTATATACCAGGTTTCCATGCTGGCATGTGTCTGGGTGAATGGCCCTCCAGCCTTCTGCCAGTCCTCTCTCCTGGACAGGTACTGTTTTGTCACCGGGACCAGGTGGCAGCAGCTTCTCCATCCATCTCTGTGGCGGCTAGAGGTGACACTCCATCAGCCAAATGGATTAGTCTCATTGGCCGGGTAATTTATTGATGTTTTCCTCTCCTGGGGATAATAGGTGTATGGGCCGCTGATTGATGAGGCCACGAGGCGCATGTCTGCCTCCACAGCGTGTCAACCGCGGTTGGCGGCCAGTCAGTCAGTCTGGCGTGTTATGAGCTGCAGAGTTGACTTATGTAACACCCAGACTGATGGCCTCACGAACATCAAATATGCTCATTTGACAGGCCATTCATAGATTATGTGAAAAGCCTGCTTTATGTCAGAGCTGGAGTCACTTTGAGCTTTTAGGTGTCAGAAATAAGTGACCCTACTTTGACACAGATTTATTAGATTTCTTTTACACTTTACCTGGAATCTACGGGACTTGATTGCACTTTAATTGGAGCCTTTGATCAATGATGTGATATGGAGAGACAGTAGATGTGTAACAATCAAGCAAGGAATGTGTGTGTGGGAGTGTGTGTGTGTGTCCTCAGCATATCTCCAAAGCTGTTTAACCAGTCCATTTCACACCTGGCAGCTGTACTGCTGCAGACTTAAGGAAGTACAGAGTTGAATGTGGTGCCATAACAGCAAAGTTTTATCTTGAAGTTTGGAACTTTTGAGCTGACAGTCTTAGAAACAAAATTACCTTCTTGTCCTGGATTCTGTAGGTCCAGACTAATCTCTCCATGTAAGCCTTGCCTTTTTGCATTTATATTAATTTTACACAATTTATATTAATTTAATACATATCAATTTCTTTTTTTTCTATTCATTTCGACAAATTCAGAGCAATTGTCATGAAAGGAGGAACAAGGGTCTATAGACCAGGCATCTTTTAATATTCTGCACAATTTTGCTGAAGCTTAACGTTTGCTGAAAGGTCAGAGCAGGGCTATAACAAAACAGGGCTATTGGCTTTTGCAGCCACATTTTGTGGACATGTGCAGATATGATGGCTGAGTGACCATGACGAATTTGGTGGCATTTGCCCAATAGGTGGGGTGTGAAGTTGACAGAATATTAGGTTTTCTGGAATGCCACAAGCAGCACTTCTGGGCACCAAGCAAAAACCTTTAAACATTTTATAATTTCCTTTGAGCCAATTTGTCTGCTCTGAACAAGCATGTTCTGAATTACCAAATGGTCCCAACAGGCATGTCCCCTGACATCTCTGGGGAGCCAGAAATTGGATTGATCTAACTGGGAACACACTCCATCGACCACGCCCTGAACAGCCACTGCGGTACTCAGGATAAAATGTTTATTCTGTTACACTGGAAAGGTATCAATGTCAATGTGACAGACTGCTTGTTGACTATTGGGGTAAATTTAGCAGATATCCATATTTTAATGCACAATAAGGCTGAGAGGCCCATGGAGTAAACACTATCTGGCGAGTGAAAGAAGTGGACAGAGGTAAGAGAAATATTTCCCTCTTCCTTTACTGCCAATGTGTCTGTAAAAAGCCTGTAGTCTCAAAGGAAAAAGCATTTCCCAGCAGCCAGCCTTCTGTCTCCATCTGTGACACTGACAAAATAAATGCTACTGCTAATTTTAAGCGTGACCCAATACTGTTTCTGTGGGCTCCCGCTCTGGTAATGTGTGCTCTTGACCTCCTACAGTTGTATCCAGAATGTCACAGGCCCCTGACATACAGCCCCTCTCCCCTCCATTAGAGGACACCTGATCCCGCACATGCTTTCACTGATGAAAGCGAGTGAGCAGCACGCACAGGAAATGGGCTCGCAATGGTTCTTACCATGACCCGAGCTACTTAGAGCCATTGAATTGCATTTATGAAGAGCCCTCTAGTCTTTCTCTTTACCATTACAAAGTGGCTCTCATGTTTGTGGTGTAAGAGATACTACAGGTAGCAGCCCAATCGCAGGGTGTGATGTAAGAGGCTTTCACAGAAAACGAGAAAAGGAGAAGCACATGGCTTTGACATGGACGCAAATTTTCTTGATTTTTGATTTGTCAAAAAAATAAAAAGCATTGGCCAGGAAAAGAAGACTTTGTATTTCCACGTGCATCTGCATGCGTGTTTTGCTGAGTGCGTGTGTGTGGGCGTGTCTCACCTCCTCCCAGTCTGTCTCCTTGTCTCGACTGGCAATCTGCACATCTGTCTGCTCATTGATCACAGGGGGAAGCGCTTCGAAGTCGCAGCAGGGCAGCCGTAGCCTCAAAATCTAAACAGATGTGTGCTGCTCCCGAGCATCCTCTCGCACTCACCCAAACATCCTCAAATGTTTCTTGTATAACTTTTATTCACCCAACAACTGTTCCACTGAGCACACATGCTGTTCTCCACCCTGTTTAAAATTCACACACATGTCAGTGGACGACCGCAGTCTGCTACATTTTACTGCTGAAGCAATTTGGGGATAAATGGCTTACTTAAGGAGAGACAATGTGACTTCTGCAGGATAACAGTGAATTGAATCTCTTAAATTCTTCAAGATTCTCTTGAGCCGGTTGATTGAAAGATACCCTTATTTGTGTGTATATCATTTAAGATGTATATATTGTTGCATTGAATACTATATGGTGGAACTGAGGTGAATGGATGCTATACAAAGTGGCATTATATTACTCACTAAAAATAGTGTGTTTCTGTTTCGCGTATGGTCTTTTCTATCTGAGTTTATTTGCTCAAAACAGCAAATGGGCCGACTACAATGATGTCAACAAGCTGTTGCTATCAAAACATGCAGACACTGGTCTTTTGTGTGCAGTGTGTACAGTGTCTATGTTTTGACTTTAGACTGTAAGAAGTGGCCAAAATCACCTTGTTTTTTTTAGGATGAGGTATACTGCCTTAGTTTTAAAGCACTAATAATGGTATAATCAAGCAAATGCCGGTAAATTATGTTTGATAACTTCTTTGAAGGAAAAAAAGCCTACATCAAAGCTCTCCATTAGTAGATTTTCATTTTACTTTTTTCATAAAGGAACAAAATAGAAGACTAAAATAGTATTACCACAATGCACTGCAGAAGAAGAGCACTTCAGAAAGTCAGACCCATCGAGGCTCGGCCCTCCTGGATCATACAACATTACAGATACAGATCCATTTCACAGACATTATTAGATTCTTCACTGACCATGTTACAACCCTACAACCCAAGTTTCATAAACATTAGACAGGTATTTTCTCTGTAATCCTTTTAAAGAAGACGATATAAAAATACCTTACATATTTAATAGTTAATGAGATGATGACAATGACACCAAACGAGATGATCAACCTATCCATTCCAGAAATACAGAAACTTTAACCAGTCAAACTGCAAACTAAAACTGTTAAGCACTTATGTTATGCTTGGGCCATAAACCATTATATTTTTAGATATTGACAAGGGCCAATTAAAAATCGATGGCGAGCTGCATTTGGTCCCCAGGCCGCAGTTTGGACACCCCTCCAAAAGAATATCCTTCCCTGTCATCTATTTTACTCTAAATGGATCATAATTTACAAAATGAACATCATGACACATAAAAGAATTATAGATTTGAAACTAGTAATTGAGACCATAGTGAGAAGAAGGGTAAGCCAGTGGAGTCGCCCCCTGCTGGCCATAAGAAAGAACACACGTTTAAGGCATTCTGTATTGGCTTTACTTTCAGACCCGAAGTTTGCCACTTGGATTTGACTGATTCAAACATCAGAAATTGCCTTTTTTATTTTCTTTCTACTCTCTATTGCTGTAAATTAATGAAATTGTTCATGAATCTTAATAATAATAGCAAATTTCAATCAATTTGAAGCAATGTTCAATTCATATGGATGTGCCTTCACCTCAATTCACACCACGCAGAAATGATTTTCATCTTCTCAGATTGTTCTTTCCAAACACATCGCAATGCACCTCAGCAGCAGTTAGTCAGCCAGAGGATGTGATGTTCATTTCCTTTGTTCAGATATTGTCATATTTTCATATAGACCTCCTCATGTGCCTGAAAATTGCACATAGAAAAACACATTATATGTTCCGCACAAAGTGACCGAGGTGTCCCATCGTTCCCTCTGTGCAGTCCGAAGAACCGAAACTCAATGAGGGCTGACAAGCTTCATTTGACCTCAGAGAAGCATGGAGAGAAAGAAATTAAACTATCCAAGCAAGAAAGATGAAACGGTTTAGCTTTTGTAGCACCAAAAGCAATAACTTCCTCTAACATCCCTTAAACCAGTGCTTCCCCTCGTGCCCCCGCCCTCACAAAGCAGTTGTGGCTATCAGTCTCAACAAAGTGATGTAGTGGACTAGCTGCGGCATAAATGGGATTTCGGCATCCCTTGCTATTCTCCTGTCCAAAGCATCATTTCACTGACTCTCAGCTCCCCCGCTAAGTTCAGTAATGGAGCTTTAAATCCCCTCTGTTGTTGGGTCCTCACTCATTTTGCTACCGGGTCGATGATAGAGCTCTCGCTTCTTGTGCCACCTTGTTGATAAGGCTTCACTTTGTGCCTTGAAACGCCACTGATTATTTTCCCTCCTCACATCGGCCACGCAGCCTTCCCTCCTGCCTGCTCCATGTGCTTTTCTCCCTGCAGACATCCTCACACCTCTCTCGGTTAACTAATATATTGAGATTAATACTGTCCTTTAAAGGGACCTCTCTTAAGCTTCTGTGTGCCTTGTTTTCTGCTCTGTAGTTGTATTAAAAGGTCAAACCCCAGATCTTGCTTTTCATCTGTTGCAGACTCTTTGTTCTGTTTACATTTTAAGTCACCTTCTATTATTGCAGTACTGCTTGTGTGTTTGTGCTGTGTATGTGTGAACAGTCCCATTAGAGACAACAACAGATTGAGGGAAAGAGAGGCTGTGCGTGGGAAGTTTTCTCTGACTGTGATCGTTAAGGATGTGATAGATGTTTGGGGGTAGATGCATCTTTTTGAGTGTTTCATGTTTTTGAGCTAAATTGCTGCCTAGTTTTTGACAGCTCGGCGTAGTTGTTGTGATTACTGAGGCATATCATCACCTGCTGAATGCAACAGCTTTCAAAGAGGTGTCCTGGCATTCACCCCAACTCACTTCTCCCCATGTCGTTCTCCCTTGCAGAGGCCTTTGACCTGGTGCTGCGTCACGGCCGTAACTCCACCCTGGCCATGCTGAAGTCAGAGTTCCCAAATCTCGGAAGTGGATCCCAGAGCTCTGTGGGGCAGCTCTTCCTGGACATGTCGCTCTACATCCTGGGCTCGGACTCCACAGTGGATCACATGGTGGCGCTGCTTTACGGTCGCCTCTTCCCCCTGGCATATCGCCGCCTGATGGGCGGGAGTGTATCCTCTGCGACTGAAGAGTGTGTGAGAGGAGCCTGGAAGGAGTCAGGAGCGTTTGGCCCTTATCCCAAACTGATGATGACCCGTCTGTCTCGCTCCCTCTTGGCCACACGTGTCTTCCTGCAGGCGCTAAACCTGGGCATCGAGGTTGTCAACACCACCGACCACCTGCGGCCCGGCCGGGACTGCAGCCGGGCCCTGCTCAGACTGTGGTACTGCCCGCACTGCCAGGGGATGCTGGGGCCGCCAGCCTGCAGAGGCTTCTGTCAGGCGGTGATGCAGGGCTGCCTGGGAGGAGCGGCCGAGGTGCAGCCTCACTGGAGGACGTACGTAGAGGGACTGGGGAAGCTGGCCGGTGCCATGAGGGGGGAGCAGGACATGGAGGCTGTTGTTCTCAGTCTGCCTTCAACGATCAAACTGGCTCTCAAGCACGCTGTGAATGCCCGCACCCGCCTCACTGCCCTGGTGAGTCCAGTCCTCACACACACACACAGCACTGCACTGAAAGTACAAGGGGCTGCACTGTTGTGGGTGTGTTCCTAAAAATATTACCTGGCTCTAAAACACAGCACTACAAATTGGTTTTATGGGTTTCCACGCTTATGGTCCCTAAACACTGATGGAACTCTAGAAATTGAGTATGACTGGAAAGCTGACGCTCTGATGTTAATCCCATAGAACAGAGCATTTCATAGCAGACATGACCCACTGTGACCTCCTGGATAATCTTGTGAAACTGTAGAAGCACAAACTAGATATCCAGAGTATTCAGAGAGTGTATGGATTGTCAAGGTTTATTAAAAAATAAATGTGGTGGTTTCTCAGCAGAGGACAGAACACAAATTATTGACAACCATTTGCTGAAAAAATGCTATTCTCACAGAAATCAACAAAATATCAAATGTCTTTAAAAAAATGTGCCATGTACTTTAATATATTGTTTCTTGAGGCCTTATTATACTAATGCAGTGTTATCTGACCATTTCTATCATTTCTCAAGTTGTCAAAAATGGTTGAATTAAGTACCAAATACACATTATCCAAAACATGTAATCAACCCAAAAAATACATCAACAGCATTTTAATTAATTGATTAAATTTGTATTTGAGCAATTGATATTAAAGATTTTATCTCAAATTAACCTTCAAATCCTCGTCTCTATAAAAGGGGGCGGAATATTAAGTGGTTCATTTTGAAATTTGTAGTTGTGGAAATATGTGATGTTCTGTGTGAGGAAACAGAGAAAATGAATATCACACCAGCAGAATTTTTTCTGTGGTGTCTGCCAGAAAATTTAGCAGTTTATATTTGTGCAATATTTTGTTGGACTGAAAGCTAATATGTTCATGCTCTCATGTTGTACCAACACAGTGCTGCCACGGAATGAATGAGGAAGCTGAGTTTTCTGACGGAGCACTGTTAACATCATGGCCGAACCCTGTCCCTCAAAAAAAACAAAAAAACATTGACATGAGAAACATTCATTTCAGGTCAGGAGACTTTCATTGTGTGAGGGAGGATACGTTTAACAAAGAGGTTACAAAGAATATCACCTTGCAATAAAACATCTTAAACAACTAGACACAGAGAGAACCAATACTAACGCAAGCAAGGACCACACTGAACAAAGACTGGGAAATAATAGCAAGGACAAGAGGGGAGGCATTCAGACAGATGCTCCCAGCACGTCTCGCCGAAACACGTCTCGCACTCTTCAGCAGCGGTGACCTGTTATGTGTGGTTTCAGCTCCGATAAAACCGTCAAGTTTGCTCCTAGCCCACATGTGAAGTCAGGGAGAAGTGCTCATGAAATATGAAGAGCCTTTTCTGGCAGAGTTACAGACTCGGATGTGCCTCTGCTCCTGTATATCTGCTGAACTTTTCACTCTCACACCCTGAATCCCTGCGGTGACCAGGTTTTCACTCAGAACCCATCATTTATTAACACACAGGTTGACCTCACTTACTCTACAGCGCGAGGGCGTGGCTGCATCCGTGAATCGCTGACTTGGGGGAAATCGCTCACTGTGTGTGTGCGTGTTTGTGTGAGAGAGAGATCCTTATCCAAAATTAAATAAGTCCTGTGTGGGTTTGTTTAAGACTGCAGCACCAGTCACCACAGATGACTTTACGCTGTGTTTATGGCTCTGCCTCTGGTTCCAGTATATGGGATTAAAGCTGCAATGGTCGTGTATTGTTCAGCACTGTGCCAAGGTCGTATGCCTGTGTGTGTGTGTGTGTGTGTGTGTGTGTGTGTGTGTGTGTGTGTGTGTCAGCGATTGAATGTAATCTTGCACAGACACTCCTCGCTCAGTGCTGTCATTGAAGGGACAGAGGCATCGTTTCCCTAAAAGCTAATTTTGTCTCACAGTCCACCAAAATAAGACAACACCTGATTACTTCACCTCGAACAGCCAGTTTTAGGTTGTGTGTGAAGGAGTTTAGGGATTAAAAGAACCGTCTGGTGTTGTTTTTTTTTCATGTTTTTGCCAATGTTGTTGTGGATAGCCTAAAACCCCTCCCTGAAAACTATATAACTTGTTGTTTAATTAATATTAATTGAAGAGAGTAGTTTGTTTAAATGGTTTTAGCAGGGCTGTATAGATCAAGTCCACTCTAGGTCCAAGGTTCTGTCTCAAGATTATATTTGGAAGTCTTGCACTTGTCTTGGTCTCAAGCTTGACTAATGGTCAAGTTCTTCCTGGCTGTTGATTCGTGATCAGTTGTACACCAACTTTGAAGTGTAACTTTGCCTGACTGGACTTAATTTGCTTTGGACTTGGCAGTGAGTGCCTTTGGACATGGATTCAACTAAATTTGTGTCGACTACAGCCATTTCTAAAGAATCTGCTCTGTTGATCTTGTGTTAATGCAGTGTACAAGTAATGGATGTATATTGTTATATTGTCAAACATAATTGAAAATGCGCCACTATATATTATTATAATTATGTGCTCTGTGCGGGTGCATAGATTATCTTATTTATATGTTAACTACTTTCTGTTTTTCAGTAGACAAACTCTTCCAACATAAGCATTCACAACAAAACATTGGATAAGCTTTCCTGCAGCGTCGTCATCTCATTCAGACTGAGGATTTATACTTAGAATATTGTTGCAGCGGATTTTTTACACAGCATTCCAACTTTTTTTAATCAGCATTTTCATGTGCATATAGCATATTTTAAATAATTCAGATAGATGATGCCACATCTGTGGTCTGAATGGGTATATTTAGCTTAACATTATCCATCATGACCTTTCTCCTCTGTATTGACAAAGAAAACATATAATATAATTGACTCCTTGCCAAGGAACAGATAGAGAGGAGGAGGAAATACGTATGCTGTTGAGTGAGAGAAAATAAATGTGTACATATACTGAAGGTGGGTGGGAGAGAGGTGGAACTTTATTTGGTAAAAACTTTTACAGCTTTAACAGCGAATTACGTGAAACTATACAGCAAACGTGAGACTCCGCCAGCAGATGCTTCATGTGGGTGGGCTGATGGGGGACTGCCAACATGCATTGCGGTCACAGTGTCTTTTTTGTTACCACCACAGGGGGGCGCCAAGGTTAGAAGTGTTCAAATCTTTCAAATTTTTTCAAATTAAAATAATAGGAAAGGCAGAAAAAAACAATTAACTTCTTTTTTTCCAAAACAAATTAATAGTCAATGTTAAAACCTTTAGTTGGAACTATGATCAATTTTGCAACATCCTATACGGCCTTAAAGGGACAGTCAACCACAAAACCAAGCATACGCATGTTCCTGTTTTCTTACCTGTGGTTGTTTTTATTGATCTACATGGTTTTGATGTGTGTTGCAGAGATATCACCTGCAGATATGTCTGGCTTTTCTCCAGTGTAGTGGAACTAGATGGACTGTGTACTTATGGTGCTCAAAGCACCAAAGAGAAATTGAAAATCTTTCAGCAATGTCCCTAAAAATAAATTATACTGTTGCACACTGAACACCACTTACACAAAAATGTAGAGGTCCCATATTATAAAAAGGGAGATTTTTTTTTATAACGAAGCGGGTGTTTGTTAAAGCATGTAAACTTGTTCTATTAGAAACCCAAAATACACGTTTGAACCTGAAATTAACATTTTAAGTGAGCCAATCTGTTGTTTGGTTTAACCTCTCAAGACTTTAATTGGTAATGGAGCTAAAATAATATGTCTTAGGAAACAGTAAATGGTAATGTAAAGTATGATTTGTGGCTCTAAAATCATGTCTGATTCTGTGATTCCTGCCTGGTCTTTGAAGTGTGTGCATGAGGCTGTAAGTAGAAATTTACTAATCTTTAAGTGATACTTTGGGATTTTGTATGGCAAGATTCTTTGTCTTGTTTTAGTGGCTTCCTGTGATTGTAGGAGCCGTATCTCTCACTGAACTTCCCCTCCGGTGAGAGTGCAGACCCCTGTTCCTGTTACTGCGGGTGACAAACGGATCGACTCTATCTGAGTAAAAGAGTCCTCGAGGTGTGAGAGAGACATCTCCTCTCGCCTATGTCGGCTTGAAACATGTAACTCTGCTGGGGAGATGACCACTCATCGTCTGCCAGCCCCGCTCCCCAGCATGTTAACATTCATTTCCTCCATCCGGTGCAGCTCCAGCGTGAATCAACCAATGTTCAGAGAGACGGAGAGGGCAGCCAAGAGCCCTGCAGCTTCAATCTATTCCCCTGTCAACTTCCCACCCCTCTCCTGGAGTTTGATGTCATCCACCTCCGTCTCTGCATCTCATCCTCAACATCCTTCTCTCTCTTTCATCCCCCCCATTTATTTCTTTTCCTCTCGTTCTTACGCGCTGCTTTGAGAGAAGATGCATGATTTATGAAGCTCTATTTTTACCGGTTACTGAGGAGAAAGAAGAGCGACAAAGAGAGGGAGAGAGGTAAGGATGGAGGGGCGAGTGTGAAGAGGCAGCCCAAGGGGAAGGAGAACAGGAGAGTGTGGAGGAGACATCCATCACCCCGTGACCCCTCGGCTGAAAAGGAAGATGGGATGTAGGTTGAGACGGAAATATGATGGATCTGACCAGGAGTAGAGGAGACAGCAGAGCACATGAGCCGTGTGTTGGTACACGCCTGACACAGTTGGGTGCTTATTACAAGTCTAATATCTGTGTGTGCCTGTAACATTTTTGTCAATAACACTCCTCATCTCCTCTTTTTTGTTGTCTTCCCCTTTGTGCACAAAAATAGCTCAAGCAGATTAAACTGTTGCTTCAAAAGCACTAATTATATGTCTGCTAAATCTGTATTACTTATTAATCCATTCAAACATGTAGGCGAGTGTAGATATGGCTTTGAAACATGCAGTAAATCATGTTAATAATATTACTATTTATGGAGTCATATGTTTTATCCAGTCTGCAGTTTGTTAGAGTGTGTAATCTACATAAATTTGCATGTATATTGGAAAGTTTGACATTATAAGCACTGTGTTGGTTGTGCTCTTCATATCTGAATTGACAGGCTTCTTTTTTGCTGCTGTGTCAGTTACTCCTCAAATTAAAAATTACAATAATTATTTTTAACATACAGTATCTCACAGTGAGTACACACTTCACTTTGTTGTAAATATTTTATTATATTTTTTCATGAGACAACACTGAGGAAATAACACCTGGTCATTTCCTCAGAGGGGATAGTGAATTTTCCCCATGTTACCAAGCTGTAAACTTTCTGTGGTTTCCCATGAAAGATATATTAAAATATTTGCAGAGATATGTGGGTGTATTCACTTTCTGACATATTGTAGATGTAGCTTTTCCTCTAGCCAAATATGACAGCAGCAGGTTAGCTTAGCTTGGACTGAAAAGAGACTGAAAACAGGAGGAAACTGTTAGCCTGGTTCTGTCCAATAGTGGCAGCATCTCTGATATCTGAAGCCTGCTAGTTCATAACTTCTCTCTATCTTTAATCCATACAATTTTCCAATTTCCTATGTAATTGGACTATAATGGGACAGACTTCTTCTATCATATTATGAGGGTTTAGTGATCTTGTTATCCGCCTTAGACAGGAATATGAATAAGCTCATGTCCTTAAAATGTCTTACTACTCCTTTAAGTATCTTTCAGAATTTATCTGCTTTATAATTCGACAATATGGTGACAAATCTCAATTCCACATTTTGCAAAGCATCCTTTGAACTAAAGAGTTATAAATTTAGTCTTTATTATTCTTCCAGTGCGGACAATTTGTCCCCAATGCACCTTCTAAAAGAATCTATCACATTCCTTACACCTGTTCAGTTTACACCTGTTTTCCCTCCTACTTTGAAGAAAACATCATGTACCTACTTCAGTCCCACAGATCCTTCAGCATCACAACAGCGTCTATAAAATCAAAAAGACATCAGTCTGTAATAGCTTTTCACAGCTCTGAATGCTTCAGGAACCACACAAGTCTGAGTGAGAAGTGTGAAATCCATTTTACTTACAAGCGTCTCTAACCTTCGTACAAAAACAACTAATTTCTCGTTTTAAATTCTGATCTGTTTTGCTGTGTTAAGTTCAGTATTTAGTCACATATATGTTTTGGTAGCTTAGGAGGACTTTGTGCTGAAATATTAACAAATCACTATTTTCTACATTTTGGGGGATTTTGTTGATCTTATTAATGTGAGAATGTTGTCCTGAAGCGATGGATTTACTGAATAAGCGCTGACTGATTAGTCAGATTTGAAGATTAAACAAAAATAACCTGAGCTTTACCTGAAACCCTGCACGTGTTCGTTTTGTACCAGCTCAGTGTATTGAAATCCTTCAAATACACAGTATGTGGGTGCATAAGACTGGATCTGAAACTGAACTTTTCTCAAGAAAGACTATGTGTGGTTGAAGCGTTTGTAGTAAAATCACTTGAGCTCAGTGTACGGTCATACACTTTTGGAATTGATGCATTCAAATGTTTTGGACTCCTCTATTCCAAATCCTTTCAGTCATTTCCATGACCAGCACGTAATGTATGTTTTTGAATGCATCCTTCTGACTAACTCTTGTGCATTGGGGTATTTGTATGGAAAGACTGTGGTATATTAAGCTCATTTAAAATTTTGAAAATCAGCATAATCAAAATAAAAAGTATTCTCAGATATTTTTGAGTACGGTTTATGAAGTAAATAACCCAAGAAAAAAAATGTTAACTAAACTGTTTTTAAGAAATAGCTTAACTCAGTAAATATAGCAAAAAAAAAAAAAGAAAAATAGCTTAAAGTCAAATATAAATGAGTGAAATATTTTGGTTAAAAGTTATGGCTAAACCATCGACATAGTTGGTTATAGGTCATGATATATGGTTAAAAGATTTAAAGTGATTGGATAAACTGATGAAATATTGTCAGTTAGCTAAAAGAAAGATAAGCAGTTGAAATAGTAAGTTAAAAGCTGTGGATAAATGGTTGAAATAGTTTAAATGTTATGGATTAATGGTTGAAATAACAACGAGTTGGCTGTAAGTCATTGTTTGAACTTGTTTGCTAAATATACAATGTATAAATTGTTCAGTATTGTATACATGGTGGAATATTTAGCTTAACATTATCCAGCTCACTTTAATGCAAATGAAAGCTTGACCTAACCTACCCAAGCATCAATTTGTATAAAACAATATTGTGAAAAAATCAACAGAAATGCTGTTAAATCTGATGAACTGGACGCATCTCCTGCTGTGTGTTTAGGGTTTCTGAGCTTGGCTGGAGGAGAGGAAAGGTTAGAAACGGCGGTTCTAGCAGACCTAATCACAACTTTTGCTGAGATTGCTGCACAGTATTCCTCATTTCCAGCTCAGACAGTGCAGTATCTATTTGAAGTTATAACCCTGATTGCTGTCTGGGATTACTTGACTTTTGACGTATAGTGAGACTTTTCCCTCATTTCCACTTCACTTGTAGGATTTAAACGAGCCCCGGCTGAAATGGGATGCCTATAATGTGCGCATTTCACCAGGAGTCGGTTCCTATGTTGGTGACAACAATGCGGAGAGGAGGAGGAGGAGCAGGAGGAGAAGGGCTGAGTGCTGACTCAGTCGCTCCCCTGAGCCTGGACTCCCCTAGAACACAAACATTACTCACCAAATATTCTCCAATATGTTGTTACAGCTGTGCATGGCAGCCTGCCACCGTCATAACACTGATAGTATCATCTTTCTCTTCAAAGTTATTGCTCATTAGTAACTCTATGTGACCAAGACAAATGTATAAAATATATATACACGAGTTTCTGCAGCCAGGTGCATTGCACTTGATCTGTTTGGAGTTTATCTTTACACCTTGTTTGCACCAGCGCAGCAAGCAAGGAACTTGAGATGCAGGTGTGCAAGTGCCTGGACATGTGGACTTTGTGTGTGTGTGTGTGTGTGTGTGTGTGTGTGCGTGCGTTATATTACTGGCCGTCAGCACCTCTCTCTCTCTCCGTGAGGCGGGCTGCTCAGTGCAGATAAAAGTGTGCAGATACTACATATCCGAGCTCTCACGCTGAGGCAGGCTTTATCTGCAGACTCTCCTGTTGGTTGTGTTAGTCCAGCCTTGGGTGATATTAATACCCCACTAATGAGCCCCTTCCTTGAAGAATCCGGAAACAATCGGTGGGTAGGGGTAGGGGGGTTGTCGGAGGGGCCCACGCGCCGAATCAGTCTCTCCCTTGTGCCACAACTCCCCTACGGCTTCCCGGGAACGCACAAACAAAAAGAGGAACGCAGTTCCAATCACATTAATCATGGCCTGTGGGAGCACCGGCACCCGCTCCAGGCGCAGTAGAACGAGAGAATTACACGAGAGGAAGAGAATGAGGTGGCAGAGACAATGGGCTGAAGTGTGTAAGTGTGTGTATGAATATGTGTATGTGTGATGTGTGTGTGTCTGTGTGTGAGAGAGTGTGCGATTTCCTACTAGGTTGACGGTATGGGAGTATTAGTGGAGATGGCTAGTCAGGGATGCTGGGCATTAGTGAATGTCTGGTGCAGAAGAACTCAACCATCTGTGACTATCAGGACTGTGTGTGTGTGTGTGTGTGTGTGTGTGTGGATTAAGGAGTCTGTGCTGTGGCTATAACTGTATCCTTGGATGACAAAGCTGCATTGATTAACCCTGATGATTCTGTCTTCCAGCTGATCAGCATTTCTGTGTGTGTCAGCACGCATACAATGAATGAGTGGGTGTGTGTGTCCGCCATTAGGATTTTATGAAGGAGAGCATGTTTATCATGTAAATGGGCTTCGCAGCATTATGTTCAGATGAATAATTGCATGAAATGATTCATTTTTTGTTTATGCTGGGAAATCTGTGTGTACATTCGTATATGTGTGTGTGTGTGTGTGTGTGTGTGCTCTTGGCCTTGGTTGCCACCGGATAAAGATGTCCAGTGCTGCTCTATCAGGTCACATCAGTATTCAGCAGCAGTGTTGCCAGCCTATTCACTTAAAGGCGAGCTGGGCACAATTAGCTGTTAACATTACATGGCAGAATTAAGCCTCGGCCAGTATCCCCGAGGGAAATTAAACCTCCGGCAAATCATTAAACCACAAGCTAAACATTAACAGCCATTTGCATTTTTATTGCACCTGAAAAGAATGTGCCAGGTCCATTATCTCTGAGAGACAGAGGGACTTCTTATTTATTATTGTTATATTGTCCCATGTGGAAACACAATGGCATTTATATGGGGAAAGAAGAGGCAAACGAGAGGCCTTATTTTCACGCCGCCGTTTTTTGGAGTGTTATGACTACAAATTCGAACAAGGCGGAAACGGCTGGCAGAGGATACAATGACTTGTTTGTTATGCAAATCCCCCTGCTTTCATCCCGCCCAAAAATAAACAAACCAAACAGATGACAATTTGCACAGGGGCTCAGCTGAGTAAGGCCGGCAGTTTGGCTGTTGACAGGTTCTTACTGTCTGTGGTGTCATTGCTATTAAGAGTTTGAATAAACAGGCTTGGGGCCAGGAACTGAGAGCAATGAAACATAAGTGGGGTGAAGAGGTTTGGGGAGCTGAATTCAGTCACTCAATCGTGGTTTCTCATTTTCTCTTGGCAGGTGAGCGGGATGTGCGGACACACTCCTCAGCGGGCTTCACGCTCAGTAGGATCCCCTCCTCCCCAGCTCCCTGCTGCCTCTGCAGCCCGCAACATGCAGCCCTCATCCCCGGACGCTGATGAGACTTTGGCAGGCCTCCGCAGGTGAGCAAAGCCGTAATCCACACTGAAACCCTTGCAGCTGATGAAGCAGCACTCACTCTCAGGACCACTACAGAGGCAATACATGTCTGATAGACAAATATTGTCCCTGACATCGTGGACAGGTTTCCTCGTGGCACTACTCAAGTGTTTTCCAACACCCCTGATGCAGTAACAGGCTTAAATGAACAGTGCAATAATGCCCAGCGGGTTGCTGGCCTCGGCAGAGGAATGACCAGATTAATGTCAATTAGGAAAAGAGACACTGCTTTTTCTTGCCTCTTTTACTGTCTCTTTCTCGAGGGGGATCTCATCGACTTACTCTCTCTGTTATCAAGCTGAATTCCCTCTCTTGTTTCATCTCTGCCTCTTTGTGTTTCTTTTCCCGGTGTCTCTCTTTTTTTCCCTCCAAGTCATTTTATCTTTCTGCTCTTCTCCCTACTGACATGCATGTGTCATATTCAGATTAAGTGAAGTTTTATTAGTTCTTTCCCTCTATGTTGAACATTTTTTTCCCTTACATTCCTCAGGGAGTTCATATCCAACCTGAAGGGCTTCAGCTCCTTCTACAGTGGTCTCGGAGAGGCGTTGTGCAGCCGTGAGCCTGCTCCAGCGAACCACTCCCTCTGCTGGAATGGGCAGGAGATGACAGACAGGTAATCAGTGTCACATATTTCTGTATGAACAGCTATAAAACACACTGCGAGCCCTATAGAAAGACCATCTCCCAGGCACTCCCTGCAGCCTGCAGGATGGTCCTGCTCAGGTTTATTGCCTTTCTAGATGATCGGTTATACAAATAGTCTGTTCGGATTCTTGAATTCCCAATACTACAGCAGCACAGGAGTGTAGGTGAGTTGAAGGGTAAGTTTGCCCAGAGCTGATGAGCCTCACACGCGGGCCCCCCTCTCCCACTGCGTGTGAGTGTAAATCTTGACTTTGGCTCTATGGGATGTTATTAATGTCAGGCGTGCTGTCACCTTCTTCTCGCTTAGTTAATTGCTGTTTCGATCGTTCTCCCCTCCTTCATCCAACATCTCCTGTGCACCCTGCAGAACCTCATTTGGTTTGCGCAATATTTCACTTCACCCCTGTCCTTTTGGCTCCACACATCATAACTTCCTCCTTTCCGACTGCGCCGTCAGCTGGCCCCAATTTCAATTTGGCTTACATAGTTATAGATATCATCCTTTTCTTTTTTTTTTTGCTTTGTAAATTATGTGTGGAATTTAATCAATGCAGAGCCACACAATTCAGACGAGAAGTGCTGCAGGTTAATGCTTTACCTCTTGTTCCCAGGGAGGATAAATTCTGAGCTTCCTCAAAGAAAAACAGTTTGTCACAAAGAAAGAGAAGAGTCTCAATCTGAGAGGAGACATCTCGTTGGCATTGGGGCAGAGCTGACCCGGGGGGATGATTACAAGCTGGACCAAACAGCGAGATAGGAAGGTGCAGGGAGGCAGGAAAGGAGACGAAATGATGGAGAGATTACAGTGACTCCAGGCGAGCAATTCTCTGTGTCATCTGCGAGGGCATATGCCTGCAAATTCACTCGGGGTACATTTTCACTCCGAGATTTGTTCTGGATCATCTTCCATTATCCTCCCAGATAGGACCGTCTCCAGAGCCAAACGTGGCATTCATCCTCGTATTGTCTCATGCTGATAAATTTAGATCGGGTGGGTGTGGGGTGGGGGGGATAAGCGCTGGAGGGGTCGGGTACTGAATGTCTCCGATACTTGAGGAGTGATCTTTGGAGCTAAATGTGGTGCTTTTTATCAGACGTATTTACCATCCCACCTGCAGCCAAGATCACAGGAGCAACACTTTTCAGCACATCAAAGAGCGTTACACCGATAACTGTGATAACAGATGTGACGCCGCGTCAACTCAAAACATTGAATTTCCATTCCCTTTTCACATCCAATCATCGTGTAAACATGTGTGTGCGTGTGTGTGTGATAAGTGATGAAAGATAAGGTGCTATGTTATCTGTATGAAAATTAATTGGGGGGATAGGAGGTCAGAAGACAGGAAGGGTGTTATATACCCGCTGGCTGAGGGTAGGGTAGCAGGAGAGCACAGGACTGTTAGATACTTCATGTATATATATATTGACATTATACATTTATATCTATTTTTATCTGTTTCATCATGTCTTTGTGAAGGAGTATTATTTATTAAAAAGTTACAAGAAAAAGAATACTTTCACTTGTGCTGTGGTTCATAGGAGGCGCTGATCTGTCAGGCTTTAATATTGTATTAAAGAGATAGTTTTTTGAAGTAGGGTTGAATGAGGTACTTATTCATATTCAGTGTATTACATATAGTAGAGAAACACGCAGAAGTATCGACATGGAAGCAAATAAGTGAACTGCTGTGGTCAGGAAGTTGTTTTATGCTCCACGCAAAGCTGCCAGATTCCTTCAATAAAAATCATTTTTTCCTGCAGGACATGGGAGTTGCTAGTGTACTGCTACCTCGATTGTTCGCTTGTCAATAGTTAATTGTCATTAATCCAAACTTGCCCCCAAAAACAACCAAATCAAACTATATCACAAGCAAATAATTGAGGCAGACCAGTAAATCCTGTCTTATGTGGGGTAAAACTATTGTTGTTGTCAGTGGAGTCTGGTGGCTCTATTAGGAGTATAGATAACAGTATCAGTTCCCATCATGAAACTTAAACATTGCTTTCTGACAGCAAGACAAAACAGTGAAAAGATTCTACAATGGAAATAAAGCATACACAATTGATATTGATTTTTTTTTTTAGCTGGCTAAAATAAGTTTTGCTACTGCCTCCTGCCTGCTTCTCCACACTGATAGCATCTTTCCTGTAATTCACTGTTGGTAACACTGACTATAGATAGGTACCTCATAGAATCCAGAGACAACAATAACATATATTCCTTAATATTCCTTTTAAGGGTGGATGCACCACATCTCAGTAAAAATGTGTTGGCTAAAAGGCTCATTTTCAGCTGTCTTCCTCAAACACACAGCTTTACTTGACCTATATTTCTTTCTACTTTGCCATTCAGAAATAATTTTCAGCTGTCTGTGCCATATGACTGACACACTGATGTCACTTCCTGTTCTTTTGTCCACTTTATGGCATTGAAGTAGAAAGCATGTTTTGATATTCGAAAGCTCTCACATCACCTCATTAATGAATGTGTTCTTTACAGTTATGAGAAAACCTATTTTAGTCATGAATGTGGAAGACTGTGTAGTGCCAGGGCTCAGCTCCAGACACCTCTGGCTCCACTGAAGCAGGATAAGGACTGAACTTAGAATACAGTTGAGGCTGATGCTAAGTATTTGTGTGAAGGTTTTTGGTCTGGCAGTCCATCTGATATTCTAGATATTTTAGGCCAGACCAAAATGGTACACAGACTGACACTGCTACCCTTACAGTCCTATCATAAGTCTCGCTACATGAGACAACTTCCAACTGTCTTCAGCAGTGCAGAGGAGGTTATACACAGATATACAGGGTATACCTCTCTTTTTTCTGGTGGTTTACAGTATACCCAATTATCAGGCAAAAAGCCATTGGAATATAAGGATACTATCACACACTCACCTCATTAGTGACCTCTACCTTTCCGCTTGTCTAAACTGGTGGCACACATTAAAAGTCCCATTTAGATGTTATTTGTCCAAAACAAGTTGTACACTTTCACACTGCTAATTCATTGCTACGTGCTGTGTGGAGGGTTTTATACTTTATTCATAAGTCAAGATGAAGGTTGAAATAAAAAACATGAGTACCCTTGGAGAGATCTTTCTTGTTTTTTTTTGCAAACGAAGAGATAAGGTTTGGCCCCATGAACACCCCAATAATTTTCATGCGGCCCCTTGCAGCTATTTTTATGATATCATCTAAATTTGATTCTCGTTTTGGTCAGGATGACATTCAGCCTGAGGATGTACAGCGTAACAACCACACTGCTTACACCCCACACTGCCTGATCCTTGACCACGTCTTTGGGACTGGAGGTGTGATCAGCGGGTGTGAAAAGCGTCAGACTCCATTATATATGCCTTCAACACCTGGAGTCTCCTTCTGTTGTTTATTGTGATGTGAGAGGCTTCTCATTCAGACTCAACCTAATAGCATGGTAATCGCTGTTAGATTAGATTAGGTTATCTGTTGAGTTAACTGATCCGATCAGCTCAGCTAGCAGCCAATAATAATACAAAAACGATCAGATAACAAACTGAGAGCTGACAACTGAGACTATCAGTGGTGAAAAAGAGTTTAACGGTGAAATACGCTAAATTATGTCTCAGTGAAATTATCTGACTGGCATCTATCATGTGAAACACTAACCTGCCTCGGCTCCTTATCTGCGCTCAACATCTCCCTCCTCTAATCCTCCTTCCTGACCCATATTTCCTCTTTTTCTCTTTTTAATGGATCACACATCTCTCTCCATTATTAATGTGATAATTAGCAGTGGAGAGGGGGTGAGATCATGGTTAATAAGAAGAATAAATAACTGGGGAAATGTAATTTGAGTTTAATGAAAAGTCTGGCTTAGGGGAGAGCCAAAGACTGATGAATGGAGATGACAGGTGAAAGGTGTGTGTGTGTGTGTGCGGCTCAGGGCGTTGTCATGAAGATGAGAACAGAGTATGACCTCATGCTTTGCACACACACACACACAAACACAGACACACGTTCTGACTCACACACGTTTCTGTCAAGGCCCTTTTTGCTTTTACAAACCATTTCTCTGAAAATAATTTCCCACTTCAGCCCATTGCCCTCCGCGTTTTCGGCAATAAAGGACACGGCATTTACGCTCACATGTGACCTCTGCCCCCATCACATATCACGTGGGTGCCTGGAGGAAGATGTGTTGTTGGTCCTAAAAATATGCGGCTGACTCACACATCTACAGGTTCACCTGGACTGAGCTCAAATCCACCAACAAATAATGTGATTTATTTTGTGATCCTTCACTTATGCTTGCATCCGTTTACGGCCCTAGCATCTTGAACACCTTTATCAGTTTGCAGCACCACCTTATAATCAATTCAACATGCTGCAGGTGATCAAGATGTGTGATACATCAGAATAACCAGAACAAGGAGCAAATGTGTCGGGGCTAATATCAGAGACAAAGTGACACAACAGATTCATCTTCTGTTTCCTGATTTTCAACTGCAAAATTAGGAAGATAATGGTAGATATTAAACAGTCCACATCTCTCTGTTTTCAAAAAGTGTAAGATATGGTCAATCTTTAATACATTATTTCTAAACTAGTTACTTTACTACTCAGCTCTGTTATGTTCAGATGCAGTGTGTCCTTGACCTACTCACAGACTGCAAAAAAAACACAGGCAGGAGATTAATCCAAAGAGAAATAATTAACGGGGATGTTTCGGTGAAATTTATAACGTGTATACTAATCTGTTACACATAAACATGTTAGTTATCTCATAATTTTAAATATATCTGTGAATTTATTTCAATAATGCACGGGAGTTCATTTACAAATTGCCATTTTCCTGGCGTCTGAGCCTCATTTTTCAAACTTAAGACGGCTTTTCAGGGCTCCCGTTTCACATCTCCATTATGCCTGATGATTGCACTTTCATACTAACTAAAACTGTGAAAATGCTAGGTATACATCATAAGCAAAACATGCTTTAAGTATTTCTTGAGTGTAAAATATTTCATGTCAGTGTTTCACTATGCATTTTACATAAATATTACTGCTGCACTAATGCATATGTTGCACTTTACTGCTTTAGATGTTTATAGCTGTGCAGATTTCAACTCCTTTATGTACTCTTGGGTCATTTAATCTACAGCAAAGCATCATATCACATAATATCATTAGATTTTTGTCCTGTAAGCACCACATATCTCTTCAACGTCACTAAAACATCCCTGCTTTCAGCTCTGTGACACTGTGTTTTCCAGTTGATCCAACATTCAAAATCAACATATCTGGTGATGCCTGATTTTTCACTGAACAAAACTTAAGCAGTTGGACTAATGTAGTGCATTAAAAAGAACAATATATACCTCTGAAATGTTGTTGAGTGGAAGTATAAAGCAGCATTAAATGGTAACACTCAAGTAAAGTAACTTTCTTCTAAATTTCTACTTAAGTTCATTACTTGAGTAAATAAATGTTACAGTCCACTGCTGGTTTTCAGCCTCCTCCTCGGAGCTGTGGTGGTGTGGTGGGAAGGGGTTAATTCCTGGCACTGCCAAGAGCAAAGGAACACCTGCAGGAAAGTTTGGGACTCCTCAGCTCCTCCTCTTGATAACATACACAGGTGTCAACAGAGCCGCGTTTCCTCAGTTACACACAGAGACATGTGAGCACCTGCCCGTCGGCTGCGTGTTCCTAAATATACCCTCACTGCTACAAAGTACATCTCTGCTAATGTGCTCCCATTAACACCAGATATGATTAAAAGCCACTAATTGGCTAGTTTAATGTGCATGAAATTAATTATCATTCGGACTATTAATGACGCTGAAACTCCTCTGAGGATGGTTTTACCTCATGGCACCATTTATGAAACCTTTTGTATCAACATTTAACAGCCAGTCTGTTTAAAGGCTTGTGCTGGAACATTTAAATACTTTCTGTCTGAGAAGCCGGCAGTCTTTTTTTTTATTAAAAATATAAAAAGATATCTTAAAACGTTAAAGATGTTATCCCCTGTTTAACTTTATAGATGTAATGTCTTCAGCGAGGGAGAAGTTAGTCCTTTGCATATGGTTGGGTTACAAATGAACTTTCCAGCTCTGCAGATCAGCTCCTTAACCTAAAAACCAGAGGAGCTGTCATTCATCTTATCAACACTAGATGGTGATAAGCGCCTTGTTTGGATGGATACTCACTTCATTATGACTTCTGCCTCATGAAGTTTACATTGAGGTTTCTAAATTTTTCCTCCTGTCCTGTCAGGTTTCCTGGGCCGGGCCTGAAGCGACTGCACCCCGGCTCTGAGTCCCGAAGCAACAAGCCCCCTGAGCCGGTCATCAGCCAGATCATAGACAAACTCAAACACATCAACCAGGTCAGCTGTGTGCATATGTTTTGTCCACTGCTTGTGTGTTTACTGTCATGTTGTCCCCTGTGCTTCAAGAGGGCTGTTTCTCCATGCAGACACTAGCTGTCCTCTTCTCTCTGTGTATCTCATCATCACTTCTACCTCTTTTGGAAATTGATTTCCAAGCTGCAGCAGGTCAGCACCAGACAAGTGAAGAAGTGACATCAAGATATTGTGCTTTACACACTTTTCTCTTTTATATTTGAGAGAAAATCCACATTGTGTGGTCAAGGTGATGAAAAATCCTTAACAACTCTTTAAATCACAAAAAAAATGCTTTGACAGGCAAAGTCTGAATAGATGTTATGATGTTTTGTGTCACATCCGTGCTTTCAAAAATAACCCAAACAACCTTTTTTATGCGCAAATCCACCAAAAAGGCACCCAGGCAAGGACAGGGTGATGGGGGCTGTTGTGGCGGACAGGAATGATGTCTCCCATCTACAGTAAGTCCCAGCTGTCGTCAAGGCCGAAGCCCCCTTTTTTTTCGTTTGCTGCCATCGCCATGGAAACCACCTCTAGGAGGGGGTGGCTGAACACAGAGATGCTCGAATGTGGGCTCAGAGTGAGCCCCTGTAGGTATCAGCCCACAGATCTGTCTGTATTTCCTGGTTCCTCGTGGTTGCACT